>NW_026844151.1:247494-329994 GCF_029531705.1 Pantherophis guttatus | reverse complement strand
CTCAATTTATGTCAGGGCATTGATTAATCCCATGTTTGGCTCTGGGAAAAATCACCTTGGTTTAGAGGATGGATCGAGGCTTATTCCTTGTTGCAATATTCTGAAAGGAAACGCGAAGAAAAGTTCTCTAATAAAACTCATTTACCCCACAATTGAGCACAAAAATTCTGTTGCTAAGTGAGACAGTTCTTAAGCGAGTTTTGGGCCATTTTGCAACCTTTCCTGCCACAACTGTGAAGATGAACCACTGCAGCTGTTAAGTTAATCACACGGTTGTTAGTCCATACGTTGCCTGCTGGGGTATAAAAGTTCCCCTTGCACATCTGTGCTAGTCGTTCCTGACTCCAGGGGGCGGTGCTCCTCTCCGTTCCAAAGCCGAAGAGCCAGCGCTGTCCGAAGACGTCTCCGTGGTCATGTGGCCGGCATGACTCAACGCCAAAGGCGCACGGAACGCTATTATCTTCCCACCAAAGGTGGTCCCTATTTTTCTACTTGCATTTTTTACCTGCTTTCGAACTGCTAGGTTGGCAGAACTGGGACAAGTCACGGGAGCTCACCCCGTTACGCGGCACTAGGGATTTGAACCGTCGAACTGCCGACTTTTCTGATCGACAAGCTCAGCGTCTTAGCCACTGAGCCACCACATCCCTCTGCTGGGGAATAACTGGCAATTAAATTCAATGCATGCTGGCTGGGGAATTCTGGGACTTGAAGTCCACCTCTCTTCAAGTGGCCAAGCCTGAGAAACACTGCTCTGTCGCATCCGTTCCCTTGCACGCAGCCTCCATCTGCGTATCCAGGACATCCCAGCCTTGCGGAGGCCCTGAATTTGCACTTCGCACGCTCACAGGAGCCACCTTTGACTCTCCTGCTTTCCCACTCCATCCGCTCCGTGGGTTTCCTCCAGATGCAGTGGAGGACTGGAAAAAGAATGATGATGGTTTTTTTCCCCTTCAGATGTTCGGTGCTCCGGGTCGCTGAGGTGAGGCTGGGTCACTCACCATGAGGACTAGATGCTTGAAAACAGGCCCAAGACAGGAAAGGAGAAAAGGAACTCTGCAACCTGCCACAGTTCGAATGTCTGACATAACTGGGATTTTTCAGGAATCACGCAATCAAAGATCTTGTCTGTCCAGCTGCTCAAAACTCACCTGGCACGTACGGCCGATGCCTTTTAATATAATTTTGCCATTTAAAGAGTTTGCAAACGATTTATGATTTGCTTCGTGCCAGACATTTGCACCCTGGATTGTTTTCATCCAATTTCCAAGTTTTTAGGGAAGGGAGAGGCTCAAATCCGATTTGGTGCATTTGAGATTTAAGTTATTTCAGAAATATGAAAAATAATATAAGTCCCCCTGGATTCTCCCTTATCCATTCTTTCAGACACTCGGTATTCCATTTAGCAATTATATTTGTGCAAATATATCGTAAAAGAGGGCAAATTTCACTGAATAAATGTTTCGCTTAGCCAAGGAATTTTGGGCTCAATTGTGGTCATTAGCTGAGAAGTAACTGTATCAAGAGCAGTGGAAGAGGAAATATCTAGAAAATGTCTATTTTTTATAGAGATAAATAAGCTCTAAATAGTTTCTCTACTTTGGAAACTTGAAGTTGTGTAGATTACAAATCCCAGAATCGCTGGCTGGGGGATTCTGGGAGTTGAAATCCACACATCGTCAAGTTGCCAAAAATTGAGAAATAAATGATTTATAGCTTATTTATCTCTACAAAACCCATGTTATTTCTGTTCTGTCAAGTCTATGCATGGCCACTTATGAAATTCAGCAGATTCTTACTGCAAGCAGCTTTATATTTTTAGATTTGTCTCTGGGGAAGAGAAAACAACAGTTGTAGTAAACAAAAAAGAAAAATAAAAGAGTTATGTCAAGTTATATGGCTCTGGCATTTTGCTACCCAAGAGGTTGTGTCAAAAATTGGATGGGGAAGTCGGTCTTGTAAGGAATTGACATAATCCAGCTTTTTTGGCACACGGCTGAGCACAAAAATTATGTAGAAGGATGCAAATCAGCTGGGATTGGCGAAACAGACCATTTAACTTAGAATAAACTTGAGTTAGGCGATCCACGTTGGAGATTTCTCTCGCTCTTTGGAAAAGAATATGGAATACATATGTCCATGATTTGAGCCCAAAATTTCCATTGCTAAGCAAGTTTCCCCCCCTCCCCATGTTACAACATTTCTTGCCAGAGTTATTAAGTGAATCACTGCAGTTGATAAATTAGCAACCCGGTTGTTAAGTGAATCTTGGCTTCCCCGCTGATTTTGCTTGTTAGGAGATCGCAAAAGCGGATCACGTGACTCCTGGGGGAGCCTGCAACCGTCATAAATACATGCCAGTTTCCAAGCGTCCCAATTTTGATCACATGACCCATAGGGATGCTCTAACAGCCGTGTGAAAAAAGTTGCATTTTTTTCAGCAACTTCGTTGTTAAGTTCGAACGGTCACTAAGTGAATGGCTGCAAGTCAAGGACTACTTGGAAACAGGCAAATTACACGAGACACGGGTGAGGATGGCGGATCCTTCCGTACGAGCATCAAGGATTTCTTTCTGACCAGCCTGTGGCAGGAAGAGGTTGTGTGAAAAGACGGCACCTGCGATTGTTAAGTTAGTCATTCGATTTTATTATCAGGGGAAAAGAAAAAACAGGTTACAGCCAAATCAATTAACAAGAATATCCACAGTCAGATTTGGGAAACACAGGATGTCACCCAGCTTCCCCCCCACCTAAATTTCCAGGCCCCCGGGGGGGGGGGAACGATGTGGGGGAGAGGGAAAGGATCAAATATTGTGATGGGTGAACTAATTCCAGTTTTTTCCCCCCGGAACTGGTTCAGTTTTTATTCCCTTGCACGTCCCAAATCTGCATAAATAAATGTCCAATAAATTAAAACACCTGGTTTAAGAAAAAATAAATAAATCCAGACACAATTGTGGTTAAAAAAACAAAATTGGCAACGTAAAAAGGCAGAAAGTATAATCAGTATTTTTTTTTTATTTATTTTTTTAAAGCAACAACAGAAAGTGCAAAATGCTGCATAGGGTTAATTTCCCATTGCGTGCAAATCCTTTGTAAACTTAAAGTCTCTGGAACGGGATGTGGTAAAACAGAAGCGAATTGGCAAAGGGCGATTAAGGAAGAACAGATTGAATTGGCGGCAGTTAAGCTAATCGGAACTGCAGGTATTCCTCGGTTTACGACCACAACTGAGCCCAAAATTTCTGTGGCTAAGCAGGAGAGTTATTGAGCGAGTTTCGCCTCGCTTTATGATCTTTCTTGCCACCGTTGTTAAGTGAATCCCCGGGTTGTTTAGTTAGCAACGTGGCTGTTAAGTGAATCTGGCTTCCCCTGTCAGGAGGTCGCAAAAGGGGATCACGTGACCCCCAGATCGTCATATATGTGAGTCAGCTGCCAAGCATCTGAATTTTAATCACATGACCGCGGAGATGCCACAATGGTCGTTAAGTGTGAAAAAACGGTCATAAGTTACTTTTTTCAGCACTGTTGTAACTTTGAATGGTCACTAAGTGGAATGGTCGTAAATCGAGGACTGCCTGCAATCTTCCCCGGCGATTCCTGCAAGTAGCTCTGAGCACAACTAAGTTTGAATCTGCTAATTCGCATGAAAAGGAATTTGCAACCCTCCCAGGATAAATCTGGTTGCAACACAATTTGTGGCTCTTAACACAAACCAGAACAGCTGTGAAATACACACCAAGAGATTTTGTATGTACGTAAAAATCTAATCAATCAAGAGTTTGAGAAACGTAATTTACACATTTAAGAAAAAAAAAAATCACATTATAGTTTTGATTGGAACTTACTGTTGCTGGCTGAGAGAAATTGTCTGCAATTGGAGGCAGTTTTAGCCCAACTTAAATCTCCAATTTCACGGCTCACAATTAGCAAAAATAAATAAATAAAAACTGGAACATGATGACGTTTAGTAAACAAATTCACCCTAATCACCAACTATTTCTTTTCCCTCGACTGATAAAAAGAAAAGCGGAGCTTCAGAAAAGGCAGAGTTTGCACAGGTAGTCCTCTCTTAACGACCGTTCAAAGGTTTGACCAATCCTCGCACTTATGACCATCACCCCCCTGCAATTACAGGATTGTCAAGTGTGCAAATTCGCACAAGCGGCTCTAACAGAGAAGGTGGAAGGGAGATTGTTGTGATCTTGTGATGTTTTAACGACTGAAAAGGAAGGGAGGTGGTCGGCCCAGTCACGGTCACGTGACTTTCTGCTTAGCGACCAAGCTGCCAGACTAGATTGTGGCCGTTAAGCAAGGACTACCTGAAGGAACGCCACACATCACACAACACAGTTAAGAAAGGCTGGGCTCAGCCATGCGTAGTGACAACCAACCATTACCTGCCTTTTAATCATCATCCAGATTTTCTGCAGGCCAGATGTGGTAGGCTAGTAGATAGTCCTTGAATTATGACCACCAGTGTTTTTGTTGCTAACCAAGGCGGCTGCTAAGTGATTTCACCACCTTTTTGCCATGGTTGTTTTAAGGGAAGCCCTGCTGTTCACTTAACGACCGTTCAGTGGTCGTTAAGCGAATCCGGCTTCCGCCATTGACTTCGTTCATCGGAAGCCAGCTGGGAAGGTTGCAAATGGCGACCACTTGACTCCAGAGACGCTGCAACCTTCGTAAATTCACGCTGGTTGCCAAGCGCCTGAATTCAGATCACAGGAGTATGCGGCTGTTGCAACGGTCGTAAGTGCGAGGACTAGTTATGTCGCTTTTTGCCACTGGTGTTGTAACTTCAAACAGCCGCTAAACAAATGGTTGTACGTGGAAAACTATTTGCTATCTCCAACTCAGCGACTTTCAGACGGGTGGACTTCAACTCCCGGAATTCCAAGGGCAACATGGCTGGCTGGTGGATTATGGGAGTTGGAGTTCATGCATGCTGGCTGGGGATTCTGGGAGTAACAGGTTCCTATTAAAATAAAGCTCAATTTCTGTCTGCGTTGGTTTTAACGCAACTTCCCTTTCGATTCTACCCAAATTCAAATCCTCCTACTCAAAAGAAATCTCTTTTATTCCCAAAAATGTTGCTTCTGGGTTCCGATCCCAGAGATTTCCGTCGTTAATCATCCCCAAATCCGCCAAATCATTTCATTTCGTTTCTGACAGGCGCTACGATGGCCGCCCCCCCCCCCAAAAAAATCGCAGCGTTTTAAAAATCCACGGTGTTAAAATACCACTGGAAATCTCCATTCCCCAAATTTCTCTCTCCCTGTTCTGGGTTAACATCGCCTTCCGGAATGGCTACGTACGATATTTTTATTTTATCTTTTTCTCCCTGCAAAATGGCATTCGATTAGACGGAGGTCAACGCTGCATTAACAGTCATTCCCTTTTGGGTTATATTCAACAGTTAAAGTGCACAGAGCAATCTAAGGGCTGCTCCTAAATGGTGAGAGTCCTCATTTTTCCCCCTCTGGGGGGGGGGGGGGGGGAAATAGGAGGAATAAGACCCCCCCCCCCCCCCCCCCAGGTTCCAAGCAAGTCAGGTCCATTAAGTCAACAGGCAGTTTTGTCACTGGTTTAGATATTTCTTTTTTTAAAAAAACCCCAAAATATTCATGCTGATAAGTAAGTGGGATGCAGGCAACGTAGCCATGGCCGCCGATTCAGATTGCTAAATGGTTCTCCTTCCTCTGTGTTTAGGGGCCAGGTAAGCCCATATAAGAGGCTGTGAACAAACCACAATCTTGAAGAAGTCCCAGCGGATGAATAGATGGAAACTGGGCTCAACCCAGATTCATCGGCTCACTTATGGGTGTCTTTCTAAAATGCCTGCTTGTCTGTATATTCACTTCGGCACGATGGCTTTCTCGAAAAAGGTAGGGGGAAGGCCATTTAAAAAAAAAAAAAATAGAACATAAAGCATAGAATCCTAAGACCGGAAGGGACCTCGGAGGTCTTCTAGTCCAACCCCCTGCTCAAAGGAGATCTTATACCATCCTGGTCAAATGGTTCTCGAGTCTGTTTTTTTTGAAAACCTCCAGAAACGAAGCACCCACAAGCCCAGGAGGGACGATACGAAGACTTCCTGAAGACCCAAAGTCTGGCCCAGTGCCCGAGGTGGCTATCGAAGGGACGATGAAGACCGCCAGTTCGGAGGACGATTTCAACTTAAAATTTTGCAAATCACATGGCTGCCTTTCCCACGCGCTGTTCGAGATTTTCTCTCTACCGGCGTGGATAATTTCAGGGTCTCACCAAAAGGCAGGGGGAGGTTGGGGGAGGACACCCCCCCAAAAATGACATGGTGTCCTCAGAACGGCTGCAGAATAACCAAAAAACAAAGGTTGTTTCGGTTCGCAACTTTTACGTCCTTCCTTTTTTTTTTTTGCAACTCAAAAAGTCCTTTTGAGAACTTGGGTTCCTTTGCAATAATAATAACAATAATAATAATACCCCAATCGGGAAGACCTTCCTCTTTTGTGAATTCGGGGTTTTTTGGGGGGGTGGGGGTTTTGTCAACCAATTCGACACCTAAAGGAGGTGGCCCACAGGACGAACGAAGCCCTCTGCTCCCCAGCTGCCCAAATCCTCTTGTTTTGGGGGGGAGAGGGGGGTGGGGAAGGGGTGGTTGTTTCCTTAGGTGAGTTTCCGGATTCTGCGGTTCTGCCGGTCAATATTCATGGTGGCCCGATCCACGGAGGAGGTGATGGCATCCAGGCTTTCGTCCTGCCGCTCCAGCTCCGTCTCCGTTTCCAAGGCCAGGCATTTGAGCCTCCGAAGAATCTGGTGAAGGGAGAAGAGAGGCTGTTGAAACGGGAGTCAAGGGAGGAAACGTCGGCCCCCGTCTGGCTCGCTATCGGGGATACCGCCTTGAAGAATCTTGTATGGTACCGGCGGTCCTCAACTTATGACCCGTATCGGAGACATAGGTTTGGCCGTTGAGTTGAGGCAGCCATGTAAGTGGACTCAGGAGCATAAGAGAAGAGAAAGAGAAAATCAAATTGACTTCCCCAATTTCAGCTCGGCCCTGGTGAGCTGGGAGATGTTTGAGAACGTAGCTGGGACTCTGAGTTCATACTAAACTGTCTGACAGGAAGGAAGGGCAAGACTGAGGGTGGCATGGGAGGAGGAGGAGGAGGAGGAGGAGGAGGAGAAGGAGGAGGAAGAGAAGGAGGAAGAGGAGAAGAAGAAGAAGGGGGGAGGAGAAGGAAGAGAAAGAGGAAGAGGAGGAGGAGGAAGAGAAGGAGGAGGAGGAAAAGAAGAAGAAGAAGGGGAGGAGGAGAAAGAAGAAGAGGAAGAGGAGGAGGAGGAGGAGGAGAGGGGGAGGAGGAGGAGGAGGAGGAGGAGGAGGAGGAGGAGGAAGAGGAAGAGGAAGAGGAAGAAGGAGGAGGAGGAGGAGGAGGAGGGGACCGTGAGGTCCTTGGTGCCCTCTGAGCTTGGTTGTTTTCTTGCAGATGTTTTATTACCAAACTAGATAACATCATCAGGGCTAGAAGAGAGAGGAGGAGGAGGAGGAGGAGGAGGAAGAAGAGGAGGAGAAACTAATAGCCAAGCTCAGAAAGCACCAAGAACCCCTCATTTCAATCCTGAGCATAAGTATTCTTTTTTTAAGAAAAGAAGGGAATGAAGGAAAGGGGGAATAAGAAGATAGACATGGAGAAAGAGGAGGAATATGAGACAGGAAAGGAAAATGGAGAAGAAGGAAGGGAGAGGGAGAGAAGAAAGGAGAAGGAGGCAAGGGAGAAGATAGACCTGGAGAAGGAGGAGGAGGAAATAGGTAAGAAAGAGGGGAAATGAGAAGGAATGAGGAATGAAGTACAGAGAAAAGGGGGCGAACGAAGAGAAGGGAGGAGGAGATAGACATGGAGAAAGAGGAGGAGGAGGAGATAGAAAAGAAAGAGAAGGGAGGAAGGAAAGAAGATGGAGGTACAGAAAAAAGGAGGTGGAGAATGAAGGGAAGGGAGGAGGAGGAGGTGGAAAGTTAAACATGGAGGAAGAGGAGGAGAAAAAGGAGGATTCTGTGTGTGTGTGAGAGAGAGAAAGACAGAGGGGGGGATGGATGGATGGCTTACAGCAACTGCCCTTCACAAGCCTGGAGAACTTTTAGAGAACTGGGTGGATCAGAAAAAACTGGCCCATCAGTGCCGAATTGAGAGGAGGGGGGGGGGAAACCCCAAAACAACCTAATATCTTGAGGTTTGCCGGTTTTCCAATCCTGCAGATGGGGACCAAGAGCCGAAGAGGAGAAACCGGAGCCCCTGGCAGGACTCTGCTGCCAAAACCCACCGAGACCTCTCCCCGCTTTCTCCAACCACAGACTTTAAACTAATATTATCCTGTCTCCTCCCATCTTCGCTGACATGATGTCAACTTTGGGGAGTTGGTAGATGGGAGGAACCATCGTGGAAAAAAAAAACGTTTTCTCTAAAGCGAAGGACGAGCGGACGGGCCCATGTTGCTCCCCCCCCCCCCCCCCCCGAGCAGATTATGGAGCTCTGGATGGATCCCAGATCCTACGAAGGAGGAATTTCCAGATCTCTCGAGAAAGTCTTAAAAGATGCTTTTCATAGAACCGACTGCGACGCCTCCTGGGCTTCTGTGCTGTTATCGCGGCCCCACAACGAGCGTCAGAGGAAGGGGGGAAGACTATGTTTCCCCTTCCCCAGGTTGCTTTGTAGCGTGAAGCCAACGTTTTCTGACTGACACGGATCCCTCTCCAGTAGCTCCTGAGTTCACAATGGCGCACAATTATTTTGTGGTCAGGATCTTGGCCCAGCCCCAGCCCCAGGGATGCCCCACAACCTATCACTATTTCTGTTGGAGTTGGATATAGTGCAGCTTTGTGGGGGTCCTTGGTGCTCTCTGAGCCTGGTGGTTTTCTTGCAGACGTCTCGTGACCCAGCCAGGTAATATCATCCGTGTTAGAAAGGGGTGGGTTTAACTCTTCTAGCACTTACTATAATACCTATTTGGGCCATGAAAATATCTGGAGGGAGGGAGGGAAGAAAGGAAGAAAAGAAGGAAGGAAGGAAGGGAAAGAGAGAGAAAAAAGGAAGGAAGGAAGGAAGGAAGGAAGGAAGGAAGGAAGGAAGGAAGGAAGGAAGGAAGGAAGGAAGGAAGGAAGGAAAAAGAAGGGATGGGTGGATTGGTTGGGTAGATAGACAGACAGACAGATAATGGAGACCTGATAAATATAGCTTATAGATGGATGATAAGAGACAGCTGATGGATGGATGGAAGGAAGGAAGGAAGGAAGGAAGGAAGGAAGGAAGGAAGGAAGGAAGGAAGGAAGGAAGGAAGGAAGGAAGGAAGGAAGGAAAAAGAAGGGATGGGTGGATTGGTTGGGTAGGTAAACAGACAGATGATGGAGAGCTGATAAATAGAGCTGATAGATGGATGATAAGAGACAGTGATGGATGGATGGATGGAAGGAAGGAAGGGAAAGAGAAAGAGAGAGAAAGAAAGAAGGCAGGAAGGGAAGGAAAGGAGGTGGGTGAGATGGGGTTGGTTGGGTAGGTAAGACGAAGGACAGACAGGATGATGGAGAGCTGAAGAGAATAGAGCTGATAGGATAGGATGATGGATTGAGAGTACAGCTGATGGAGAGAAAGATGGATGGATGGATGATATGGATGGAGGAAGAGGGAGAAAGAGAGAGAAGAAGGAAGAAGAAAGAAGAGGAAGGGGAGGGGTAGGAAGGAAAGGTGAGGTGGAGTGAGGATCTGGTTGGGTAGGACAGCTGGGGATAGGACAGAACAGGATGGATCAGGGAGGAGGGAGGGGAGGAGAGACTGAAAGGAATAAGAATAGAGCTTGATAGAGTACGGATGACAGACAGAGACAGTGGATGATGGATGTGATGGATGGATGGATGGATGGAAGGTGGAAGGAAGGATGGAAGAGTAAATAGAGCTGATAGACGGATGATAGACAGAGACAGCTGATGGATGGATGGATGGAAGGAAGGAAGGAAGGAAGGAAGGAAGGAAGGAAGGAAGGAAGGGAGGGAGGAAGGAAGGAAGGAAGGCTGGATAGAATAGAAAAGGAATTTTATTTAATCATCTCAGTCGCAGGGCATACCTGGCGGATTTCCTGCGTTTCACTCTGGGAGACGACCTGTTTCTCCTTCTGCACCTGAGTCTGCTGTTGCTGCTGCTGGGGGTCTCCGCTCCCTCGAGAGGAGGAGGGTGTCGCTCCGGTATGAACTAGGCTTCCCACAAACCCAGTGGCTGCAAGAAGAAGAAAGGGAGTGGGGTGGGGTGTTGTTAAGTGAATCACTGCAGTTGTTAATTGAATCACATGATCGTTAATCAGATCTGGCTTGTAAATACGTGCCGGTTACAAAGCAGACAAAGTTTGACCACGTGACCCTGGGGCCAAGGCAACGAAACGCTGCATTTATAGATAATCCTCAATTTATGACCGGTTGCTTAATGACCATTAGAAGTTATGACAGACCAGGATTTGAAGTTCCGACGGTCACTGCGCCCATGGATCATACGACCCCCCCCTTTTTTTTTCCCCACATCCCACAATCAGATTTTTTTTTCTGAAAACAGACCATTTCTTTCCAGTTTTGGGCAAAACCACTGTTTCGCTTAATGACCGATGCAAAAACAAACCATAAAACTGGGTCCTTCACGTGACTGACCCGAGCTATGACCTTCGTGAGTTACGACTGTGATGGGCAGGCTCCCATTACGGTCGTAAATCGAGGACTACTGGTCATGCAACGGTCACAGGTGACAAAAGTTGTAACAGGTAGCAGAGATTTTAATTCCTGAACCTGACAAAAAACACAATCACACAACGTGCAATGCCTCCATGCCACAAAGATGCAACTGGAAGCTTCAGCTGAGTTCCCCACTTACTCCCACAATTTCCGTTACTAAGTGAGACAGTTGTTAAGTGAGTTTGGCCCCATTTTACGAGATTTCTTGCCAGAGTTAAGGGAATCAATGCAGTTTTTACATTGCGGTTACTCCTCGACTTACAACCACAATTGAGCCCAAAATTTCCATCGCTGAGCAAGACAGCTGCCAAGTGAGTCTCGCCCCATTTTACGACCTTTCTTGCCACAGTTGCTAAGCGAAGCACTGTGGTTGCTAAGTGAGTCACACGGTTGTTAAGTGAACCTGACTTCTCCCTTGACGTTGCTTGTCAGAAGGTCGAAAAAAGGGAATCAGGTGACTCCCGGGACTCTGCGACCGTTGTAAGTATGAAGTGGTTACCAAGCGTCTGAATTTTGATCATGTGACCATCGGGATGCTGCAACCGTCGTTAAGTGCGAGAATACGGTCATAAGTCACTTTTTATACCGCTGTTGTATCTTCAGTCACTAAACGGACTATTGTTAAGTTGTATGTATTTTTATTCTTTTGTGCGTGCGGCTTCTTTTTTTGGCTCAAGAAATAAAAAATGAGATCTACGGTAAGCAGATCAAGATTTAGTAGCCCGTTTCATACGTTGGACGGCACTCTCATCGAACGGTCGTTAAAAGAACTGCCGTAACTCAAGGACCGCCCGTAAGTTCAAACGGTCACTAAACGAGCAGTCGCAAGTTCAAGGACTACCCGATTTTGCAGCGTAGAGCTGCAAAAAGTAGGTTTTTTTGCAGGAGAGACGCTAAGGCAGCCCCCTCCTCCTCTCTGTGGCTGGGGTCTCTGCTGGAACAGGATATGCTGGGCTGGCGGTGGGAGGGGGGGCGAGGGTGTGTGTGTGGGGGGGGGAAAGAGCCTCCTTTAGAGGAAGCTGCCCCTGCCCCAAAGCAGCCCCCCCACATGCCCCCCTCTCCACCGCGACAGCTGCCGGGCTCCAGGCCAGAAACCAGGCTGAAAGGCCGACGCTCGCTCGGATTTTGGAGGCCCCCGTGCCAGAAAGGCTGGCCCGGTGTCAGCTCGGGATTGTGTTACTTAATGGAAAAGGCAGACACAAAAGCTGCAGCTAAAAATACAACAAACCCCCACCCCCCCATTCCAAACCCCCCCCGCCCCCCCCCCCCCCCCCCTGGGGGTAAATTACCGCCGCCTCTTAATCCACTCTCCCCCCCACCCGCCCCGTGGAATTAATTCGCTTCTCGCAGCAATCCGGGAACTCGGGGACATCGGTTGGCTACAAGGGAGATGTCGATGACGGCCTAAATTTAACACGGTTCACGATCCTGCCAGGCCGAGCGGTACAGGTGCAAAAGCTTTCCGCCGATGACGCCTTAACAGGTAGTCCTCGACTTACAACTGTCGGTTTAGGGACCGTCCGAAGTTACAAAAAAAAAAAAAAAAAAAAACAGGATGGGGACGGACTTATGACCGTATTTTTACACCTACGGCTGTCGCTTCATTCCCCGCGTGTTCAAAATTCAGAGGCTTGGCAACTGGCAGGGACTTATGACAGTTACAGCACTCAGCGCTAACGTCAACCCGTTTTATGACTTTCTGACGCGCAAAGTCAACGGGAAAGCCGGGTAAGCTTAACAACCACATCATTCGCTTAACAACCGCAGTAATTCGCTTAATAAACGTGGCGAGAAAGGTCGTAAAACGGGACAAGACAGTCCCTGGACAACTGTCTTGCTTAGCAATGGAAATTTTGGATTCGATTGTGGCCGTAAGCCGAGGACACCCTGTACAGGCAGTCCTTGACTTACAACAGTTTGTCCAGTGATCATATGAAGTTACAACAGGACTGAAAAAACTGACTAATGATCGATTTTCACACTTATGACTGTTGCAGCATCCCAACTGTCACGTAAACAAAGTTCAGACGCTTGGTCATTGGTTCACATTTATGACGGTCATGGCGTCCTGGGGTCACATGATCCCCTTTTGCGACCTTCTGACAAGTAAAGCCAATGGGGAAGCCAGATTTGCTTAACAACCACGTTACTAACTTAACAACTACAGTGATTCAATTAACGACTGTGGCAAGGAAGGTCGCAAAATAATGGCAAAACTCGCTTAACAATTGTTTTTGCTTAGCAAAATGGAAATTTGGTGTGCTCGATTGTGGTCGTAAGTCGAGGACTACCTTCATACTTACGACCAGTCGCTTACCAAGCATTCAAAGTCATGACGGACATATTTGTGGCTTTTCGCAAAGGCACCCCATAGCGAATTTCATGACTGCAGATTCAATGAACGAACATGTCGATTCACTTAACAACCGGTGGGAAAAATCCGCTGTAAAACTGGGTCAGTCAGTCTATGCACCCTCAGTGCTGATGGGATGGGGATTTATTCATTTATTTATTGGTTCGATTTATATGCCGCCCTTCTCCGGAGACTCAGGGCGGCTTACAGTGCGTTAAGCAATAGCCTTCATCCTTTTGTATATTTATACAAAGTCAGCTTATTGCCCCCACAATCTGGGTCCTCATTTCACCTACCTTAGAAAGGATGGAAGGCTGAGTCAACCTTGAGCCTTGGCGAGATTCGAACTTACAGTAATTGCAGGCAGCTGGTGCTACTTAACAGCACTTTTTTAGTCTGCTGGGCCACCAAGGCTCTTATAATCTTCCTGTAAATTACCTTTAAGATTAAGTTCTTGGGGAAAAGGTAGTAGAACATAAATCGGATCCCTCAACCCACAGGGCACCTGGCCAACGAAGAACCTGGTTTAAGCCTCCTCGTTCCAGGAGATTAAATGACTGCGTTTCCCAGTTTAAATTGGGGGCCTCTTTTTCACCAAGTCACGCTGTTCTCTCCTCTGGCTGCAAACGGCTCCGAATTAAATCTCAGGCTCTCTTTACGCCTGTGTCTTCCTTCCTGCAAGATCCCGTTTAAAGGCCTCTACTAGAGCCGGCTTTGGGAGAGGGTTCGTAAATGGGGGGGGGAGAATCAAAGAGGAATCAAATCAAATTTGCCAGCTTGAACCCTGCTCTAAACTTTTTTTTTAGAAAAACAAGCTCACTAGTGAAAAACCTGAAGAGATACTGACTGACTGCCTGTCTATTCGTCTGCCAACAGACACACACACACATATAAACTATCTTTATCTATCTATCTATCTATCTATCTATCTATCTATCTATCTATCTATCTCCTCTCTCTCTACCCATCATTGTCTGTCTGTCTGTCTGTCTATCTATCTCCTCTCTCTCCTCTATATCTTTCTGTATCCATCCAAATCTCTCCACACACACATAAAAAATATCTTTCTCTCTATATCTATCTATCTATCACCTCTCTCTCTCTGTATACACATACACACGTATAATCTCTATCTCCATGTATACATACATACATACATACATACATACATACATACCGTAGTCCTCAACTTAACAACTATTTGTTTAGTGACCATTCAAAATTACTACAGCACTGAAAAGAAGGACCTATGACCGTTTTCCACACTTATGACCATCATGGCGTCCCCATGGTCACGTGAACAAAGTCCAGAGACTTGGCAACTGACTCCTAGTTATGACGGTCGCAATGTCCCAGGGTTACATGATTCCCCTTTTGCAACCTTCTGATGAGCAAAGTCAATGGAGAATCCAAATTCACTTAATGACCGTGTGATTAACTTAACAATTGCAGTGATTCACTTGACAACTGTGGCAAAAAAAGGTGGTAAAATGTTGCAAAACCCACTTAACAACCGTATTGCCTAGCAATAGAAGTTTTGGGCTTTGTATGTGGTTGTAAGTCGAGGACTACCTGTCTACTGAAGGATCAGGTGCAGTGCTTGATCGCCACCTAGTGGCCATTCTCAGTTGAACAGCCTAATAAGTTTTGGAAAAAACAGAAGCCAACAAACATCCAGGCATTCTTAATCGATTGAGGTTACTGATGTTTGCGACTTAAAGCAGAAAGAAAGGACACCGGAGTCCTATCAGTTGTGAATGCAAACCATTTTATGCACAACAAGGAAGAGCTGAAAAAAGACTCACCAAAAAAATTATTTTTAATAACTGGTACTGTCCCATCGTGAATTAAACAAGGATGGACAAAACCAGCCAGTTGTTACGCCTTTCAGGAGCTAAACTGGCATTTTAACATCTGATGCCCAGGAGTCCTTCCTTTAAAAATGAACCTTAGCTATTCCGAGCACCGAATTTCAGCAACTGACCAACCAAAGGGCATTCTAATCTTTAAATTTAATTTAATTTTAGTAGAGGGTGCAGCAGGACACGGCTTGTTAATGGCCAGCTTGTTTTAAGGGCCTGAAACTCTTTTTTTAAAAAAAGCATAATAGACCAGAAATTCTTTCTTCCTACATTTTTTTAGAATGTACATTTTTTAGAATTTGGAAAATACAAGTACGCTTCAGCGTACTTGAAGGACTATACACAAGAAAGATACGTAGCAGAATGGAGAAGATGTATTGATTATATTCAAAATAAGTATCAGACAAGAAAATATCAAATAGCTTATGAATGAATGTTAAACTTTAGAAATATTATGTTATCCATAGTGGAGTTAAGGTTTCAGGGGGGGATTTGGTAGTCTGAGGATAGATAGGTTAATTTAGCTTATGACTGTTAATTGAAATACCCTGTATTTTGCTCTGGGAAGTCTGGAGGGGGGGGGAAGAGGGAAGGGGGGGGGGGGGGGGGGGGGGGGGGAAAGGGGGGGGGGGAATATTGGGGGGGAAAAAATTTTTGTAAAACTTTTCAATAATAAAAAAAGAATTTGGAAAATACACTAGAAGGTAGATAAGAAAGATGGATTGGAATAAGTTTTTGAATACTGCAATTTATGGCATGAAATTTGGGCCAATTACGCCCCCATAGCGAACAACGGGGTGGCCTTAATGACCGCCCCGTTTGCTTAACAACCACTGCAAAAAAAAAAAAAGTCATTAAAATATGCCTTGGTCACATGGTGACTCGCTTTACGACTGCCCTGATTTATAACCATAATGAGCATGCTCCATTAAGGCCGTTACGTTGAGGGCTACCAGTAGCCTTTCAGCAGGAGAAAAGTAAACTTTTTAGCTGCTCCAAATGCAGATGCCCACCGCCGACCCCCCCACCCCACCCCTCACCAGTGACAACCACAAGGTAAATCAATATCCAGAGATTGTCAAAAGAATAAAGCATCCTAGATGCTCCTACGGAGATAACCCCAGTCAGGATCCTTTCAGCTGTGTGAGACTCTTACAACTTTGGGCTAAAGATATTTGAATACAGAACGACAGAGTTGGAAGGGATCTCAGAGGTCTTCTAGTCCAACCCGCTCCTCAGGCAGGAGGAAACCCATACTATTCCCGAGAAATGGCTGTCCAGCCTCTTCTTAAAAATCTCCAGTGACGGAGCCCCCACAACTTCTGGAGGCTTCGTATTCAACAGGTGCAGAGGGGAGCAAGGAAGAGGGTGGAAGCTCAAGGGTTAAAGAGGGGTTTCTCAACCTCAGAGGCTCGAAGATGCATGGACTGGTGGCTGGGGAATTCTGGGAGTCTACACCTCTTTCCTTTCCTTTCCTTCTCTTCCCTTCCTTTCCTTTCCCTCCCTCTTTCCTTTCCTTTCCTTTCTCTTCCTTCTCTTCCTTCCCTTTCCTTCCCTTCCCTTCCCTTTCCTTTCCTTTCCTTTCTTTTCTTTTCCTTTCCTTTCTTTCCTTTCCTTTCCTTTCATTTTGTCTTCCTTCTCTTCCCTTCCTTTCCTTCCCTTCCTTTCCCTTCCCTTTCCGTCCCTTCCCTTTCTTTCCTTCCCCTTCCTTTCGTTCCCTTCCTTCCCCTTTCCCTTCCTTTCTTTCATTTTCTCTTCCTTCCTTCCTGCCTCCCTCCTTCCTGTCTCACCATCCTGTCCTTCCTTCCCTCCTTCCCTCACCCTAACCCTAACCTTTTGACTTCTCAGCCTTGTTGGTTAGCAATTCTGGCTGGGGAATTCTGGGAGTTGAAGTCCTTTCCTTTCCTTTCCTTTCCTTTCTCTTCCTTTCTTTCATTTTCTCATCCTTCCTTTCCCTTTCCATTCCTTTCTTTCATTTTCTCTTCCTTTCTTCCTTCCTCCCTTCCTATCTTTCCATCCTGTCTTTCTTTCCTTCCTTCCTCCCTTCCCCCTCCCTTCCTTCTTTCCTCCCTTCCTCCCTCTGAAAACAGAATAAAAGAGTTGGAAGGGACCTTGGAGGTCCTGTAGTCCAACCCCCTGCTTAGGCAGGAAACCCTACACCACCTTCAGACAGAGGGTTATCCAACATCTTCTTAAAAACTTCCAGTTTTGGAGCACACACAAGTTCTGGTGGCAAGCTGTTTTCGCTGGTTAATTGTCCTCACTGTTTAGTTCCAGGAAGTTTTTCTCCTTGGTTATTTTCCATCCGTTGCTTCTTGTTCTGCCTTCAGGTGCTTTGGAGAATATTTCGACCCTCCTCAAATACCGGAAGACTGCTATCCTGTCTCCCCAATCCTTCTATTCATTAAACCAGACATACCCAGTTCCTGCAACCGTTCTTCATGTGTTTTAGCCTCCAGTCCCCTCATCATCTTTGTTGCTCTTCTCTGCACTCTTTCTACAGTCTCCACATCTTTTTTGGTTATCATGCTGACCACAACTGGATGCAGGATTCCAGGAGGAATATAAAGCAGCTACAGGTAGCCCTTGACTTTTGACCAAAATGGAGCTCAAAATTTCTATTGCTAAGTGGGACAACTGTTAAGTGAGGCTCGCCCCATTTTGCCACCTTTCCTGCCACAGTTGTTGTTAAGTAACTTGCTGTGGTTGTTAAGTTAGTAACAGCAATCTAGCAGAAAGACTAGAGCAGTGATGGTTAAACCTTTTCGGCACCAAGGGCCAAAACTGAAGCACGCATGTGGTTTTATTATTTAATATTAGTTAGTTATTTGGTTTAAAATGGGATTTTATTGTACTTGTTTCTTAACTTGTGTTCGCCGCCCTGAGTCCTTCGGGAGAATGGCGGCATATAAATACATGTAATAAATAAATAAATAAATAAATGTACACAACAGAACCTGGAAAGAGCTGCTGGTGACACCGCGCGTGCCCAGAGTGGGCTCTGCATGGCACCCATTAAGGAGCTAGAGGCGGATTGTTGTGTTTCTCCAAAATTTAGCCTTGTCATTTCTTAAATTCAACTCAGAATGGCCACTAGGGGGCGATCAACGACCACACTGGATAAACCAGTCAACCACTTATATGAGCCCCAAATTTCCAAAGTTGCTAAGTGAGACAGTTGTTAAGCGAGTTGTTTTGTGAGTTAAGCGAGTTAATTCTTTTCCTCAACTGTGGCTGTAAATCGAGGACTACCTGCACAGGCAGTCCTCCGCATATGAATACAATTGAGCCCCAAATTTCTGTTGCCAATCGAAACAGGCGTTAAGTGAGTTTTGCCCCATTTTACGACCTTGCCTGATGGAGTGGTTAAGCAAATCCCTGCAGCTGTTAAGTTATTCACACGGTTGTTAAGTGAATCTGGCTTCCCCCCTCCCCCCCATTGACTTCGCTTGTCAGAAGGTCGCAAAAGGGGATCACGTGACCACTGTCATAAATATGAGTCTGTTGCCAAGTGTCTGAATTTTGATCACGTGACTGCTGGGCTGCTGCAATGGTCATAAGTGTGGAAAATGGTCTTAAGTCACTTTTTTCAGTGCTGTTGTAACCTCAAACGGTCACCAAACGAATGGATGTAAATCAAGGACTACCTAACATTTCTTGTGATCTGGATATTAAAATAGAATAGAATAACAGAGTTGGAAGGGACCTTAGAGGTCTTCTAGTCCAACCCCCTGCTTAGGCAGGAAACCCTACACCACTTCAGACAAATGGCTGTCCAACATCTTCTTAAAAACCTCCAGTGTTGGAGAATTCACAACTTCTGCAGGCAAGTTGTTCCACTGGTTAATTGTTCTGTCGGGAAATTTCTCCTTAGTTCTAGGTTGCTTCTCTCCTTTATTAGTTTCCATCTGTTGCTTCTTGCCCTGCCCTCAGTTGCTTTGGAGAATAGCTTGACTCCCTCTTCTTTGGGGCAGCCCCTGAGATATTGGAAGACTGCTATCATGTCTCCCCTAGTCCTTCTTTTTCATTCAACTAGACATACCCAGTTCCTGCAACCGTTCTTCATATGTTTTAGCCTCCAGTCCCTTAATCCTCTTTCTTGCTCTTCTCTGCACTCTTTCCAGAGTCTCCACATCTTTTTTACATTGTGGCGACCAAAACTGAATGCAGGATTCCAAGTGTGGCCTTACCTTCAAGGCCTTATAAAGTGGTATTAACACTTCACGTGGTCTTGATTCTATCCCTCTGCCTAGAACTATGCTGACTTTTTTGGCAGCTGCTGCACACGGTCGGCTCATATGTGTTCTTCTTTTCGTTATTATTTCTGAAATTCGAACTATCCTCCCATCTGTCTTACCTGCTTGCCAAATAGAGACCCCCACCTCCTCCGGAGACACCCTCTTAGCCTGCGCGAGCCCCAAAGCATCCTCCGAGAACTGAATCTTCTTGTTGAACTGCATCTCCAGGAAAGGGATGGCTTCGGGCATCTTTGCCGACAGCAGCCGGTAGCAGATATCCGGTTTGCCGATAAACCTCTGTCGGACGCAGATTTCGTAAGGGGTGTGGACCCTGATGTCGTCGACGTCCCTCTTGTCGAACCGGTGCAGCAGCTGGGACTTGGCGTCGCAGATCCTCAGGCCGGACACTGAGAGGGTGAGGCTGCCCGGTTTGACCTGAGCATCGTTCCGTTCGGTGATGACGACGGGGATGTGCAGGATGACGCCATCTTTGTTTTTGGAGGGAGAAGCTGCGGGGTTCTCCTTCGCCTTCCCCGCTTCGGATGCGGCCTTGGGGAGTTTCCCACCAAAGGGCCACCAAGACGGAGACTCGAGTTCGGACAATAACCTAAGAGGAAGGGGAGAGCCTTGATAGTACAGTGGTCTAAGCACCCTGTTATTAACACAGCTGCCTGCAATTACTGCTGGTTCGAATCTCTCCAAGGCTCAAGATTGACTCAGCCTTCCATCCTTTCTAAGGTAGGTGAAATGAGGACCCAGTTTGTGGGGGCAATAAGCTGACTTTGTATAAAATATACAAAAGGATGAAGGCTATTGCTTAACGCATTGTAAGCCGCCCTGAGTCTCCGGAGAAGGGCGGCATATAAATCAAATTAAAGAAAGAAAGAAAGAAAGAAAGAAAAGAACGATCAAGAAATACAGGCAGTCCTCGACTCGTGAACTTTCTTTTAGTGCTTGGACTTAACAGTGGCGCTGAAAAAAGTGACTTGTGACCGTTTTTTACACTTAATGACCGTTGCAGTACCCCCGTGGTCATGTGATCAAAATTCAGACACTGGCAATTGATTCGTATTTATGACGGTCGTAGTGTCCCCTTTTGCGACCTCCTAATAAGCAAAGTCCATGGGAGAATCCAGATTCGCTTAACGAAAACGTTAACTAATTTAATTCGCTTGAACAATTGAGACATGAAAAGTTGTAAAAACGGGGCAAAACTGACTTGAAAGATGTCTCGCTTAGCAACGGAAATGTTGGGCTCAACCGTGGTCCTAAGTCGAGGACCACGGTAAGGTAAGCCTCGACTTTTGGCCACATTTGAGCCCAACATTTATGTTGCTAAGTGAGACATTTGTCAAGTGAGTTTTGCCGCATTTTACAACCTTCCTTGCCGCAGTTGTTAAGTGAAACACTGCGGTTGCTAAGTGAGTCACACGGTCGTTAAGTGAACCTGGGTTTCCCCATTGACTTTGCTTTTGCAGGAGGTCGCAAAAGGGGATCGTGTGACTCCCGGGACACTGCAACCGTCATAAATACGAGTCGGTTGCCGAGTGTCCGAATTTTGATCACGAAACCGCAGGGATTCTGCAACGGTCGTAAGCGTGAAAAGCGATCATCAGTCACTTTTTCATCGCCACTGTAACCTCAAACGGTCACTAAACGAATAGTTGTAAGTCGAGGAGTACCTGTATGTCTGGCCAGTTGATGAAAACCAGCATAAATCCCAGGAAAAGAACATGTGTCTCCCAGATGTGGAGAAAAACACCTGTTATCCCTCCTGACTGGGAGAGCTGACTGGAGCTGCTGGGAACTGTAGCTCATTAGGATTGGAAGGCACATACCCCACTCCACCCCTACCCCAAAGTGTCATAAACGGTCATAACACAGAACCCGCTCGCGTGGTCACGTACCTGGATGTTGGGCATTTCGCAACCTGTAATCTTTATGCCCGCTTACGGCATTATGCAGGGTCACAATTGCTATTTGTGATTTTTTTTTTTTTTTGGTCCCTTTCTGGCAAAAATAAAAATAGCCATTCGAATGAATGGATCCGCACTTACGACCGGGGCGTTCTCTTAACGAACACCACCAAAAAAAAAAAAAAAAGGTAATGAAATTGTTTCCGGTCACAGGAGCGCTACGCTTTAACGACTGGATTCTTAATTAAGATTTTTATCACACCGTCATTCATTTCGTAAGTTGTTCAAGGCAGGGAAGTGTCCAAATAGTCCTTCATCCTCCGTTTTACCCACAACAACCCTGTGAGGTGGGTTGGGCTGAGAGGGAGGGACTGGCCTGACGTCACACGGACAGATTTACGTGCCTAAGGTGGGACTAGAACTCACGGTCTCCTGGTGATTGGCTCAAGGTCACCCAGCCAGTTTTCACGCTTAAAGCGGGACTAGAACTCACCATCTGATTGGCTCAAAGTCAACCAACCGGCTGTCATGCCTAAGGCAGGACTAGAACTCACTGTCACCTGATGATTGGCCAAAAATCACCCAGCCGGTGATTCCTAGGATGGAACTGGAACTCACCATCTCCTGGTGATTGTCCCAAAGTCACCCAGCCAGCTTTCATGCCTCAGGCATGAAACTCAGTTTCTAAGCCAGCTCCTCAACTCCTACCCCAAACTGGCTCTCTTCCGGTCCAACCCAATTGCACTCATTAGGCCTTCCTACATTAAGCCAGTGTAGGATCCTTTCCCGATGCAGCTGTTTGTTGTTATTTCAGGAGAAAGTATTCTTGAATTTAAGTCATTCTCTATCTCTCTTTTAAGATGCAGCTCTCCGCTTGTTCTTGAGGACAAGTTCTTTCTGCCAATGAGGGTCCTGTAAGACAGGAATCTTCAATCTTGGCCACTTTAAGACTTGTGGACTTCAACTCCCAGAGTTACTTTACTTTTACTTTTACTTTTATTTGATTTATATACCGCCCTACTCCCGAAGGACTCAGGGCGGTGAACAGCCAACAATAAAATACCTACATACAAAATTTAAAAAGCAGAGATAAAATCAAATTAAATAGTTTGGCAAAGCAAAGCTGGCTGAGGAACTCTGGGAGTTGTTTTATGTTTATGTTTTATTTGATTTGTATACCGCCCTACTCCCAAAGGACTCAGGGCGGTGAACAGCCAAACAATAAAATAACATAGATACAAAAAATTTAAAAAAACCAGATAAAATCAAATTAAAACATTTTGGCCCAGACAAATTTAAAACACCCCAATAATTTAAAAACAGATTAAAATTTACATGTTTAAAAAGGGAAGAGATTAGGCCAAGCCCGCCTGATGGAATAAAAAGGTCTTCACAGCGCGGCGGAGTTGAAGTCCACAAGTTTTAAAGTGGCCAAGGTTAGAGACCCCTGCTCAGAGACTCCATGCAAAGCAGACCTCCAGATGTTCTCCTATGCCCCGCCAACTCTTATGACCCACCCTGGGGATGACCAGATCCTACACCCGCCTGGATCAGAACCCGTGGCGTGTTGCCATACCTGTCTGCCACATCCATCTCTGACTCGATTTTGTCCAGGCCTTTCATGATGTTATCGAACTGTTCACCCTGGTGCTCCAGGACCTTCGCGGTATCTTCCAGGCGCTTCTCAGATCCCATCATCAAGCCGGTCAATTCCTTGCCCTTGGACGTCTGGGCGCACGCCGTCTGCAGCCTGGCTCCGCCGGGCGAGAGGAGTTGCTCTCTCCAAAAATGTTCCAGCACGTTGAAGATCACGTTACGGTTGGGTTGAAGGGAGCTGAACCAATGCTTGGTGTTGCTCTCCAAAAGGGTGAGGGAACTGAAGATTAAAGTGGACGATTCTTTCTTGATCTCGCTGATGGAGGAAAGGGGGAAACTGGCCAAGATTTCTCCGGATTTGTCCGCCGTAAATTTGACCGAAACTGGGGTCAGCAGGAGTTTGCCGGGAATCCATTGTTTCTCTGAGTTGAGATAATAGGAGCAGGACCAAGCATGGATGTGAATGTTGTCCTCCATGATCTTATTTCTTAGCTCCGCTTCCTCCAACAAACAATTCACACCTTCCAAAGATCAAATACATTGTGCAATCAGTTAATTAGTGACGAACGCACGATTCAATTCACCTTTCACGAGCCTTATGACAAATACTTGTGTTCAAAACACTGAAGAAGGCATGGCGAGAATCTAACTCGGGGCTACCCATCCTTGGCAACTTTCAGACCTGTGGACTTCAATTCTCAGAATCTCCATGCATGGCTGGCTGGGGAAATCTGGGAATTGAAGCCCACAGCTCTGAAATTGGCCAAGGAACAGACTCTACTGCTTTAAAATATTGAAATGTGAACTCACTCGTTCTGGACCCCAAATCTTGACTTTTGAATATCTGGAGCTGCGTTCTTCTGAATTAACTGTTGGGTTTACTAGTCCTCAACTTGTAGTCCTCAACTTACAACCATTTGTTCCAATTTTTTTTTTAAACTGGTTTATGTCCAGTTCTCGCACCTATGACTGTTGCAGCATCCACACACTCAGGTGGTCAAACTTCGGATGCTTGACAAAGCATCCTGGGGTTGGGCAATTGTCATCTGCAACCTTCCTCAGCAGCTTCTGGCAAGCAAACGCAAATTCTGTTAGTTAAATGAAACTAAACCCCCCAGGCACAATCAATTATTCCCCTCCTCAATTGCCACCCTTCAAAAAATTTTTTAAAAAGAACATGCAATTTCGTTTAAAATAGACCAGTTCTACTTTGTCACTGCCACGCACGAAAGATACACCATGTCAACTTAAAAGCAACAAAAACGAACACAGATTCTTCAGCCTTGCTCATTTTAAGTTGTGCGGACTTCAACTCCCAGAATTCCCCAGCCAGCCAGCTTTTGACAAAAAAAGTCAATTAAAGAAGCACGTTCACTTAATCACTGTGTGATTCATTCAACGGCCATGTGGTTCACTTAATGTCTGCAGTAAAATGGTCATAAAATCAAGTCGAGACACATGACTCACTCAATGACCGCATCGCTTTGTGACAGAAATCTGGTCTCGACTATGATCATTAGTTGAGGACTAACTATAACTTCAGATATATCAACATATGCAAAAAAGAGATGGATTCATATATATATATTCGTTACTTGACAACTGCAAATCAGCTGGTCGCACAGAAGAAACAAATTCTAAGCCTCTACGGGCAGTTGCCAGTTGGCACAGGCAACTGGTCATTAAGTGAAGCAGTCGCTAAGTGAAACAGTGGTTGCTAAGTGAAACTGGAAAACTCCTCTTATGTATCCTGCTTTGCTATACAGACCTGTGAAAGTCATCAACGCAAGGACTGAGGACTGCCTGTACAACTCATCTAAAAGACAGGTTGTTGTTTTTTTTAAATAAAGCCAGTTCACACACACTCAACCCTTCATCAGCAATAACAGACGTTGGAATAATATTTAAGCATTCTAGACATGATCATCTATCGGAATAAAAGCAATTAAAGACATTTGGGGTCCCCCTCTTCGTTTGCCCTTTTCCATCTCCTCTACACAACCCACTAAATACCTTTGTCTTAATTAAACACAGCATTTCCCCCATTTACCTGGGCTGTTGGTGGATTCAGAAGTTTTCGATAGCTTAAAAATTCTTATCAATTTTGAGGCTTCTTGGTTTCGGAGTCCCAACAAAAATTGCCCAAAATTGTACGGATCAAAAACGAACACACACACACAAAAAAAGAGGGGAAAAAAACCCTATCACACTACATAAAATTCGCTACACATCTAAAACTTAAAAAATAGATATTTGGGGTGGGGGGAAAATTATAATCCAAAGCAGGCATTTGACTGCCCACAGCACAAGAAAACGAACATTAAAGGAGGATGCTAGATATTATATGTATATATATACATATTGTTTTGATCTCATGATTCACTGTCCAAGTCACCTGTTTACCTTCTGGCTAGACATGTTCTCACATGACGAAATGGAGGAAATTACTATTGCTCAGGTATCACATGCTGACGACAGTCAACATCACATCAGGAAACCAGGTCTTATATTGACACAGGTAGTCCTCGGCTTACGACCACAACTGAGCCCAAAATTTATGTTGCTAAGTGAGACATTCGTTAAGTGAGTTTTGCTACCTTTCTTGCCACAAGTGAATCACTGCAGTTGTTACAAGTGAGTCACACGGTTATTAAGTGAATCTGGGCTTCCTCGCTGACTTTGCTTGTCAGAAGGTCGCAAAAAGGGATCACGTGATCCCGGGACACTGCGACCGTCATAAATACGAGCCAGCTGCCAAGCGTCTGAATTTTGACCATGAGAATGCCCGCAATGCTCAGAAATCACCATTGTAACTAAATGAACTGTTGTAAATCCAGGACTACCTGTCCTTCTGGTTATTTTTAAAAAAATAATTTAGATGCCTCCTGCCTCATATGTGAGGCCTCAAGGCAGCGAACGTATCTGACACAGCTTCCTCATCCTATTTTCCCCAAAACAACAACCCTGCGAGATAGGTTGGGCTGAGAGAGACAGAGAGCGACTGACCTGAAGTCACCCAGTTGGCTTTCATGGCTAAAGCAGGACTTGAACTCATCTCTGCAATTCTAGTCCAGTATTTCCCCTTGGGAGAACGCCGGCCTTTATGGAATTATAAAAAGCTGTTTTCTTTGCTGTAAAGATGATGCAACCTTTCCAGCAAAATCAATAAATTACTCTTCGGACCAACAAACATATTTTACGAGTCCTTTTTCCGGAAGCCTGTCCATGAAATAAAATATTAAAATATCATAGTATTTCCTTGTTTACTCCGAAGCAGAGCACTTGGTTGTTGTTGGGTTTTTTTTTAAAAAAAAACATAATTTTGAATTATTCATGGCAAGACAGCCAAGGAAATGCAACCTAAGTACAAGCTGTACCGGCAGACGTGTTCAAATGCCGTGCAGACAAAACAAGACCGTTAAAAGGGCAAAACGTTTCACTCATTAACCAGCTAGGTAGTCCTCGATGTTTCCGTCGCTAAGTGAGAAAGTTAAGTGAGCCTTGCCCCATTTTACGACCTTCCTTGCCGCAGTGGTTAAGCGAATCATTGCACTTGTTAAATTAGTAGAGAGTCTGGCTTCCTCCGTTGATTCCGATTGTCGGAGGCTCACAAAAGGGGATCACGTGACCCCAGGATGTTGCGACCGTCGTTAAGTATGAGTCAATTGCCAAGCGTCTGAATTTAGATTACGTGACCATTGCAATAGTTCTAAGTGTGAAAAGTGGTCATAAGTCCCTTCCTTCAGAGCTGAGGTAACTTCAGTCATTAAACGAATGGTTGTGGAGTTAGGGCAAGGACTAGCCATAGAGAAAATGGTGGCCAATGGGACAGAGAACACCCCACCTCCTCTCTCTGTGCATTTTGCTCCCTATCTCTTCATCTTATTCAAGTTTTATTTTAAATGATTGTTTTTCAATTAAAAAAAATATATTGTTTTAATATTTTACATTGCTATTTATTCAATGCCTGTTGCTGGTATCCTTAAGATTTATATTGACTGTTTCCTAATATGATTTGATTGCTTATTTGTACCCTATGACTATCATGAAGTGTTGTACCTTATGATTCTTGACGAACGTATCTTGTCTTTTTATGTACACTGAGAGCATATGCACCAAGGACCAATTCCTTGTGTGTCCAATCACACTTGGCCAATAAAGAATTCTATTCTATTCTATTCTATTCTATTCTATTCTATTCTATTCTATTCTATTCTATTCTATTCTATTTATTTTATCTATTCTATTCCTCCAAGGTCCCTTTCAATTCTTTTATTCTGTACTCTGCAAGATGGGCGGCATACAAGGTTGATAAAACAGATAGATACAAGAGTAAAATGTCTATGGAGGTGTTAATTGCATACAAAATACAAAACCTGACCACAACTACACTAATAGCTACAAATTATTTTTTGCAAGATGCCTAATCATTTCGTATTTTAAATCCACTGGGCAAGAGTATTTACCTTTTCACACTCTGTAGGAAATTAATTACAGTCCTCGAGGTACAGCCATTCGTTCAAAGTTACAACATCACTGAAGAAAGGGACTTATGACCATTTTCACACTTATGACCATTGCAGCATCCCCATGATCATGTGATTTACATGATACAAGAGGCTTGGCAGCTGACTCATATTGATGACGGTCGCAGTGTCCTGGGGTTCATGTGACCACGTTTTGCAACCGTTTTACAAGAAGTCATTGGGGAAGCCAGATTCGATTCATTTAACAACTGAGGCAAGAAAGGTCATAAAATGGGGCAAAATTCACTTCACAAATTTTTCAGTTAACAATAGAAATTTTGGGTTCAGTTGTGGTCGTAAGAAAAAGACTCCCTGTATTTATGGCGGTTGCAATGTCCTAGGGTCATGTGATCCCCTTTGGCGACCTTAAGTAGTAACTTAAGTTGAGGACTATCTGTAAAAAAATATTAGAGAATCTAGTTCTGATTCAGATATATATGGATATATACACAGATACACACATACACAGAAAAATATCACAGATATTTTTATAAATATTCATTTAACCAAATTTAAAAATTGCTTCAATCACAGTCAATCCCAGGCAGCTCACAAATACAGGTAGTCCTTGACTTATGACAACTGAGCCCAGAATTTATGTTGCTAAGTGTGGGGGCTTCCAATGGCCGGCTGTTCGTGATGTTCTTTTTCCTATGTTTTTCTGTAGCTATGCTTGCATTTTGGTCTGTGACCGTAAATAAATTTATTATTATGTTGCTAAGTGAGTTAAGTGAGTTTTGCTCCATTTTCTTGCCACCATTGTTAAGCGAATCCCTGCAGCTGTTAAATTAGCAACATGGTTAAGAGAATCTGGCTTCCCCGTTGACTTTGCTTGTAACAAGATTGCAAAAGGGGGATCATTGACCCCCCCCTCAAGATTCTTAAATATTTGTTTCCTGTGACACAGACATATATATTATGCTCTTTGTAGTTATAACACAAACATGCCACATTAACTAACTTCCTGGACTGTTATTGGGGTCTGTTGTGAAGTATCTGGCATTTGTCAAACTATCAGAGCCTTATCTTTCCCCCTCCTGCCTAAGAAAATATCTCATCTTTGATCTTTGAGTTCCCTCCACTGGCGGGGAGGGGGTGCGGGAGGGAGGGGGGCCTAAATAGCCAAGTGTGAACACAAAGAAGATAATCAGGAAGAGATAACGCTAATGATGCCCATTAAGAGGCTCTACCCTGTTCCAGGGGATACACAAACTAAATTCCAGGGGGGACACAAACCAAAGATGCCAGAATTGGGAGGTTTATGACCTTCCTGAACAATATAAAAGGGATTCGCATTTCCTCTCGTTTGTAGTTCTTCCCTGCATGTATCTTATATGTGTTTTGTACAGCTAACCATTTAAGCTTGATCAAGATTAAATGCTAATGTTATTCAAGCCTCTGTTTAAGTTTCTTGTTCGGCATTTATGAGCTTAAACATATTATTATTGGACCTTACAATAGTATAGAATAGAACATAGAATATAGAAGAACAGAACAGAACAGAACAGAACAGAACAGAATAATATAATAACTTTGTCAGTTTGAACGTACGCTAATTGGCAGGCATTAAAATGAAATTCCGTTGCATGCAGCTCTCAAAAGGTCACCACCTCCAATAGACGCTACATAAACATGACAGAATAAATAAGTAAGTAAGTAAGTACAAAATTATGCAGATACCCACATATGTTACAAGACACAGAGAAGCAACAGACTCTCCAGTTCGGGTGAATACATGTCCATGGGGGAGAAAGCGAGATGGGTGTTTGCCATTGTCCAAGATAGACGTTCAAGATTATCTAATTAATCTGGGATCAACTGCTCCTGTAAAGGGGGGGGAGGGGGGCTTCCCTATGAAATGGGGCCTGGAGGGGGGGAGGTGGCAGGAGGAGAGAAGGCAGGAGGAGGGGAGGGGACATGTGAGGAGGGGCAGGAGGGGGGAGGGGGAGGGGAAATGTGAGGAGGGGCAGGAGGGGGAGGGGTCTGGAGGGGGGGAGAGGGCAGGAGGGAAGGGGCAGGAGAGGGGGAGGGGGCAGGAGGGGACAGGAAGAGGGAGGGAAGAAGGCAGGAGGGGGAGGGGGCAGGACTGGGGAGGGGACAGGTGAGGAGGGGCAAGAGGGGTGAGGGCAGGAGGGGGGAGGGACAGGTGAGGGGGGGGGGGGGGCCTGGGGGGGCCCTCACTGCCCCCCCCTTAACCCTTGGGCTTCCCAGGGGCTCCCCCTCCCACCAAGGACCCCCAGCTGCCGCCCCCTCCCCCCCTCCCTCCCCCACAGAGAAGGGGAGGAAGGCCTGGTCCTCTCCCCTCCCTCCTTCGGCTTCCCCCGCCCTTAGACTACAACTCCCGGCAGCCCTTGCGCGAGCCTGACGAGGCCCTCACGGCCAGATATTGGGGAGGGGGCTTCCGTAGGGCAACGCCGACCCGCCCCACATCCCCGGGAAAGTGCCGTCGTGCCCATCGAGGCTCCTCACCGGTCGCTCGCGAAAGGCGGCGGGAAAGAGCCGCAGTCAATCCGCCATTGCGCGAGTCGCTTTCTTTTTTCTCTCTCACTCCCTCACGACGCTCGCCACGCGCCTGCGCAAGCCCGGCGCGCCGTTTGATTGGATCCTCTTCCCCCACACCCCACACCACCACCACCTCCCCGGCGAGCGAAGTCGTGCGCAGGCGCGGCGCTGGGGCCGCGAGACACAGGCGCGGGCGGGGGACGGAGCTGCCTGAGGAGCGGTGGAGGGTGGTGGGAGGACGCCCGCGAGACGGCTCACGGCGCATGCGCAGCCGTTTGGGCGCGTCCTCTGAGGGGTCCGAAGAAGAAGAGGCGGCAGCGGCGGCCGGGTTAGTCGTGGGGGGGGGAGTTTGCGCATGCGCGTGCTGGGGTGGGGTGTTGAGGGGTCGGCGGCGGTGGGGGGGGGATGAAAGGAAAACGAAGAGGGGGGAAATGGGGGGGAGGGAAACGGAGGAAGGGCAGGAGGGGGGGCTGCGGGGCCTCTTTTCAGGCGTTCTGCGTTTGGAGGTGGAGGATTGGACTACAGATCCCATCATCCCCACCTCGCATCAGAGATCCCGCCATTCCCAGCTACCATCGTCTTAGCTAACCTCTATCCCCAAGCTAACCACTGGACTACAATTCCCATCTCCCACTCCTGGTAACCATTAGATTGCAATCCCCATGGCCTCAGTCCAGAAAGTAATCGACTACAATTCCCATCTCCCCTCAGCCAGTAGATTTCCAATTCTCCTGTCCAGAAAGTAATTGACTACAATTCCCATCTCCCTCAGCCATTAGATTTCCAATTCTCCTTCCAGAAAGTACTTGACTACAATACCCATCTCCCACTCCTGGTAACCATTAGATTGCAATCCCCATGGCCTCAGTCCAGAAAGTAATTGACTACAATTCCCATCTCCCCTCAGCCAGTAGATTTCCAATTCTCCTGTCTTAAATCTGGAAAGCAATTGACTACAGTTCCCATCTTCCACCCCCTGTGGCCAATTAGGCTACAAAAGTCCTTTGCCTGCAAGCTACCTATAGATTTGCACCTGTAGTATTATAGATTGATGTTTCCTTGTTTCTGGTAAAAATTTTAAAAACTCTGCATAAGATTTAATAATAATTATTTCCTGATACAATCTTCTTAAAGGTTTTGCCTTTAGTTAAAAATTAAAATACAAAAAAAAAAAATATTGAAACATTGGGAAGGTAATTATAATTGCTCACGTTTCAAATGGGTGGATTTGGGCCACTCCCTTTCTCTCTCAACCCAATCCACCTCACAGGGTTGTTGTGATGGGGAAAATAGGAAATAGCTGTACTGTATTTATAAAGTTTGCACACCTGGAGTTGTATATTAAAAAAGGAGGATTAAAAAATATGTATATAGGTTTTCTAATGCAATACAGATAGTTCTCCACTTACGATCACAATTGAGCCCCAGATTTATGTTGCTAAATGAAACGTTTGTTAAATGAGTTTTGCCCCATTTTACAACCTTTCTTGCCACAGTTGTTAAGTGAATGTTAAGTTGTTATCACACAATGATTAAGTGAATTTGGCTTCCCCATTGACTTTGCTTGTCAGAAAGTCGCAAAAGGGGGTCAACTGATCCTGGGACACCGACCGTCACAACTATGAACCAGTTGCCAACCGTCCGAATTTTGATCATGTGACCATGGAGGCTGCTGCAATGGTCGTAAGTCTCTTTTTTTCAGTGCCATTGTAACTTTGAATGGTCACTAAATGAACTGTTGTAAATGTCAGTTTCTGGCAAAAATGTCATAAATTAGCATCACGTGACTGATGGGTGCTGCAAATGGCTGTAATGAGTGCCAGATGCCCAAAATGGGATCATGTGACTGGGGGGAGTTCATTGTAACTTTGAATGTGGGTCATAAGTACTTTTTTTTCAGGGTCGTAACTTCAAAAACCCCGTTGTAAGTTGAGGACTATCTGAATGGGAAGGCTGATGAAGACCTCACGATTGTACAGATCCCTTATTTTATTTAGATGAAACAGATGGAAATGGACGTATTATAATTCTGCCATTATAAAAGAATTTAAAAGTCTCAGCATCTGTCCGAAGAAGGGATGACTTGGGGTCATTTTGCAATTACTGTGATTAATTCTAATTTTTCATGGTTATGCCACCCTGCTGGAATGACACTTACAATGAGGCCAGCAAATTGGCAGTGGCGGTGTGTGTGTGTGTGTCATTTTTTGTGTATTCCCACTTCATTTTCAGGTGTAAGGTTGGCTGTTCATTTCAGGACAAATCCGCTCTACTTTGGATTTATGGAACTTGTGTTCCTATGATTGACAGTTTGAGGTCACTGCTTGCAAAGCAAATGTGCCAGCAATAGTTAGTTCAATTAATCTTGCAGACAAACCGGGCATTGTTTGGCTCTGGGACAAGTTATTATCTTCTTCTTTTTTTTCAAAACATCTACACATTGTGGAATGAGAAGCACTCAAACCAGGAACATGGTACATCAGAAATAAAAATTTAAAGATCTGCTCAAGCAGGAGACCATGTACCATTTTAGACAAATGGCTCTCCAATCTCTGCTTAAAAACTTCCAGTGTTGGGAGTATTTACAATTTCTGGAGTCAAGTTCTTCCAGTCATTAATTGTTCTCAATGTTAGGAAATTTCTCCATAGTTCCAGGTTGCTTCTCTCCTTGATTAGTTTCCATTCTTTGCTTCTTATCAGGTGCATTGGAGAATAGGTTTCTCTTCTTTGTAGGAGCCCCTCAAATATTGGAAGACTGTTATCATATCACACCTAGTCCTTCTCTTCACTAAACCAGACACACCCAATTCCAGCAACCACCTCCAGTCCCCTAATCATCTCTGTTGCTCTTCACTGCACTCATTCTGAGTGCAGAGTTCTCTGTATTCTGCACAATGTCTTCAACATTTTTTCTTCCATCGTGGCAACCAAAACTGAATGCAGGATTCCAAGTGTGGCTTTCCCAAGGCCTTATAAAGTGGTACTAACACTTCACGTGATCTTGATTCTATCCCTCTGTTAATGCAGCCTAGGATTGCGTTGGTCTTTGTGGCTGAAGCCGCACGCTGCTGGCTCATCTTTAAGTGATTGTCTACTAGCACTCCCAAGATTCCTCTCGCAGTTACCGCTATTGAGCTAGGTACCACCTGATCTGTACCTGTGCATTTGTTTTTTCTTCCCTAAATGTAAAACCTTACTTTTGCTGCATTTGCAGTTTGCAGCGATTCTTCTGCACGTAAGGGAACAGAATGATTTTTCTCTACTCCTTTGAGGAAAGCATCTTGCATTGAGTGACACATCTGAATTCTCCTTTTTGAGATTCTCAAGAGTTGCTTTTAAGAAAAAAATGACAGGCACTTTGCTCAGGATAAGCCTTCATCCCTGCAGGCGTCCCATTTCCATCTGTTTCATCTAAATATAATGAGGGATCTGTACAATCTTGACCTATTTAGGTAGTCCTCAACTTACGACCAGGTGCTTAGCAGCCATTTGAAGTTACGACAGACTCCAAAAAATCTACTTACGACCCATGTTGACCCATGAAAACTCCCTGGTCACATGATCACATTTTGGGCATTTGGCAGCCATCATTGCAGCCATTTGCAGCATCCCGCAGTTATGTAATGGTAATTTATGACATTTTTGCCGGAAACTGACATTTAGGTAATCCTCCACTTACAACAGTTCATTTAGTGACCATTTAGTAACTTTTGTTACAATGGCACTGAAAAAAATGACTTAGGATACTTTTTCACACTTATGACCATTGCAGCATCTCCCTGGTCACCTCATCAGAATTCAGACAATTGGCAACTGACTCATACCTATGACAGTCGCAGTGTCCCAGGGTCACACAATCCCCTTTTGTGACCTTCTGACAAAGTCAATGGTGAAGCTGGATTCACTTAACAACCATTTTGCTAACTTAACAGCGGCAGTGATTCAGCCATGGCAAGAAAGGTCATAAAATGGACAAAACTCACTGAACAAATATCTCGCTTATCAAGATAAATTTTGGGCTCAGTTGTGGTCATAAATCGAGGATTACCTATACTTGAAATTTCCTGGAAAAAATGCCCCATAGCAAACAACAGCTTTCCTTAATGACTGTTGTGTTTGCTTTATGGTCATAAAATGAGGTGTGGTGACACAGTGACCCACTTTATAACTGTCATGATTTACCATTAAAATTATGGTCATAAAATGAAGATTACATATGAGGCGACTGGACAGTTTACAGATTATTTTCCTTTTTTCCCCCCTCTGCATTTTTGTCTTTGCCCTTATTTTTTTCATTTACTTTTCTCATATTAATTGCTTCTTATTTTTAATCGGGATGAGATGGACGGCAGATAAATCTAATTAAAAGGATCATGTTTAAAATAAAATTATTTATAATAAAAGTTTTTATGGAGTCACTTAGTAGAAAGGTGGGCATCAGAGGTGGGTTTCAGCAGGTTCTGACCAGTGCTGGAGAACCGGTAGCAGAAATTTTGAGTAGTTTGGAGAACCGGTAAATACCACCTCTGACTGGCCCTGCCCCCATCCATTCTCTGCCTCCCAAGTCCCAGCTGATCGGGAGGAAATGGGGACTTTGCAGTATCCTTCCCCTGCCACACCCACCAAGCCATACCCACCACACCACACCCACAGAACCGTTAGTAAAAAAATTTGAATCCCACCACTGGTGGGCATTATACACATTTAATATACTCTCTTTTTACAACCCTGTAATCCCTTAATTCAGGGTGTAAATACATTCAGGGCAATAAATAAATTCAGGAAATAATTTAATAAATAGCTAAATTTTATAATTATTAAAATTTAAAATTACATCTAATAATCAATACTATGTGTATATGTGTGTGTATATATATAATATATATGTGTAGGTCTTTGGTTATTTGGGTTTTCTCCCGCGTAAAATTGGAAGTGTCTTGGCGATGTTTCGACGAAGTCTCATTCGTCATCTTCAGGTAGTGTTTTCGGCTTCATGCTTCTAGGAGCAATGTGTGATCGCAGCTATTTCTTCCTTTTAACTGCTAGTGGGGGTGTGAACTGATTGGGTGGGAGCTTGGCTGTGTTCTGATTGGATGGGGGCTTGGCTGTGCTCTGATTGGATGGGGGTGTGTTCTGTTGGGGTGGGGGCTTGGTTGTGCTCGGGTTAGTCTGAGTTGCAGGGGGATTTGAGCTGGTGAGCTGCGTTGCTGTTGTTTGGCCACATACAAACCCCTAAACACAGACCCCACCACCTACCTGGAAAAAACCACCAGATCCAAAATAAAAGCCTCCCCCATCAGCGAAGAGATCCAGCAAAGGAATCATTCCCAGAGAGAAATCATCCAGATGCCCCATGCTCTATGGTCTCCCCAAGATACACAAAGAAGGAACCCCACTTAGACCCATAGTCAGCTCCATAGGCTCACCTCTACAAAACCTAGCCAAATTTCTCGCCAAACAACTACAGCCCTACGCAGAATCCATTACCTCACACGTAAAAAAACTCATTCCAGTTCATAGAGATGATAAAGAAACAAAACTTACAGCCCAGCGACCTACTCGTAAGCTTCGATGTCATATCCTTGGCTCTCACACCAAGTGCCAATCAAAGAAGCCTTGACAGCTATCCAAAACAAATATAACTCCCCAAGCACATCCTAGATCTGACCAACCACTGCATATCCAACACATACTTCATCTATAATGGACAGAAATACAAACAAATAGAAGGAGCACCCATGGGATCACCCCTCTCACCTGTCATTGCAAACCTCTACATGGAACACTTTGAAACCCAAGCTCTAGAAAAATCTGATCACAAACCAAAACTCTGGCTCAGATACGTAGACGACACCTTCATAATCTGGTCACACGGGAAAGAAAAACTGGACAACTTCCTCACAGACCTCAACAGCCTACACCCCAAAATACAGTTCACCATGGAAACAGAAGCTAACAACCAACTTCCCTTCCTGGATGTCATAGTCTACAGGAAATCCAATGGCTCCCTAGGACACACCATCTACCAGAAGAAAACACACACAAAACGCTATCTGCACGCACTCTCACATTCACCACCCAGCACAGATCAACTCCATAGCCAAGACACTCATCTCCAGAAAACAAAACGCTTAGCTGACGAACAACACCTAAAAACCGAACTACACACTCTCACTAACGCACTAAAACATCCAATGGATTTCCAAAGAAATAAGATTACCAACCTAATCCAAAAAGAAACCCCCACTAAAATCCAAGACAGAGAAACAAGAAACGGCAAAGCCCTCCTCCCATACATAAAAGGCACCACAGACAGAATCAGCAAGATCTCCACAAACACAACATCAAGACAGCATTCTGGACAAACCGAAAAATATCCACCATCCTAAGAAACCCCAAAGACAAAATTGAGTTAGAAAATCAAGGAGTATATGAAATCCCATGCACCCTGCCTGCCTCACCACATACATCGGACAAACCAACAGAAGAATAAATGCACACATTGAAGAACACAAGAACTCAGTCAGAAAAGAGAACCAACTTCTTCCCTGGTCCAACACCTTAAAGCCACAGGACATGAAATTGACTTTAAAAAGACCAGAACTATCACCAAAACTGAACACTTTAATGACAGAATAATCAGAGAAGCCATCGAGATAGAAAAAGCCCCACACAGCATGAATAAACGAGATGATACCTCCCGCCTACCAGCCATTTGGAAACCACCCTTATTAACAAACAAGTCCCTAACATGAGGAATGACACCAGACCCACACTCAAGAGGGCCACACAGGATGTCACCACCACACATCCACGTGGAAAGCAGACTCAAACCCACACCGATGATGAGGCACAACCACGGACCAGAAGCCAGACCGCAGCTGCATCATTAGCCACTTTAAACCCCTCCAATCCATACATGAAGCAGACTGCCACCCACCATGAAGATGTGGCACGACCACAAACGCGAGCCAAACAACAGCAACGCAGCTCACCAGCTCAAATCCCCCTGCAACTCAGACTAACCGAGCACAACAAGCCCCCACCCCAACAGAACAACCCCCCCTCCAATCAGAGCACAGCCAAGCCCCCATCCAATCAGAGCACAGCCAAGCCCCCAACCAATCAGAACACACCTCCACCCAATCAGAACACAGCCAAGCTCCCACCCAATCAGTTCACACCCCCACTAGCAGTTAAAAGGAAGAAACAGCTGCGATCACACAATGCCCAAGCTTAGAAGAAAAACGAACCCAGGTGAAGATGACGAAATGAGACTGTCGACTAAATCGTCACAAGAGTCACTTCCAATTATTTACCACCGAATAACCACCCGAAGACCCGACATATCCCAAAGACCCTCACATATAACACAACCCAACCGACATAAAACTGCTGAAAAACATTATATATATATATAATACTTTTCGTAGTCATTTTCCTTTGCTCATTTAAAATTTTATACCATAGAGTTGTGATATCTCAAAAAATCACCCAACTATGGCTATACTAAACATCTTGAGTGTCTACGTAGGGAAAAACCCTGACTAGAAAAGTTTAACACAATAAACACTACGAATAAAAAGAACAATATATATATGTATATATGTTTATGTTTATGTAAGTTTTCAACGGTATATATGTGTGTGTACAGTTAATATATCGGGTTCTCCCGTGTAATTGCAAACATATCCCTAGAAGGGTAGCAGCGACATTTCGACAAAATCACATTTGTCATCTTCTGGCCGAAGTTCTTGGTTTGGTTCTTATGGGCAAACTGTGTTTGCCCATAAGAGTTTGCCCATAGAGAACCAAACCAAGAACTTCAGCCAGAAGATGACAAATGTGATTTGTCGAAACGTCGCTGCTACCCTTCTATTTTTTATTTATTTTTATTTATTTTATTAAATTTGTATACCGCCCTACTCCCGAAGGACTCAGGGCGGTGAACAGGCACAAAATAAAACACATAAATATGAAAGTTAAAAACATGAATTAAAACCTAATTAAATAATTTTTGCCCGAGACAATTTAAACTCCCAATAATTTAAAACAAATTAAAATTTGTGAGTTTTAAAAATTTAAAAGAAGGGGGAAAAAATTAGGCCAGGGCCGGCCTGCTGGAATAGGAGTGTCTTCAAAGCACGGCGGAAAGTGCGCAGATCGGGATCCTCCGTATCTCCGGGGGGGAGCTCATTCCAGATAGTAGGTCCCCCACAGAGAAGGCCCTCCCCCTAGGGGCCGCCAGTCGACATTGTTTGGCTGACGGCACCTGGAGGAGCCCCTCTCTATGAGAGCGTACCGGCGGTGGGAGGCTGTTTGTGGTAGTAGGCGGTCCCGTAAGTAGCCAGGTCCTAAGCCATGGAGCGCTCCAAAGGTGGTAACCAAAACCTTGAAGCGCACCGAAGACCACCGGGAGCCAGTGCAGCTCGCGCAGGACAGGTGTCACACGGAGCGCCATGTTGCTCCCATAACCACCCGCGCGGCCGCACTCTGCGCCAGTTGGAGCCTCCGGGTGCTCCTCAAGGGGAGCCCCATGTAGAGAGTGTTACAATAGTCCAGGTGGGAGTAACGAGGGCATGAGTGACTGTGTGTAGGGAGTCCCCGATCCAGAAAGGGATGCAACTGGCGGATCAGGCGAACCTGATGAAAGATCCTCCCGGTCACGGCCGTCAAGTGCTCTTCTAAAGACAGCCGTGAGTCCAGGAGGACGCCCAAGTTGCGAGCCCTCTCTGTGGGGGCCAGCGATTCGCCCCCAATAGTCAGCGATGGCGTCAACTGACTATATTGGGACGTCAGAAACCACAGCCACTCGGTCTTGGATGGGTTGAGCCTGAGCCTGTTCCTCCCCATCCAGATCCGCACGGCCTCCAGACACCGGGACATCACTTCAAGGGCATCGTTGGGGTGGTCCGGGGTGGAGATGTACAGCTGGGTGTCATCAGCGTACTGGTGGTACTTCACCCCGAAACCACGGATGATCTCACCCAGCGGCTTTACATAAATGTTGAACAAAAGGAGCGAGAGGACTGACCCTTGTGGCACCCCACATATGAGGGGCCTCGGGGTTGACCTCTGCCCCCCTGCCAACACAGACTGCAACCGCCGGAGAGAAAGGAGGAGAAAAACACCGTAGTACAGTGCTCCCGCCCCTAACTCTTCCCAATCGGTGCAGCATGATACCACGGTCGATGGTATCAAAAGCCACTGAGAGGTCTAACAGGACCAGGACAGAGGAGCACCCCCTGTCCCGAGCCCTCCAGAGATCATCAACCAACGCGACCAATGCCGTTTCCGTGCTGTACCCGGGTCTGAAACCCGACTGGAACGGATCCAGATACGTCGTCTCATCCAGGTGCTGGGGAAGCTGTTGTGCAACCACACTCTCAACAACCTTCGCCACAAAACGAAGGTTGGAGACCGGACAATAATTAACCAACATTGCCGGGTCCAGGGAAGGCTTCTTGAGGAGAGGCCTCACCACCGCCTCTTTCAAGGCGGCGGGGAAGACACCCTCACCCAATGAAGCATTTATAATCCCCTGGAGCCAGCCTCGCGTCACCTCCCGGGAAGCCAGCACTAACCAGGAAGGACATGGGTCCAATAAACAAGTGGTCGCGTTCAGTCTGCCCAGAATCCTGTCCACGTCCTCAGGGGTCACAGGATCAAACTCATCCCAGATAACATTCTCAAGACCTGCCCCAGTCCCTCCCGCTGAGACTACCCAGTCGGAGTCCAGATCTTCCCGAATCTGAGTGATTTTGTCATACAGATACTGAACAAAATCCTCAGCTCTACTACCCTCCAAGGGGTCCTCCCGCACTTCCATGATGGAGCAGGGAGCGGGTCACCCTAAACAGGGTGGCCGGGCGGTTATCTGATGACGCAATTAGAGCAGCAAAATAACTACATTTCGCTGCTTTTATCGCCACTAGGTACTTCCTAATATGGGATCTTACCAGTGTCCGGTCTGATTCAGAAAGACTGGCCCTCCAACTACTCTCTAGGTGTCTTTTCTGGCGCTTCAACTCCCTCAGCTCCTCAGTGAACCAAGGAGCCAAATGAGATCGGCGCCAGGTCAGAGGCCGCAAAGGCACGACCCGATCCAGAGCTCCATATCTAGGGATATGTTTGCCATTACACGGGAAGAAACCCGAGATATTAACTGTACACGCACGCACGCACACACACACACATATGATTCTGGGCTTTTTTCCTTTCTAGCAGCCAGCAAGCTCTTCCTGCTAGGTGGGAGACCTATATAAATCTGTTTCCAGCTTGTTTGCTTTCATCAGTAGGCCACACCCACATCTATCTTTACAGGGAGGATACATAAGATGTGGATGTGGCCTACTGATGAAAGCAAACGAGCTGGAAATAGATCTATATAGGTCTCTCCACCTAGCAGGAAGAGCTTGCTGGCTGCTAGAAAGGAAAAAAGCCCAGAATCGAGTGGATGTGATTCTACTGAGCTGGGGCTGCAGAAAAAACCTTGGTTACGTAGGGAAAACCTGGCTAGAGGGGAAAAAAAAAACACACACACATACACGTACACATATACACACACATATAGATACACACACATATAGATACACACACATACATATATATGTGCACACAATACATATACATACATATAACATACATACATTATATATATATATAATATATATATATATATATATATATATATATATATATAATATATATATATATTATATATATATTTTCTCAACTTACAACGGTTCATTTAATAACAGTTCAAAGTTACCACAGCACTGAAAAAAGTGGCTTAGGACACTTGACTGTTGCAACATCTCCAGGGTCACATGATCAAAATTCTGACACTTGGCAGCTGACTCGCATTTATGACGGTTGCAGTGTCCCGGGGTCACCTGATCCCCTTTTGTGACCTCCTGACAATCAAAATCCATGGGGAAGCCAGATTCACTTAACAATTGTGTGACTAATTTAACAACTGCAATGACGGAAAGGTCGTAAAAAATGGGTCAATATTCCCTTAACAAATGTCCCACTCTAGCAACAGAAATATGGGGCTCAATTGTGGTCGAGGGCTACCTGTATTTCTAGGATGACGTGGTTCATTTAGCTGCCTAGAAATTTTAATTCCCTTTTCTTCCCCATGCCGCCAGACCGTGAAACTCTCCGTGTGCCTAAGCCAACCCTTTGACAGGGTGGTGTTAAAATGACTGTTTTGTTGCTTGGTCCTAGGAAGATCCTCTCCTTAACTGCCGCTCTCCATGAAATGCCAGAGAGGAAAGACAACCAATTATCCCGCTCCTTGCCTCCGGCTTTGAAAAGAAACCCCTCGGCTGGAAATAGCTGGTGTGCTGTCGATCCGCCTCTCAAGCGTTCTAGTCCTCAAAAAGCCCAAACGGCAACTAACATTCGAGCCCTTCCTCGCACGAGCCCAATGGACGATTTTCCAGCAAGGTCTGGAATTGGACCTCTGTTTTCTACCCTTTTCGCCGTTCCTGATTTTATTTTATTTATTTATTTGCGCTCCTCCCTGACACACACACACCCTTTTTTTTTCTAAAGAAAAAAAAAAACACTTCTGGCCAACCCAGTCCAGTTACTTCATAGGGACTAGTCTCCTTCCATCTGTCCTCCGCCTGAATGGACAGGGAGACATTTGCGTGCGCCACGAAGTTTTTCCGGGACTACAGCGGCCTGACTCGGGGCGCCGCCTGCCAGCCTCACAACCATGTGGACTACATCGAAAAGCCGAGACGTTCACTTACGCGGATTTTTTCAAGGATTACTTGATCCCAACGATCCTTGCGTCTTCTCCGCGAAGTTCACGGAGGGCTGGGCCAGCCGGAGAAATGGGTCACGCCGGACGGGAAACCCAACTTGGATTATCTCCTGCGAACGTTCGGTAAGCCGACTTTTCATTGAAACTGAAACCGGCCATAACCTTGGTTTGTTTTTATTTTTTATTTTTATTTTTTTGTTGAGAGGTGGTGGAAGTGGCTGCGGCGGTGTGCGGTTCTTGATTTGGCCACAGGCCGCAGGCCCTGCCCACCTGGTTGAAAATCTGGGGCCGACTGGAAGATGCTCCAGCAATTTCAGGGGCAGTGATAAAATTAGAAGCAGGCCTCCTCCTTGTGTCCAGGAGAGTGAATAGCTAAGATATAGTTAGTGTATTATATAGCAACAAGCCTTAGACACTTTAAGATGTGGGTGGGGACTTCAACTCCCACAATCCCTGGCAGGAGAATACTGGGAGGTAGTCCCTCTCCCTCTCCTATTCCTCCCTCTCTCTTCCCTCTCTCCTTTCCCCTCTCCTCTGTCTCTTGCTGTTCTCACTCCCCCTCTCTTCTCTCCTTCCTCTCTCATCCTCCTCCTCTCTTCCGTCTCTCTCTCCCCCTCTCCTCTTCCTCCTCCCTTTCTCCTTTCCCCTCTCCTCTGTCTCTCCTCTTCTCATTCTCCCTCTCACTTCCTTCTCTCCATCCCTCTCTTCCTCCCTTCCCCTCTCCTCTGTCTCTCTTCTTCTCATTCTCTCTCTATCTCCTTCCTCTCTCATCCTCCTCTCTTCCTTCTCTCCGTCCCTCTCCTCTCTTCCTCCTTTCCCCTCTCCTCTGTCTCTCCTCTTCTCATTCTCCCTCTCACTTCCTTCTCTCCGTCCCTCTCCTCTCTCTCCTCCCTTTCTCCTTCCCCCTCTCCTCTGTCTCTACTCTTCTCATTCTCCCTCTCTTATCTCCTTCCTCTCTCATCCTCCACTCCTCCCTCTCCCCTCTCCTTTTCTTCTTCTCTCCCTCTCCTTCTCTTCTCACCTCCCCTTTTCCTGACTTCCTCTCCTTCTCCCTCTCCCCTTTCTCCCTTTCTCCTCCTCTCATTTCCTTGTCTCTCCCTATTCTTTCCTCTCCTTCTCTCCTTTACTCTCCCTCTCCTGTCCCTTCCTCCTTCCCTCCCTCCCTCTTTCCTTCCCTCCCTCCCCTCCCCAGCACTCATAAAAGGAGAGAACGCCTTTCCAGGTGGCAGTCACGCAGGCGTGCCCCACTGGGGTCCCCCTAGACCAAATCCCTCCACAGTGTGACCCTTCCCCCCCCCCATTCCCCCTATCCCCGGAGTGAGGCCAGGAAAAAAAAAGAGAGAATCCGACCCCAGTGGGCTGAAAGAGTTTATGTTGCAGGCGAGGCTGTAGTCCCCGTGGCCAACTGCGATGTCAAGGAATACAATTGTAACCCAAAGGAACAGCTTAAGCTCAAGGAGTACATAAGCTATTGGAAGGAACACATTAAAAAAAGCTATCACTCCTCCCGCGGCTGCCTTTACCTCAAGGATTGGCATCTGCAAAGGTAAGCCACAGCTCTCGCCCGGAGATTGCCGGCATGCCGCTACGTCCCCTCAGTTGATGGGGGTTTTTTTTGGGTGGTCCTGCTCCTGACGCCACCTGCCTGGAAGAAACGCTCTTTAATTCATTCGCCTCTCTCTCCAGGAACCCACAGCATGAATTTCCTCCTGAAGTTGCAGGAATCGGGTTTAATTTGCACCTCTCGTCATGAACTCACTCACGTGCTGTTGTTTTTCCTCCTCCTGAGTGTGTCGAATGCGTTGTTTTTATTATTATTATTATTATTATTATTATTTTTCTGGTTTTCTCCTGCGATTTGCACTCCTCTTGAGTTCCACCACGTGTTGTGCTGCCACAGGCGTGCTTCCTTCTTCCGTGTCGTATCACCCTTGTATGGGCAGTTCTCGACTTGCAACCATTCGTTTAGTGACTGTTCAAAGCTACGTGGGGAAAAAAAAAAAAAAAGACTTACAGCCTGTCCTCGCACTTACGGCCCGTGCAGCATCCTCTCAACATCAGGTCGTCAGCTTGGTGCACGGCATGGTATTTAAGGCAGTTGCAGCCTCCCAGGATTGCATGATCGCCATTTACGTCCTTCCCAGTCGGCTTCCGGCAACATCCCCAAGGTCACGTGATCAAAATTCGGACCCTTGGCAACCAACTCGTATTTATGACGGTTGCAGCATCCCTGGGGTTGCACGATCCCTTTTTGCGACCTTCTGGCCAGCAAAGTCAATGGGGAAGCCAGATTCTTAATTAAAAACCGTGTTACTAACTTAACAACCGCAGTGATTTCCCCTAACAGCTGTATCAGTTGTTGGAAAGGCTGTAAAATGTGGCGAAACTCATTTAATGATTGCCTTGCTTAGCAACAGAAATATTGGGCTCAACTGTGGTCGTAAGTCGAGGACTCCCTGTATCTGTTTGGCTGGATAGTCCTCCTAAGTTATTAAACCACCATCTGCCCTTCGTTACGCTCCGGTTCGTCGCAGATTTCAAATGCTGTCATAATCCTTGTCTCTTTAAGGACATTTCCGGATCAGGAGGTCTACACCATGCCCATCTATTTCTCCTCTGATTGGTTGAATGAATATTGGGAAGCCATCGCTGTGGACGACTACCGGTTTGTCTACATGGGACCTAAAGGCTCATGGTAGAACCAACTCCTAATCAGTTTTTTCGGGGGAGGAAATGTTTGTTTGTAATAGCTGTGAGATGTCCCATCAAGTTGTGGTTGACTCTTGGCGAGAACCTAGATAGGTTTTCTGCAGGATGTTCTCACCCAGCCTGGTCCTTCAAGGCCTCTTCCAATGGTGCCCCCATCAACCCTGTAACTGAGTGTCCATGGAGATCCTCATTCATTCACGCCACTGATCATCACGTAGATCTAGTTTACAACTCCCCAAAGGACTTGCATCCACTCAGCAACAGCATCTCTGAGTGAAAAGTGTGCGGCCACTCAAAGGAATCAGAGGTCACTGATCTACCTGAAGATAAACACTGGTTCAAGGTTTCTCAACTTTGGCCACTTGACTTCAAATCCCAGAATTCATTAACCAGCCTGCCTACCATAGAAGTAGCTTTCCCTCCTCCTCCTCCTCCTCTATCTCCATCTCTGTCTTCTCTTCCTCGTTGTCTATCTTCTCCTTCTCACTGCTTCTCCTCCTTCATGTTCTCCTTCTCCTCATTGTCTATCTTCTCCTGTTCCATCACCACCTTCTCCTCATTGTCTGTCTTCTCCATCCTCTCTTTCTTCATTTTCTCCTCATTGTCTGTCTTCTCCAGCTCCATCTTCTCCTCCTCATTGTCCCATCTTTTTGTCCTCATTATCTATCTTCTCATTTTCCATCTTCTCTTTGTCTGTCTTCTCATTTTCCATCTTCTCTTCGTCTGTCTTCTCTTTCTCCATCTTTTCCTTCATCTTCTCCTCCTTCATGTTCTCATTACCTTTTTCATTTTCTCCTCTTTCTCATTTTCTATCTTCTCCCTCCCTCCCTCCTCCTCCTGTCCCCCCGCCCCGCCATTCAGATCTCAGAAAATTGCACTAGATCGCTATTTCCCAACCTCAACAATTCCCAGTATGCTGGCTGGGGAATTTTGATGAGTTGAAATCCACTCATATTCAGGTGGCCAAGCTTGAGCTACACTATCTACTGTACTAGTCCCGAAACATCTAGAAAACAAAGAGTGTCCGGTCTCTTGAGGCCCTGGCGGTCCCGAAGTAGCCCAGGATATTTCTACTTTGCAGGATCTACAACTCTGCCTTTAGAAGGTGGAATTCAATGTCCACCTTCTGAGACACCACAGTTAAGTCTCCCTCTTATTCAGTCCGTCGTCCTCCTTCTTCCTCACCTGCCTGTCTCTTCCCTTTTCTGGCAGGACGCCCTTCCACGCCGACGTCTTCCGCTCTTACAGCTGGTCAGCCAACATCTGCGGCAAAAAGAAATGGCTGGTTTTCCCGCCAGGCCAAGAAGAGTTTCTGAAAGACCGCCACGGCCACCTGCCATTCGACATCACCGCTCCCGACTTGAAGAATGGCTCCCTGTATCCCCGCTACGCTCAGAGCAGCCCTCCGGTCGAAATCATACAGGAAGCCGGCGAGATAGTCTTCATCCCGAGCGGTTGGCATCATCAGGTTTACAATCTGGTGAGAATCTTCCGAAAACCACAAGCTTTGGAAAACACACACACACACACACACACACCCAGTAGATTCTGCTGCTGCTGCCAACATTTTGTAGCGTGCGTTTTCCTTCTAGGGCCACCGAGAGGAAGATGTCAGCACCGAGCTCACAAGGCTTGGTTTCAGGGTGGATTTGATTTAAATCGAGTTGATATAAATCACAATTTCAATCATGATTTAAATCACTAGTAAAAAGGCTTGATTTAAATCATGATTTTTAAAGAGCAACTGTCATCTCTGCTACTCCTTTGACCCACTGTTGACTCACCGATAGTCCCAGTGTTGCAGAATATACAGCCTCATGCTACATAACTAAGCCCCATTTCATGCTGAAGAAACTAAATTATTTATGTATCTTAAATAGAAAACTACCTTACGATAGATTTTTACCCCAAAAGTTTTTTATTAAAATAAATTCGATAAAAATAAAAAAAATCCAATTTAAATCAAAAAAATCTGATTTTTTTGATTTTTTTAAAAAAATCATTGATTTTTATCCACCCTGGTTCTAGTTCTACCTTGGGCATGAAAGCTGGCTGGGTGACTTTGTTCCAATCACCAGGAGATGGCGAGTCACCAAGAAACTGTCTGAGAGACTTGGTCCAACGTCATCCAGCCAACTTCTGATTCCCAAGGCAGGACTGGAACTCATTGTCTCCTGTTATTTGGCCCAAAGTCACCCTTAGATGCCAAAGTTTCAGTCCTAAATTTCCAGCTTGATTTCCCCACCACCACCACCAACAACTCCCTATTTTCTTAAGAGACCCGATCCACAGTCTGTGAGTTGAATTCTCTTTTAAACCAACTATCTAATCCTTTTCTGTGATGAAATATTTGACTTTTGATGGGCCGTTGAACAGAATTTTCATCCTGGAGCCCAGAGGTGCTTTTTTCCAAGAGGCAACTGGACTTTCTGGTTTTTCCTTGAAGATGTTTCGCTTCTCATCCAAGAAGCTTCTTCAGCTCTGACTGGATGGTGGGGAATGGAAGGATTTCTACTCCTTGCAGACAGTTGGACATTTGCATTCTTTTAAAGAGTCATTGAGGCCACTTGTAGATTTATCTGTGTCCTCCGGCTCACCTGAGTGGTGCAAATGGGCATGGAGCCTTCTTGGAACTGCTGAAAGGACTTGCGTTGTGGAGTTGTGCTTTCTGCAGGATGTTTCGCTTCTTGTCTAAGAAGCTTCTTCAGCTCTGACTGGATGGTGGGGGAATGGAAGGAATTATACTCCTCGCAGAGTATAATCGGTCATTTGCATCCTTGATGGTTGTTGAGGCCACTTGGGGGGTTTGTCTGTGTCCTCAGGGTCACCTGAGTGGTGCAAATGGGTGTGGAACCTTCTTGGAACTGAACTGCTGAACATCCTGCAGAAAGCACAACTCCACAACGTAAGTCCTTTCAGCAGTTCCAAGAAGGCTCCATGCCCATTTATTATTTATTTATTGGTTCAATTTATATGCAGCCCTTCTCCGGAGACTCAGGGCGGCTTACAATGCGTTAAGCAATAGCCTTCATACTTTTGTATATACCTGCTTAGTAGGGCTTTCGCCCTCCCCCAAGCAGTGTTCTTTTTTTTATACAAAGCTGGCTTATTGCCCCCACAATCCGGGTCCTCATTTTACCTACCTCGGAAGGATGGAAGGCTGAGTCAACTTTGAGCCTGGTGAGATTTGAACTCGCACTAATTGCAGGCAACTGGCAGCTAAATGCTACTTTAACAGTAGTTTAGTCCACTGCACCACCAGGCACCACTCAGGTGACCCTGAGGACACAGACAAACCTCCAAGTGGCCTCAACAACCATCAAGGACGCAAATGACCAGCTGTCTGCAAGGAGTACAAATCCTTCCATTCCCCACCATCCAGTCAGAGCTGAAGAAGCTTCTTAGACAAGAAGCGAAACATCTTCAAAAGAAAAAACCAGAATGTCCAGTTGCCTCTTGGAAAAAACACCTTTGGGACAACTATGACCTGAATGACTTAGAATCTCCATAGACGTCCTGGAGCCTATTTTAATCCCTCGAGGAATTCAGTCCCTTAGGGTAGGAGGAGACCCAACAGTACCACACCACCACCCCTCCCCCTCGTCCCCCAGTGGTCAGAGGTCGGAGGGATAAACGTTTCCTGCTTCCTGCCTCCTCCCAGGAAGACACCATCTCCATCAACCACAACTGGGTGAACGGGTGCAACGTGGCCATTATGTGGAGCTTCCTACAGGACGAACTCGCCGCCGTCCAGCGGGAGATCAAAGAATGGAAAGAGAGCATGGAAGACTGGCACCTGCAATGCCAGGTAAAAAAAAAAACACCACACCTGGGAAGCATCCGCGTTTCTCCAGGAATCTGGTCCCTGAAATACAGGTAGATATTTTTGAGTGAAACCTGAGTATAGAACACCTCTCAGCTTTAGCCTGAGCAAAGACACGACGGAGTCTGCAAACCATCCCGTTGTGGGAAATGAATTCAGCCAACAAAACACTTGGGTCGATGAAAACAGATTTTATCAAAAGAAAATAATAAAATCAATTTTGCAAAATAGGGTGGTATCCCTGTCAGGGTACTAATTAATCCCATTCTGCTCTCGGGTAATTGTACCTTGATTTAGAGAATGGATCGAGGCTTTTCCCTTGAAGTATACTTAAGAAAATAAACCCGAAGATATATTTTCTAAGAAAAGCTCATTTATTTGTTATAAAGAAAATAAAAACATCTTACTAATCTAATTAGTTACATCTTGGCAAAGCTTTCCCGGCCACCTCTCTCGGCCGGAGAACAAAAAAAGATAGAAGAAGAAAGTGAAGGAATGTGGACATGCGCAGTTAGCTACTGATAAGAACTTGGCAAGCTACGGTAAGTCTGAAAGTTCAAAAATAAGAGCTCATCTGGTAAATACAAAAACGCAGTGACAATCCCAGCAGAGACCGTAACAAGGAGTTTGAGCCAGGAAGCCACACCTGAAGTTTCAAAAGCACTACCTTTTATAGTTCCCTACCCCAATGTCCCCCCACCCCGCCCCACCCCTCCTACGTCGCGTCCAATGACCGATCCCGGCTAATCCCGGAAGCCTTCAGAGACAGCATCATCTCTTTCTCTAATTACATGTTTTATCAATACCTCCCCATAACTACCCATAAAATATTTTGCAAGCATGGCTCTTTCTTCTCTCTATTGCCTTGGCATTAAGGAATGTCCCCATAGCTGGGCCTCTTTCTAATGGGCCTCAAAACCAAAGAAGATCTATTCTAACACAACATTGTTACATATTGGTATGCTTTCAGCATGTCTTTTCTCCCACTAAAAGCAGAAAAATGTTTTAACAAATTTAACAGAGTAACAGAGTGGAAGGGACCCTGCAGGTCATCCAGTCCAACCCACTGCCTGAGCAAAATTGAATCTTCACTTATATGCATATCTAACCTATATACCTACTTATTATTTTATTTTTGAATTTTCATTTTCATTTGATTTGATTTATATACCGCCCTACTCCCGAAGGACTCAGGGCGGTGAACAGGCACAAGATAAAACACATAGAATATAAAAATTTAAGAGCAGAAGTAAAATCGAATTAAATCAACTTAGCCCAAAACAAATTTAAAACTCCAGGTTAAGAACAAATTAAAATTTACATTAAAAAGAGAATGGGAGTGGTTAGGCCAGACCTGTTGAAATAAATAGGTCTTGAGGGCACGGCGGAAGGTGTGCAGATCCGGGATCCTCCGTATCTCCGGGGGGAGCTCGTTCCAGATAGTAGGTGCCCCCACAGAGAAGACTCTTCCCCCTGGGGGCCACCAGTCAACATTGTTTGTGCCGACGGCACCCGGAGGAGCCCCTCTCTATGAGAGCGTACCGGCCGGTGGGAGAATTTTCTTATATCCGACACAGTTAATGTCTCAACCGTCCTTTTTTCCTTCTGGACGATGCGTTGGGCCTCAGCCTCTCCTCCTCTTCTTCTTCCCCAGGTGCTGATGAAGTCCTACACCGGCATCGACTACAAAGAATTCTACAACTTCCTGAAGATCATTGCGGAAAATCGCATTTTCGTGCTGGAACACCACCATTCCGAAGACGACGCCTCCAAGCGCTCGTCCAGGGCCGCCCTCTCCAGCCTGGGGATGCTTCACGCGGTGTTCGACCTGAAAAGGACCGCAAAAGTCTTGGCCTCCTTGAATGCCAACGAAGAATTCAAGAAGCTGAAACCCGAGGCCCTCTCGCCTCCCCCGCAGGCTCTCCTGCACCGTCTGAAAGCCGCGATCGACACCGCCCTCCTCTGAAAGCCTCCCTGGCGAGCATTTTTTGATTTGCAAACGGCCTTTCCTTTGCAAGATGGCTGCATGTGAATATTATCTTCTTCTTCTTCTTTTTCTCACCCCTTTTAAAAGTTGCCAGCACAAAAATTATTATTATTTTGAGGAGATCGACGGGCAACGCAGAGGTAGACTTTTAGATAATTTAAAAAGTAAAGGAGTCCCTTGTAAGTTTTACAGGTAGTCCTCGGCTTACGACCACAGCCGAGCCCAACATTTCCACAGACGCTTGTTAAGTGAGTTTTGGCCCATTTTACGACCTTTCTCGCTGCTGCTGTTCGTAGTTAGTAATCAGGTCGTTAAGCGAATCTGGCTTCCCCGTTGATTTTGCTCATCCGAAGGTCGCAAAAGGGGAATTAAGTGACCCTGGGAAGCTGTGACTGTCATAAATACGGGTCAGTTGCCAGGCGTCTGAATTTTGATCATGATGCTGCAACAGCCGTATATGTGGAAAAACGGTCATAAGCCACTTGGACGGTCACTAAATAAACCATTGTAAGTCAAGGGACTATCTGTACTCCGCTAGTTGTAGATGAATTTAGGAGGTGAACTAAAGAATTTAAGGGGGAGAGGGTAGGAAAGCCCCCTTAAGCAAAGACTCTGAAAAGCAAAGAGTCAAATTCGAGGGGGGGGGGGGGGAGTTATAATCCATTTGCTCCCCGGAAACTCTCTTCCTGCAGAACAGGACTACAGCACCTCTTGAGTTACCGCTACTTAATTGATTTTAAATCTGGCCGAATCGAGCTTAATTCTGAATAAATCTATATATATCTATCTATAGAAGCTTATATTCCCGGCACCTTTGCTTCGTTTGATTCTTTGGGCCGGCGGAAAAGAGCCTTAAGGTGGGAGCACGCAGAGAAGAAAAGAAAGGGCAAAAAAAAAAAAAAAGTCACATATTTGTTGCTTGAAGCCATTTTTTTTTTTTTTCTCTCCTCGGTTGGCGCGGCGTGAACGCGAGAAAGCAACTAGGAATTTTCAGCTCAGGCGTCGCATATCAACTTTTCAGGGATCGGACGAAGGTTGTGGCGTGTCTTAGCTGTCTCAAGCTGGACGGATGGAGAAGAGCGTCCACTTTTTCTTACTAAGCCATATTCGCTTTCTCAGCTTCAAGGGCTGCTTCTCGCCTTGCCTTTCTGCTTTTGAGTTCGAGACGTTTTCGAAATCAGCCAGGGTCGTCGGGGTTTTTTTTTCCTTCTTCAATTTCTTAAACCGAGATTTCCTGAAATCTTCCTCAGCAGCCTCCAGGCCTGGAGCAGAACCACCCCTGGTGAATTCAAGAGACGAGGAGGACAAAGAACAAGGGACCTTGGAGGTCTTCTAGTCCAACCCCCAGGAACAAAAGCCTTGATCTGGAGCAACAAAGGACTTTTCTCCGAGACCCGACCTTCTCTCTTCCTCCTTGATCAGATGTGATGGGCGAACATGGAGACTGCTCAAGCTAATGAGTGGGGGGAAAGGAAAGAGGACCACTTGGAGATCGGAGGAGGCGGCCCTTCAAACAAACAGACTAAATCTCCATGTGTTAACCCACAACAGTTGCTCGGAGGAAGGGTGTCCCTTCCTTTAAAAAAAAAAAAGGACAGCACAAAATTTAGTGTACATTTTAGGAATGATCCCATGGTGTCCTCTGAGCTCGGGTGGTTTTCTTGCAGACATTTCACGACCCAACTAGGTAACATCATCAGGGCTAGAAGGAATTGCATGAGAAGAAAGGAGGGGAGGAGGACGACTGGAATCCTTGGTGCTCTCTCAACTTCGTTGTATTGTTCTAAGACATTTCATGAACAAACTAGGTAACATCATCAGTGCTGGGAGGGAGAGGGATATGTGGAGAGGAGGAAGAGGGGGATTGTTTTGAAATGTCTGCAAGAAATTCCCCAAGTTCAGAGAACACCCAAAGACCCTACAGTCGTCGTCCTCTTCTCTGCAAACCTTCCTTCCTTCTAGCGCTGATGATGTTATATAGTTGGGTCATGAAACGTCTGCGAGAAAACCCACATTTCATCCCTGAACATAGTTATAAGATACAAGCTTCGTACACTACGGCTAAGCGTAACTAGTCCATATGCCATAAGGGCTCAAAACTACTCGTAGGATGTCCCTTTCGGGGTGTCAGTAGGAAGCACCCCAACTCTGTAGAGGCTTCCTTCTCAATGGGGACCGGCTGGGACCTGGTCTTCCTCTTAGCTGTAGCCCATTTAAATGTCCACTTTTCCTAGCGGGGGCCTGTTTTAACCCTGAGCTGAAGTGGACTCAGATACCCCCCCCCCCCCCCCGGCCCCAAGTGTTTTGCCAGATCTTGATAAAATTGCACATTGAGAAAAAAAAAAGAGATAATAAATGAATTAAACGTTCTTGGTTTCTCTGGTCTTTTCAATCGGTCGCTCTTGAGCTGGGGCTGAAAATGCCGCAGGGTGAAAAGTTTGTGTGTAAAACATGGTTACGCAACCTTAAGATGGGTGGACTTCAACTGGAATTGCCTTCCCTCCCTCTGTCCAATTTTTTTTCCTTCCTTTCCTCCTTCCTTCCTTCCTTCCATGGTGCAATGGTTAGAATGCAGTCCTGCAGGCTACTTCTGCTACTTCTGCAGGCTGCCTGCAATTTGGCAGTTCAAATCTCACCAAGCTGAAGGTTGACTCAGCCTTCCGTCCTTCCATGATGGGTAAAATGAGGACCCAGATTGTTGTGGGGCAATAGGCTGACTCTATAAACTGCTTAGAGAGGGCTGTAAAAGCACTATGAAGTGGAATATAAGTCTAAGGGCTATTGCCCCTCCTTCTTTCTTTCTCTCCCCACCTTTTTCTTCTTCCTTCGTTCTTACTCTTGTCTTTCTTTTTCTTGCACTCAGTTCTGCTTTTCCTTCCTTTCCTTTTTTCTCCTTATACTCAATCTTTTTTTACACTGTTTCTTCCGTAACCTTTTCTTCCTTCCTGTCTTTCTCCTTCCTTTCTTTCTTTTATTTGTCTCCTTCCTTTCCTTCTTACTCTTTCCTTCTTTTTCTTACTCAGTTCCTCCCTCTTTTCTTTCCTTTTTTTGATTTTTTTCTTACGCTCAATTCTTCCTTCCTTCCATACTTACTTACTTTTTCCTTACACTCAGTTGTTCCTCCCTCCCTCGCTCCCTTCTGTATAATTATTCCTCTTTTCCTCCTCTTTCATTCCCACAGTGCAAAAAACGCCTCCAGAACAAAATGTCACTTATACATCAGGTCCTTTTGTACTTATCTCAAATTGTGTCCACATTTTTTTTATCTGATGTATTGCATAAACAAGGTCACGATTGAGAACACATTAGGCAGTTTATTAATTTTTTGTTTTTTTTTAAATATAAAACCCAGTCAATAAACTCTACAAAAGACCAGAATTTCCTCTGGAGTCGATTAGGAAAAATTAGAGTTGCATTTCTAATGTCTGGGAAATAATCTTGTCTGGTACTTGGGAGAAGTTGACCATGGAGAAAAACGAATTAAATGCTTGTGACATTTAACCAATCTGTTGCAAAAATTGGTCCCAAAACCAATCTGTTGCAAAAAATTTTTTAAAAACAACCAAATTTAGCATCCAGTATGAAATATTGGTAGTTGTAGAAAATCTCTTTGCAACTTCATAATTAAGAGGGTTTTTTCCCCCCTTCCCTTTGGTGGATCATTTTGAGAGCCTTAAATCTCTCCATCCTTAGGATCCTGTTCCTTCTATTTTAATCAGTATAAGCAGCAAGGGGTGTTAAAATAGGACGGATAAAAATGAGAATTCTGCCCTTAACGGACTGCAGCTCTCAAGAGAAATGTTTTAATCTGTTAAAAAAAATGGGATTTGGGGGATTGACCAGCAAAAATACATCCATGAGACGTAAGCAGAAGGTAAAGTGCAAAGAACATAGGAAAAAAAAACACTACACAGGTAGTCCTCCATTTACAACAGTTCATTTAGTGACCTTTCAAAGTTACAATGGCACTCTGAAAAACAGATGATGGTCGAAGTGTCCTGGAGTCACGTTTCAGTTTCAGTTTATTTAGATTTATATACCGCCCTACTCCCGAAAGACTCAGGGCGGTGAACAGCCAAGATAAAACACATACAGTACAAAATTTAAAAAACAATTTAAAACGTATTAAATAAATTTGGCCCATACTAATTAAAATACCCGTTTTTAAAAACAAATCACAATTGATCCCCTTTTGCGACCTGATCAGATAAGTCAGTGGGGAGCATCAGATTCACTTAACAACCACGTGACTGACTTAACGACTGCAGTGATTCACTTAACTGTGGCAGGAAAAGTTCGTAAAATGGGGCAAAATTCACTTAGCGAATATCTCACTTAAAGAGAATTTTGGGCTCAATTACGGTCGTAAGTCAAGGACTACCTATATTGAATCTCCTTACAGAAGTCCTCACTTAATGACCGTTCCAATGGACCCTCCTGAGGTCATCCAATCGCACTGCAGGAACTTGGCAACTGGTTTACCTTTAGGAACAGTTCCCTAGTCTGGCGATATAATTAATGATTTTTTTAAAAAAATTATATTTATTAAATTTACTAAACGTAATTATTTTCTAAATTTATTGAATTTACTAAGTTTATTATAATTTAACGAATCTGGAATTTATTTACTTATTACATTTCTCTACCAAGTTTATTGAATGCGTTCACTTCTATTAAATTTATTTGTTGAATTTTTATTTCAGTGAGTAAGTGCAGCTGTTCAATTAATACCACGGTCGTTAAGCGAATCCAGCTTCCCCATTAATTGTGCTCACCAGAAAGTTGCAAAAGAGGAATCACATGACACCCCCCCCTCCCTAGGACACTGCCACAGTCATAAATACGAGACAGTTGCCGGGCGTTTGAATTTTGATCCCTTGTCCACAGTGGATGCTGCAATGGTCGTTAAGTGTGAAAAATGACTTTGAATGGTCACTAAATGAACTGTAGCCTTACCCTATCTTTTCTTCCGTCAATTTCAAGCAAGCTCTGGTCATTGATTCAATTTTGAAGAAATTGAAAGCGCCCTTAAAAGAATGAACATACGGTACTTCCCATAGGAAAGACAAATATTAATTTTAAAAAATAAGCAACAGCAGCAAAATGTCCAGTCCGTTTTCTAGGCATGATCAGAATAAATTCTCCCAACTGCTATTGGCTGTTGATGATGGGTTGTGTAGTCTTTCAGGAGTCACGCGCCGTTCAAGGAAGTCTTATCTCCTGGATAAGCTGGTAGCAGGACTAAAAGACAAGAAGTTTGGAGATTAAAAACTAAAAAAAAAATGCATTTATTCTGTGTTCTTCCCCTTAAGCTCATCTTCTCTCTGAGTGGGGGGGGGGGGGACTTCAGCAGCTGACACAACACCAGGAAAAAATTGAATTTTGCCATCTGCTAAAATTTTATCTTTTTTGGAAATATTACACACTGAGTTTAAAAGGCTCCAAATACAATCTAGCGGTATAGCAATTAAAAAAACCTCCCCCCCCTTTATAAGATTTATAAGGCCAGCTCAGCTGTAGATGAAGAAGGATGCCATCACAAATACAAGGGAAGGCAGGGGAAGGATATCTTCCTCCTTCCCTTCCTTCCTCTCTTCCTTCCTTCCTTCCTTCCCTTTCTTTCTCCTTCCCTTCCTCCTTTCCTTCCTTTTCCTTCTCCCTCCCCTCCCCCTTCCTCCTTCCCTTCCTCCTTCCCTTTTCCCTCTCCTTCTTCCTCTCCCTTCTCTTCTCCTTCCTTCCTTTCTCCTCCTCTCCTTCCTTCCCTTCCTTCCTTTCCCCTTCCCCTTCCTTCCTCCCTCTCTCCTTCCTTTCCTTCTCCTCTCCTCCTCCCTCCCTTCCTTCCTCCTCCCTCTCTTCTCTTCCTCCCTTCCCTTCCTTTCCCTTTCTTTCTCCCTCCCTTCTCCCTCCCTTCCCTCCCTTCCTTCCTTCCCTCCTTCCCTTCCTTCCCTCCCTCCTTCCTTCTCTCCTCCGTCCTTCCCTCTCCCTTCCCCTTTCCTCCCTTCCCTCTCCTTCCTTCCTCCCTTCTCCCTTCCTCTCCTCCTCCTTTCCTCTCCTCCCTCCCTTCCCCTTCCCTTCCTCCCTCCCTCCTCTCCCTCCTTTCTCTTCTCCTCCTTCCTTCCCTTCCCTTCCTCTTTCTCCTTCCCTTTCTCCTCTCTCCTTCCCTTCTCCCTTTCCTTCCTTCCCTTTCTCTCTTTCCCTTCCTCCTCCCTTTCCTTCTTCCTCCTCCCTTCCCTCCCTCCTTTCTCTTTCTTTCTACTCCTTCCTTTCTTTCCTTCCTCCTTCCCTTTCTTCTTCCTTCTCCCTCCCTCCCTTTCCTCTTTCCTCTTTCTCTCCTTCTCCTTTCTTCCTTCCTCTTCCTTCCTTCCTTCCTTCCTCCTCCCTCCCTTCCTCCCTCTTTCTTTCTTTCTCTCTTCCGTCCTTTGTTATTTCTTTCCTTCCTCCTTCCCTTTCCCTTCCTTCTTCCTCCCTTCTTCTTCCCTCCCTCCTTTCTTCTTTTTCTTTCTACTCCTTCCGTCCTTTGTTATTTCTTTCCTCTCCTTCCCTTTCCCTTCCTTCCTCCTCCTTTCCCTTTCTCCCTTTCTTCTCTTCTCTCCTTCTCCTTTCTTTCCTTCTCCTCCCTTTCCCTTCCTTCCTTTCCCTCCCTCCCTTCCTTCCCTCCTTTCTTCTTTTTCTTTCTACTCCTTCCGTCCTTTCTTTCCTTCCTCCCTTTCCCTTCCTTCCTTCCTCCTCCCTCCCTTCCCTCCCTCCTTTCTTTTTCTTTCTACTCCTTCCGTCCTTTGTTATTTCTTTCCTTTCCTTCCTTCCCTTCTTCCTTCCTTCCCTCTCTTCCTCTCCTTTCTTCTTTCTTTCTACTCTTCCTTTCTTTCCTTCTCCTTCCCTTTCCCTTCTTCCTTCCTCCTTCTCCTTCCTTCCTTTCTTCTTTCTCTCCTTCCTCCTTTCTTTCCTTCCTTCCCTTTCCCCTCCTTCCTCCTCTCTTCCTTCCCTCTCCCTTCCTCCTTCTCCTTCTTTCTTTCCTTCCTCCTCCCTCCCTTTCCTTTCTTCTTTCCCTTTCTTTCTATTCTTCTTTTTCTTTCTTCCTTCGTCCTTTGTTATTTCTTTCCTTCCTCCTTCCTTACTTCTAGTGCTGTCAGGAGGAAGTCATGTTTTCCACCATTTGTGGGATCCATCAGATCTCTGATCAAGTGAATTTCTGCTCCTAGATGTTGGATGCTACAAGAGAGGAACATCTTACGTCAGAACAGAAAGGCAGGTAACAGTCAGGTTGGGTGTCTGCAGAGCATTATCCCAACAGTCGAGACTGAGTAGAAGCTTATGAATGGGGGTTGAAGTTTGCATAGAGGAAGAGGAGGAGGAGAGGAAGAAGGAGGAGGAAGAGAAGAAAAGAAGGGAGGAGAAGGAGGAATGTTGGGTCCTTGGTACTTTCTCTGAGCATGGTGGTTTCCTTGCAGATGTTTCATGACTCACGTAGGTAACATCATCAGTGTGCAAGGAAGTGGGGTTTGTGGAGAGGAGGAGGGGGGAAGAAGGAGGAGGAGGAGGAGGAGAGAAAAAAAGCAGAAGAAGGAGAAAAAGAAAAAAATGGGAGAAGGAGAAGAAAAGAAAGGAGGAAAAGGCTTGTGAGATCCTTGGTGTCCTCTGAGCTTGGATTCCTTGCAGACGTTTCATGACCCAACAGTGCTAGAAGGGAGGGGGGGTTGTGGAGTGGAAGAGAAGGACTGTGGGGGGGTCCTTGGTGCTTTCTGAGCCTGTCGGGAGTGCGTCCCCCCCCCCTTGCAATCCTCAGAAAAGTCTCCTCACCTGGCCCGTGTCACCACGTAGGTCAGCAGAGGCAGTAAATCGTCCATTGGCAGATTACATTCCTTCCCCAAAAGTTGGTTTATCGTTTCCTCAATCTCCTCGTACGTCTGCTGGATTATGTCCAGTTTTTCCTGGGGGTCCATGGTAGCGCTGCAAGGGAGGGAGGGCTGTGTGAACAGAGACACGAGACTCCCAATTCTATAAAATCCCTGGGGGAGCCATGAGGTGCTATGAGGTGCACAAGGGAGAATTATTATATTTTTTTTTTGAGAATGATTTCTCAAAAAAAAAAAAGAGGAATCTCATTGACCAATAGTCCTCAACTTACAACTGGTTGTTTATTAATGACCATTCTAAGCTATGACTAATCGCCCAAAAGTATTTTGAGACCTGTATTCGAATTTCAGACAGCTGCCCCACTGGTCACATGATTGCATTTGGGGTGATCCATAACCAGCCTGTTCTGTCCCCCTTCCTCACACAGGCAAGCGTAATACCAAGCATGCCTGCCAATATTTTATTAGGTAAACAGATTAGAATTCCTGGCAGACCAAGGTTTTGGCAGCAGACTGCCGAATGCCTGCCAAGACCGTTTTCACTCCCATAAAGCAGAAGAGGACTTATCTTCAGTCCGTTCCAGGAGCAACAAATTATCCACCAGACAAGAGTTTAGTCAACGTTCAGTCCAAAATATATCCAAGCCGAATTTCAGAGATCACGATGTGACTTGCAGGGTTTAACTTTGTCCGTCACAAAGCCTGAAGAGCAATCCCACCCACTTTTATTCCTGGGTGGGGCGTGGCTCCGTGATTCAGCTCAATCTCTGGCCCTCCCACACCTCTTCTCCCTCCGACGCTGCCTGGGATCAAGCCAGGATTCATCATCCTCGCTCCCTATCAATGGGTGCTCCGATATGCCTTCCTCTTGGCACCTCCCAGGCTGTTCCTCCTGGCCTTCGGATGGAACCTGAGGCATTGCCAGAGAGGAGGGTCCTGGAGAGGGAAGCCTTGTCAGTTCCTCCCCATCACCTTCTGAGTCCTCTTCCTCTGTTAGGACAGGTTCGGGAGCCTTGGTAGTACAGTGGTTTAAAGCACCCTGTTATTAACACAGCTGCCTGCAATTACTGCAGGTTCGAATCTCCCAAGGCTCAAGGTTGACTCACCTTCCATCCTTTCTAAGGTAGGTAAATGAGGACCCGGTTTGTGGGGGCAATAAGCTGACTTTGTATAAATATACAAAAGTATGACGGCTGTTGCTTAACGCATTGTAAGCCGCCCTGAGTCTCCGGAGAAGGGCGGCATATAAATCAAATTTAAAAAAAAAATTAAAAAAAAAACACAGCCTGTATTTATGGCCATTTGCACTCTTTGAACGGTCACTAAACGAACAGCAATAAGTCAAGGACGACTTATATCCTTCTCATTCAATGAGAGTGCTACCCCAGATTAGGGTTAGGGCAACTGGCATTTCTGGTTTTTCTGTGAAGATGTTTCGCTTCTCATCCAAGAAGCTTCTTCAGCTCTGACTGGATGGAGGGGAATGGAAGGATTGATACTCCTTGCAGACAAAGCTGGTCATTTGCATCCTTTTTAGAGGGTCGTTGAGGCCACCTGGAGGTTTCTCTGTGTCCTCAGGATCACCTGAGTGGTGCAAATGAGTGTGGAACCTTCTTGGAATTGCTGATTATCCTGGAGAAAGCACAACTCCACAACGCAAGCCCTTTCAGCAGTTCTAAGAAGACTCCACGCCCACTTGCACCACTCAGGTGACCCCGAGGAAACAGACAAACCTCCAAGCGGCCTCAATGATTCTCCAAAAGGATGCAAATGGCCAGCTTTGTCTGCAAGGATTATATAAATCCTTCCAACCCAGTCAGAACTGAAGAAGCTTCTTGAATGAGAAGCGAAACGTCTTCAAGAAAAGTCCAGTTTTTTTTGTTTTTTTTAATTTGATTTGTATGCTGCCCTTCTCCGGAGACTCAGGGCGGCTTACAGTGCGTTAAGCAATAGCCTTCATCCTTTTGTATATTTATACAAAGTCAGCTTATTGCCCCCACAAACTGGGTCCTCAATTTACCTAACTTAGAAAGGATGGAAGGCTGAGTCAACCTTGAGCCTGGCGAGATTCGATCCTACAGTAATTGCAGGCAGCTGGTATTAATAACAGGGTTCTTTAGACCACTGTACTACCAAGGCTCTGTTCAGTTGCCTCCTGAAAGGACACTTTAGGGACAACCATGAGCTGGATGACTGAAAAAAGACGCTGGGCTCAATTGTCGTCGTAAGTCGAGGACTCCCTGTATTATGAAGCTACGATGAGAAGAACTTTTCTTGGTACTTACATCAGTTTCTGCAGACATTCAGTTGCAGAGAGAAAGCAATGATCCTTCACCAGCGACTGCCTCTTTAAAAGAAGAATACCACAAGAGATTAGCACACCTGGGGGCATCGGAGGAAACCAATCTAAGGTTTTGGGGTGTCCGAAATATCCTACATCCAAACAGGGGTATTTTAATTCATGCGAAAATGCGCGGCATCGAAGATGCGAAGATTCAAATATGCAGGCATGGGAAGTACGCGGTGCGTCTGAACCGGGACTCGAACCCGCGCGAGAGCTTACTTGGTTACTGGTGAGGGTGAGGTCTTTCAGGGGCCAGAAGTCTCTGCAAAGAAAAAGGAACAGGGGATAAGGGACATTTTCAAAGAGGTGGAAGAGGAGAAACCAGGATTGCAATCGGGGAGCAGCACCTGCTCCAAGGAAATTTGGAAGAAGTTGCCGGGAGGGAGGGAAGGAAGGAAGGGATGGAGGGAAGAAAGGGAAAGTGGGAGAGAGGAAATAGAGAGGGAGGGAGGAAAGAGGGGAGGGAGGGAGGAAGAGAGGAGGAAGGGAGAGGGAGGGGAAACCATCAGAGGGAAGAAAGAGGGAGGGAATGAGCATGGAGGGAAGAAAGGAAGAGTGTGAGAGAGGAAATAGGGAGGAAGGAAAGAGGAGAGGGAGGAAGAGAGGAGGAGGGAGGGAAGGAAGAAAGGGAGGGAGGGAGGAAGAGATGGAGGAAGGAAGGGATGGAGGGAAGAAAGGGAATGGGAGAGAGGAAATAGGGAGGAAGGAATGAGAAGAGGGAGGAGGGAGGGAGGAAGGAAGGAGGGAAGGAAGAGATGAGGAAGGAAGGGAGGGAGGGAGGGAAGAAAGGGAAAGTGGGAGAGAGGAAATAGAGATGGAGGGAGGAGAAGGAGGAAGGAGGAAGGGAGGGGGAGGAAAGCATAAGAGGGAAGAAAGGAGAGGGAGGGAGGGAGGGAGGAAGGAGGGAGGGAAGAGATGGAGGAAGGAAGGGATGGAGGGAAGAAAGGGAGAGTGGGAGAGAGGAAATAGGGAGGAAGGAAAGAGGAGAGGGAGGAGGGAGGGAGGAAGGAAGGAGGGATGGAAAAGATGAGGAAGGAAGGGATGGAGGGAGGGAAGAAAGGGAGAGTGGGAGAGAGGAAATAGAGATGGAGGAAGGAAAGAGGAGAAGGAGGGAGGAGGAAGGGAGGAGGAGGAAAGCATAAGAGGGAAGAAAGGAGAGGGAGGGAGGGAGGGAGAGAGGAAGGAGGGATGGAAGAGATGGAGGAAGGAAGGGATGGAGGGAAGAAAGGGAGTGGGAGAGAGGAAATAGGGAGGAAGGAAAGAGGAGAGGGAGGAGGGTGGGAGGAAGAAAGGGAGAGAGGAAGGAAAGAGGGATGGAAGAGATGAGGAAGGAAGGGATGGGGGAGGGAAGAAAGGGAGAGTGGGAGAGAGGAAATAGAGAGGGCGGGAGGAAAGAGGAGAAGGAGGAAGGAGGAAGGGAAGGGGAGGAAAGCATAAGAGGGAAGAAAGGAGAGGGAGGGAGGGGGGAAGAGACGGAGGAAGGAAAGAGGAGAGGGAGGAAAGAAGAAAAGGGGGAGGGAGGGAAAGGAGGGCAGGTGGAAGGAAGGAAGACCAAAAGAGGGGGAAGGAGGGAGGAAAAGAAGAGAGGAAGAAAGGGAGGTATATAGAGGAGGGAGAGACGGAGAAAGGGAGGAAGAAGTCAGAGGTAGGATAGGAAGGGAGAGAAGAAGGAAGGAGAGAGGAAAGAAAGAAGGGAGAGAGGGAGGGGCCTTTCTGAGACCCCCACTCACTTCTGCACATCCAGGTATTCCAGGAGCGTCGTGTCGGAGAAGCGGCTGAGGTTGGTGATTCCCTGGCAATAAACCTCGTCCTGCTTCTCGTGGGTGACCATGTAGAGCATCAGGAGATCCGGGTAGAAATATGGGAGGATGAGAGGCAGAATGACGGAACTTCCTTCCACGTCCCTAATCCGAGGGAGAGCAACAAATCCCATCATCCCCCTCCTCTCTTTCATCCCGCAACAGAAAAGTGCTCATCACCGTAACACTGACACATTCATTGCTACCGAGGTCTGGGTTCAAATCCAACCTCATCTATGGAAACTCGGCGGATTACTCCGGTGAGTTAATCAAACTGGCCCACCTTATAGGGTTGTTGTAAAGCAAAAAAAAAAAACCCAAGAGGAGAAAATATTAAACAAGCCCACCATGATCTCCCAGAGGGTAGGTGAGATCTGCAGATAGTTCTCGACTTACAACAGTTCATTTAGTGACCATTCCAAATTACAATACTTATGTCCATTTTTTTACAATTTAAATAAATTTTAAATAAAATTAATTAATAATAATAATAATAATAATAATAATAATAATAATAATAATAATAATAATAATTTGTAACCATGGTCAAATGATCCAAATTCAGATGCTTGGCAACTGAGTCATATTTATGACAGCTGCCCCGGAGTCATCTAATCCCCTTTTGCGACCATCTGGCAAGCAAAATCAATGGGGAAGCCAGATTCGCTTAACAACTGTGTTACTCACTTAACAAGTGGAGTGATTCACTTAACAACTCTGGCAAAAAAGGTCGTAAATAGGGCAAAACTCAATAAATGTCTCGCTTAGCAATGGAAATGTTAGGCTCAATTGTGGTTGTAAGTCGAGGACTAGCTATAAGTCAAAAGAAACCAGCAGATCAGTGAATCTGGAAGGCTAAAATCACAAAAATATAAGATTTCAGTCATTTTTAATGGGGAACAAAACTGAAGCAGCAACCAGACATCCACAAAATTTTGGAAATGCATCTGTGTGTCCAAAAATGAATCCCGACCTTTTAGCATTTGAATGTGTGAATTTGTACAACATGGTTTATGGCTTGGTATTAAATGAGCACCAAAGGACTGTGGCTTAGGTAACAAGCCATGATTCGAACAATCAAGAGCTTAACCGAGTTGTATATCAATACCTTTTTTCTGTGTTTTGGGGGGAATTGAAGCTTTTGACCTTGAAAGCAAGTTGCAACAAGCTTCTACAAGAGAAGAAAGTTAAAAGAGATTGTTAGAAGACAATAGGAAATTTAAAATTCAAACTCAGAAATTTAAAATTTAAGCTCAGAAAAGACACTTGGAAAATTAGGGAATTTTTAAAAAGTCATTAGAAGACTCTAGGAAATTTAAAATTTAAACTCAGAAAAGACACTTGGAAATTAAAAGAGACCATTAGAAGGTGCTAGAAATTTTAAAATCTAAATATGGAAAAGGGAAATTTAAAAATTAACAAAGTTAAAAGGGACCCTTGGAAAGACACTGGAAAATTTAAATTTTAAACATGGGAACTGAAAATTTAAACTTGGAAAATTAAGAGATCATTAGAACACACTGAGAAATTTAAAATTCAAACACAGAAACTTACAATTTAAACTAAAAAAAGAAACACAGAAAATTAAGAAATTTTAAAAAGATTAGAAAATACCCAGAATTTTAAAATTTAAACTCAGAAAACACTTGGAACATTAAGGAATTTAAAAGGGATAATTAGAAAACACTAATTAGAAAACACTAACACTTCCAGAGTTGGAAGCCAATGGCCCAAAGCAAAAAATAAATTTATTTGCAGTTGCTTAAGAGCGAAGTTTTCTAGGAATCGTGCAACACAAGTCACACTTACTGATAAAATTCCCATATTTTCTTGGCGTAGTGTTTGACCTCTTCTTGGGCCATTCTCAAGAGATGCTTGTTAGCCCCGATGCCAGAATAAGTGGACTGAAACACCAAAACCAGAGTTTTCAGCAATTTCCCTAAAGGATGTAAGGAGGATCCCAGAGCCTGGAAAATCAAGAAAATAAAATATTTTAAAATCAAGGTGGTTTTCAAATTTGGACATAGTATAGTTAGATAGATAGGGAAAATCCAAACAGGGTTTGTGCTCCTATTACAGATAGTCCTGAATTTACAACGGTTCGTTTAGTGACTTTTTGAGTGACAAGAAGTGACTTATGACCGTTTTTCACACTTACGACCATTGCACCATCCCCAGGGTCATGTGATCAAAATTCAGATGGTTGGCAACTCTCACAAACTCAATGGAGAAGCCAGATTCACCTAACAACCCTGTTACTCATTTAACAACCCTACTGATTCGCTTAACAACGGAGGCAAGAAACGTGCCATAATGGGATGAAACTCGCTTAACAAATGTCTCACTTAACCACAGAAATTTTGGGCCCTATTGTGGTCGTAATTCAAGGACTACCCTGCATCTCTTGCCTCCCTACTCTTCAATACAGGTAGTCTTCGACTTATGACCACAATTGATCTCAAAATTTCTGTTGCTAAGCCGGACAGTTCTTCATTGAATTTTACCCAATTTTATGACCTTTCTTCCCACAGTTGTTAAGCAAATCGCTGCAGTTGTCAGTAGTCCCACGGTTGTTAAGTGAGTCTGGTTTCCCCATTGACTTTGCTTGTCAGAAGGTCGCAAAAGAAGACCCCAGGACACTGCGACCGTCATAAATTCGAGTCAGTTGCCAAGCATGCAAATTTTTATCACATGACCTTGGAATGCTGCAACGGTGGTCAGTGTGAAAAACGATCCTATGTCACTTTTTTTTAATGCCATCATAACTTCAAGTGGTCGCTAAATGAACTATTGTAAGTCGAGGACTACCTGTATGAGAAAAGAGGTTTTTAAGACTTGCAAAATGGATGCTCAGCTGTCCCTTTGACAGAAATACAAAGGAGAAACAACGGATGGAAACTAATCCAGGAGAGAAGCATTTAAGGAGAAACTTCCTGACAAGTGAGGACAATTAAACAATGGAACTCCTTGCCACCAGAAGTTATAGGTGCTTCATCCCTGGAGGTTTTTAAGAAAAGTTTGGACAGCCACTCGTTCTGGAATGGTATAGGGCAGCGGTGGTGAACCTTTTACTCACCGAGTGCCGAACAGGTTCGTGCTTCGCGCGCTTTGTGCACACGCATGTCGTCCACACTAACACGCGGTTCGTCCCCATGCGCTTAGTGCGAAACCACACCATCTGCAGATGTGCAATTTTCACACGTGCACTCCACCATGCGTTGTGCATGCAATCGCACAATCTGCGCATGATTTTCACACATGCAATGCACTCACATGAACGCCATCTGCGCATGTGCATGCTACACACCAGTACTTTTGCACGCATGTGCAAATGTGCACGCATGCGCAGGAGAGCTCCGAAGACCAGCTGGGTCACCTGAATTGCACGCATGCGCACCAGAGGCCCAAACACCAGCTGGGGCACGCGTGCATGCAAAGCTGCAGGTGAGTTGGGTGACTCCCAGAAAAATGGCTCTGCGTGCCACTTCCGACACGCATGCCATAGGTTCGCCATCACGCGCATAGGGTCTGCTGCTGGTGCATGGGGTTGGACTAGAAGACCTCCAAGTTCCCTTCCGGCTCTGTTATTCTGTTTGATGCTTACCTGTGCTACACCATACCTGTTGCAAATAACTCAGCAGAGCTTCTGGCTCCTGGTGTTTTATTAGTTCTTCAAGAAAGTCCGTTTTCTCGGAGGCTTCTGCAGTTCCCCTGGAGGAGACAGACCGAGGTAAGTAAAACCATCAAGCAAAACCACAGGCTCACCGTTTCTCTGACGTTACAGGTAGTCCTCGACTTACAACCATTCGTTTAGTGACCGAAGTTAGAACAGCACTGGGAAATGGGATTTATAATCAGTTTTTCACACTTATGACCGTTGCACCCTCCCCATGTGATCAGAATTCAGACGCCTGGCAACTGACTCAGTGGTGGGTTCCAAGAGGCATTACTACCTAGAATTCTGGGAGTTGAAGGTCCTCCAGGCTTCAAGTTGCCAAGGTTGGAGACCCCTGCTTTAAATAACCTGATCCCAAGCCAGGTAGGGCTTTGAAGGTGGCCACCAGCATCTGGAGTTGCACCTGGAAGCACATCGGCAGCCAAATCAACTCCCGCAAGAGAGGTGTGCAAATCTAGATTTGCACAAAACCACTGTGTCAGCGCTTCAACGCTGGCATAGAGAGCAGAGAAGAGAGAGAGAGATAAGCTCTGAACTTTTGCCTGCTAAATCCCTTTGAAGTCGGGTTGTCGTGGAAATGAGGAGGGAGGGGGGCATTCCTGGGAAATGACGAGACAAGAAGTCTGAAGAATGACTTGGAAGATAGCCAATGAGAAGCAGAGATTTGGGGATCGGAAAGGGAGGGATTGGGGGGCAAAAGGTCAGTCTTGTCCGCATCGAGTCATGATCCGGTGGCTGTGCTCAATTAAAGAAAAGATTTCCTTAAAGATTGGCAGTTTGGAAATTCATTTATTTTGAGATAGCATCGAAGTCTGACAGACTGCATGTTGAACCAAAGGAAGCTTCCAGGTAGTTTCCAAGGGCAGCCCCAGGCAGAGCACCTTGCGGTAGTCAAGATCTAATCTTGACCACCGTCATCCCGTTTTCATAAAGATGGCAAACCCCAGGCCCCAATCCTGCTGCTCCGAAACAGCGATGGTTTCTCGCAAGGCAATGGCCATTTACCCGTTGCAGAAGAGATTCTCCTGAGATTTGCGCAGTTCGCGACTCGTCTGGACGTGAAACCCCATGAACGATTCTTCGGCGTCCGCTTGGCCTCCCGCGTGGACAAACGCCAGAAACTGGTCGTAGAGGTCTTCCCATCGCTTCTCCACCGGGAAGTCTTCCTGACCTAGCTGGCTGGACAAGAAAAACATACGGTTTTACAGCAGCAAGAATTGTATTTGCACAAAATTGGAAGACAGAGAAAATCCCGTCAGAAGGTGAAGTAATAAAAAAGATTTTAGACTGTGCGGAAATGAACAGATTAACGCTAAGAATAAAAGATAAAGAGGAATCGGTGTATTTCAAGACATGGGAAAGATTCTATGTACGGATAGAAAAGAAATATGAGTAAAAGTTGATAGATAAATGATATAGATAGATAATAGAAAATTAAATGAGGGATAAGACAAAAAAGAAATAGAAACTCGGATGACACCAGAGTAAATGGAAAAGGGGGATGGGAGAAAGAAGATTATAAATATAAATCTACAATTATGAAATGATAGGTTGGGTAAAATGAGAAAGAAATTGAAAAGAAAGTACTGTATATATTATTAGAAAATTGGAGTTGCTTGGATACCAAATAAGGGAAATACTGCACAACAAAGGAAAGGAGAGAGGAGGAGAGGGAGAGAGGAGGAGAGGGAGAGAGGAGGAGAGGGAGAGAAAGGAATGGAAGAAAGAGGAAGGAGAGGAAGAAAGGATAGGGGAAAAGAGCAGGAGAGAAGGAGAAAAGGGAAAAGAGGGGAGGAGTGGGGGAGAGGAAAGGGAAGTAGGGGAGGAGAAGAGGAGGAAGAAAGTAGAAGAGGGATAGAGGGGAAAGAATGACGAAGGAGAAGAAGGTTTGTTGTGAAAAGAGAGGGTAGAAGAGCAACCCCAAATGTGATTAAAATGTCTTATTTTTATGCTTTCTTTAGAAAAAAAATATATACATAACATCAATTATGGATAAGAGAATTTACATTTACAATATGTGTATAAGAAATAACAATAAAAAACTTTTTTTCAAAAAAAAAAGAGAAAAGAAAAACATACGGTTCACACGTAACAACATCCTCACTCTTGATGACTCTCAAATTTATGTATGTATGTATGTATGTATGTATGTATGTAATTTATATGTCACGGGCGAATGGACATCCACGAGCATCTAAGGCCGTGATGGTGAACCTATGGCACGCATACCAGAAGTGCCACCCAGAGCCATCTCTCCGGGCACGTCAGCCGTCGCCCGTAGCTCTTCCAGGTTCCAGCTGGTCTTCGCGCCAACTGATCTTCATGCGAGTAGGAGCGCCAAAAACCGGAAGACCAGGTGACACGCGCGTATGCGCACGCCGGAAACCGGAAGCTCAGCTCTTCCGGTTTTTGGCGCTCCCACGCATACACGCCAGGGAGATACTGTTCCGGTTTCCGGCATAACCCTCTCGCGCGCACGCACTCTCGTTTTGGCACTCAGTGCCGAAAAGATCCGCCAACACTGATCTGGGGCAAAGGGCATTAATTCACAGCTATCAGCCCGGACAATGTAGATCTGTTCGTATTGACCTTACGGACAGTCTTCAACTTACAGGAATTCGTTTAGCGACCATTTGAAGTTACAACGGCACTGAAAAAAAGTGACTTAGGACCGTTTTTCACACTTACGACCGTTGCATCCATCCCCATGGTCTCGGGATCAAAATTCAAACACTCGGCAACTGACTCGTATTTATGACGGTTGATCCCCCTTTGCGACCTTCTGACAAGCAAAGTCAATGGGGAAGCCAGACCATGTGACTCACTTAACAACTGCAACAATTCACCTAACAACTGTGGCAAAGAAAGGCCGTAAAATGGGGGCAAAAACTCACTGAACTGCCTCATTTAGTGACAAAGTATAGGCTAAATTCTGGTCGTAAGTTGAAGACTGCCTGTATAAACTCCATATTTTCCCACAAGAAGTCAAATTCTGTAAAGTTGACCAAATGGAGATACTGGCTGATCCATGAAAGGGTCTACTCGGGATAAGGCCAAAAAGTCAAAATGGAGCCCACACTGGAACAATTGAAACACGGATTGTTTTTGATGTTTAATGTTTCAAGGGGACCATCATGGCTGCCATCTTTGAAATAGACCTCCTTCAAAGATGGTAGCCATGATCAAAGTTTCCTGCTGAACATCATGGCTGAGCAAAGTCTCCAAATCCTGATCTAATGTTTCTAACCTAACCCCACACTTCATCATATTGAAAACTAGTGAACTTCAACTCCCAGAATTGTCCAAACAGTATGCTAGCTGGGGGATTCTGGGAGTGGAAGCCCTCCCCTCTTAAAGCATGCTGGCTGGGGGATTCTGGGAATGGAAGCCCTCCCCTCTTAAAGCATGCTGACTGGAGGATTCTGGGAGTGGAAGCCCTCCCCTCTTAAAGCATGCTGGCTGGGGGATTCTGGGAGTGGAAGCCCTCCCCTCTTAAAGCATGCTGGCTGGGGGATTCTGGGAGTTGAAGTCCTCCTGTCTTAAAGCATGCTGGCTGGGGGATTCTGGGAATGGAAGTCCACCCCTCTTAAAGCATAGCTGGCTGGAGGATTCTGGGAATTGAAGTCCTCCCCTCTTAAAGCATGCTGGCTGGGGGATTCTGGGAGTTGAAGTCCTCCTGTCTTAAAGCATGCTGACTGGGGGATTCTGGGAGTTGAAGTCCACCCCTCTTAAAGCATGCTGGCTGGGGGATTCTGGGAATGGAAGTCCACCCCTCTTAAAGCATAGCTGACTGGGGGATTCTGGGAATGGAAGTCCACCCCTCTTAAAGCATAGCTGGGCTGGAGGATTCTGGGAATTGAAGTCCTCCCTCTTAAAGCATAGCTGACTGGGGGATTCTGGGAATGGAAGTCACACCCTCTTAAAGCATAGCTGGCTGGGGGATTCTGGGAGTTGAAGTCCACCCCTCTTAAAGCATAGCTGACTGGGGGATTCTGGGAATGGAAGTCCACCCCTCTTAAAGCATAGCTGGCTGGGGGATTCTGGGTTGAAGTCCACCCCTCTTAAAGCATAGCTGACTGGGGGATTCTGGGAATGGAAGTCCACCCCTCTTAAAGCATAGCTGGCTGGGGGATTCTGGGAGTGGAAGCCCACCCCTATTCAATGTGTTGATCTCGAGAAGCATTGGATTAGAGACCAATATTTTGAGACCTGTTTATGGTGGGATTGCTCTAGAAGTCCATTAGCAAAGTCTTTCCTAACCAAACACTCTAGGGAACAAGAATGGATTTTCTAGAAGCTTCTCTCCAGGAGTGGAAGCCCCACAGCAATCTCAACAAACCATGGCCGTCTGACTTACATAGCAGATTTGGTGACAGCCTGTGGATCTCCAGAATGGCTCCTCACTCCTGGCACCTGTAGTCCTTCTCTAGATTTGTTGGCGAAGGTTTCCTCCAGAACGAAGCCATTTGGAAATGTCAGTTTTCCCTGAGTAAAAATTATACGATGGTTTGTTGCATTCATACAGCCGCCCATTTCGAATACATGATCCCGTGTCACTAACAATATTAAACATGATAAGAACAGACGGACACACACAGAAAACCCATACTGGTAGTCCTCAATTTTTAACCATTTATTTAGTGACCGTTCTAAGTTACAAGGGCAACTGAAAAAAGTGACTTAACGACAGTTTTTCACACTTACGACCGTTGCGGTCACATGATCAGAATTCAGATGCTTGGCAACTGACTGGTATTTATGACGGTCACAGGATCCCCGGGGTCATGTGATCCCCATGCAATTCACTTAATAACCGTGTTACTAACTTAACAACTGCATTGATTCACTTATCAGCGGTGGCAAGAATAGTCGTAAATTGGGGAAAATAACTCTCTTGCTTAGCAACAGAAATTTGCGACTCATTTGTGGTTGTAAGTCCACAATTGGGACTGAAATTTTGGTCACTAAGTGATGCGGTCATTAAGTGAGTCAACAGATGATTGGACTCATATTACAACCATTTTAGAGCAGAATCATGCAGTCCTTAAGCAAATTCAGCCTTAAATTTTAATAGCATTCTACCATAAACATCAATCAGTTTCCAAAGCTGTGACAGTCATAACTTCAAGAGTGGCTTATACTGTAAGTTCCTTTGTTCAGCACCGTCGTTAACTCCAAGCTGTTCTTAAACAAACGGTCATAATTTGAGGAGTCCTTGTGAAATATTTAGCAGTTGGGAAGGGGGTTAAAATCATCCAGTATCACTAACACACCTGGTTAATTTGAATGTACTAATTATTCATTTTTTCTAATTTTAACTATTGTTCCTTGCCAATGCTTAGTTTATTATTAATCATTATTATTAATAGTTCATAATTTTGGTCAATCAATAACTATCATTAACTATTCATTATTACTAATCATTATTTCCCCACATCCATACAAATATCTTGGCAGCAATAAAGAACATCCATCCATCCATCCATCCATCCATCCATCCATCCATCTATCTATCTATCTATCTATCTATCTATCTATCTATCTATCTATCATCTATCTACGGTATCTACCGTGTTTCCCCAAAAATAAGACCCTGTCTTATATTTTTTTGAACCCTGAAATAAGCGCTTGGCCTTATTGCCATGCACCAAAAGCCCAATTGGGCTTATTATCAGGGGATGTCTTATTTTGTGGGAAACAAGGTATATCTATCTATCTCTCATCTATCTATTTATCACTCTATTTAACCATCCATCTACCTATCATCTATCCATTTATCTGTCTGTCTGTCTGTCTATATCTATCTATCTATCTATCTATCTATCTATCTATCTATCTATCTAATCATATCTCTTTCTCATCTATCCATCTATCCATTTTTCTATTTATCACCTATCTCTCTATCTATAAATAAACTATACAGTATTAATCAACAGGCCTGGGATTTCTTGGTGGTCTCCTGTCTAGGGATTTATCAATCCTGATGTTAAGAAAAACATTTTAAGCAGCAGCCTGACTCTTCCAGGCTCCAGACCTCAATTCAACCCATTCTCCATCTCATACTTGCCTTGCCAACAAACTTGAAGTCGTTCGTGAAATTTCCCTCGTAGATGGAATCATCCTCCAGAATCAGAACCCCGGATCCCTTCCAGATAAAGAGAAAGGAATCGTTGGTTAAAGGTGGGGTTGAAAATCAAGTAAATAAATAAATGTTAGCTTTTATAGAATCTATAGCAGGCAAAAGATTCCCTTACCACCATTTTATCCAGGTGGAAAGTCCTTTGGAAACAGACCCCTGACTGCATCACCACAATTCCTGGTCCATGCCTCTGGTCGTTTTCCCACATCCCAATGTATCTTTCACCTCTGAAATCCAACAAGCCAGAAATAAGAAAGTGAAAGTGAAAGTGAAAGTGAAAGTGAAAGTGAAATTAAATTAAATTAAATTAAATTAAATTAAATTAAATTAAATTAAAATAAATTAAATTAAATTAAATTAAATTAAATTAAATTAAATTAAATTATTAAGCAAGTGCTCTGGGTTGTTCCTTGCTTAGACTGTTGTTTACCACCAACACTGACAGAGTGAGCCACTAGTATATACACAGACAGCAAAGCCCACATCCTTCAGGCACTGATGATGTTACCTAGTTGGGTCATGAAGCATCACTAAAGATCGGTTTATCTCTGCTAGATCAACCTGATTCCTCCAGATAGTTTCAGTTACAAATTCCATCAGCTCAAAGCAACATGGCCAAAAGTAATGGTTTATGGGAGTGGCAATCCAAAACATTTGGAACGGTGTGTAAACATATTTGATCTCTATGTGTCTGTGGATGGCTGATCAGTGATGAAAGAACCAGGCTCAGAGAGCACCAAGGACCCCCCAGTTCTCCTCCTCCTCTTCCTCCTCCTCCTCCTCTTCCTCTTCTTCCCTCTTTTCTCCACCAAAGAAGGAAGAGAAGGAAAAGGAGGAACCACTTTACTCCTCCTTCTTCTCCTCCTTTTCCTCCTCTTCCTTCTTTTCTCCACCACCTCTTTCTAGCACTGGTGATGTTACCTAGTTGGGTCATGAAACATCTGCATAGAAACAACCAAATTGAGAGAGCACCAAGGACTTCAGTCATCCTCTTCCTCCTCTTCTTCCTCCTTCTCCTCCTCCCACAGTCCTTGTCCTCCTTCACCAGCTCCTCCTCCACCGCCTCCTCCCCTCCTTCTCCTCTACACAACACCCCCTTCTACCACTGATGATGTTATTTAGTTGCGTCGCGAAACATCTGCAAGAAAACAACCAAGCTCAGAGAGCACCAAGGACCTTACATTTTATTTACTCACGAGATGCAAGCCATCTTACCTCTCCTTGTCATCCCAGACACCATAACCCGTTCTCTTGTCCTTCGTCCAGTGTCCTGTGTACTTAAATGGATGGTCGGTATTCAGGGGGCTAACCAGAAGGCCAAAACCTTCACGCATGTTGTCCTTGAAATACCCTTTGTAGACCATCTCGTTGCCGTATCTGAAAAATAAGCCAACTTTAACAAAGACCTCTTCAATGGAAAGTAATTTTACCAAACTGCCCAAGGAGCTGCTGATCCAGTTCTATAGAGGAACTATTGAGTCTGTCATCTGCACCTCCATAACTGTCTGGTTTGGCTCTGCAACCCAACAAGACAGACAGAGACTTCAGAGGATAATTAGAACTGCAGAAAAAACAAGGGCTACCAACCTGCCTTCCATGGTGGACCTGTCTACTCCACGAGTCAAAAAGAGGGCTGGGAAAATATCTACAGACCCCTCACATCCTGGACATCAACTCTTTCAACTCCTACGTCTTCAAAACAACGCTATAGAGCACTGCCCACCAGAACAACTAGACACAAGAACGGTTTTTTCCCCCGAACGCCATCACTCTGCTAAACAAATAATTCCCTCAACACTGTCAAACTATTCACTATGTCTGCCCTACTATTAATCTTCTCATCGTTCCCACCACCCATCTCCTCCCACTTATGACTGTATGACTGTAACCTTGTTGCTGGTATCCTTAAGATTTATATTGACTGTTTCCTAATATGATTTGATTGCTTATTTGTACCCTATGACTATTATTAAGTGTTGTACCTTATGATTCTCGATGAATGTATTTTATTCTCCTTATGTACACTGAGAGCATCTGCACCAAGACAAATTCCTTGTGCGTCCAATCACACTTGGCCAATAAAGAATTCCATTCCATTCCTATTCTATTCTATTCTATTCTATTCTATTCTATTCTATTCTATTCTATTCTATTCTATTCTATTCTATTCTATTCTATTCTATTCTATCAGTACAGGTACAGTCAAGTTACTACCTGTATCCTCCTCATTCAATGAAAGTGCTACCCAGTTTATGAAGAGAGGTAGAAAATCTTGATTTAATTATATTTTACTTTGTTCATTGACTCAAAAAAAAACAAACCCACATACAAAAATAATAAAAATACATTCTCCCCCCAAAAAAGAGAGAGATAATAGGTGCTTTTAAAAGAAAAAAAAATAGAAGAAAAAAATTGCATCGTTTTAATGGTAAATAGAATTCTAGATACAGTTTATATAATTCTATTATTATTCAATCACATTCTTTAAATACATGTAATCATCCACTTACAACCACAACTGAGCCCCAAAATTTCCCTTGCTAAGCAAGGCAGTTGTTAAGTGAGTTTTGCCCCATTTTATGACCTTTCTTACCACCGTTGTTAAATGAATCACTGCCATTGTTAAATTGTGTGCCATTAGATTGTGTGCCGTTGTCACACGATCGTTAAGCGAATCTGCCTTCCCCATTAACTTTACTCGTCAGAAGGTCGCAAAAGGGGATCACGTGACCCCAGGACACTGCAACCGTCATAAATATGAGCCAGTTGCCAAGCATCTGTATTTTGCTCATGTGACCATGGGGATGCTGCAACGGTCATAAGTAAAACTGTCCTAAGTCACTTTTTTCAGTGCCATCGTAACTTCGAAGGGTCACTAAACAAACTTTTGTAAGTGGAGAACTACCTGTATTCTATAACTGGGAGGTGTAGAATATCCAGGAAAGGAAGGAAGGAAAGAAGAAGAAAGAGAGAAAGAAAGACAGAAAGAAAAAAGAGAGAGAACGAAAGAAAGAGAAAAAAGTAAGAGGGAGAGAGAAAGAAAGAAAGAAAGAAGGAGAGAGAGAGAGAAAGGAAAAGAAAGAAAGAAAGAAAGAAAGAGAAAAGAGAAAGAGAAAAGAAAGGGAGAGAGAAAGAAAGAAAGAAAAAACAGAGAGAAAGAGAAAAAAAGAAAGGGAGAGAGAAAGAAAGAAAGAAGGAAGATAGAAAGAAAGAGAAAGAAAGAAAGAAAGAAAGAAAAAGAAGGAAAGAAAGAAAGAAAGAAAGAAAGAAAGAAAGAAAGAAAGAAAGAAAGAGAAAGTCAACATAGATTTCTCTTTCAATCACTGTCAATCCAAGTTCTTAGAGGTAGTCCCCGATTTATGACCACAAGTTACTGAGCCCAACATTTCTGTGGCCAAACGAAACAGTGGTTAAGTAAATTTTGCCCCATTTTACAACGTTTTTGCCACCGTGTTGAAGTGAATCCCTACAGTTGTCACAGGGTCATTAAGTGAATCTGGCTTCCCCATGGGTTTGATATCAGAAGGTCACAAAAGGGGATCACGTGACTCCGGGACACTGCAACTGTCATAAATACGAGTCAGTTGTCAGGCGTCCCAATTTTGATCACGTGACCCTGAGGATGCTGCGACGGTTGTGAGAAAAACGGTCTTAAGGTCACTTTTTTCGGTGCCGTTGTAACTTCAAACGGTCATTAAACGAACTGTTGTTAAGTTGAGGACTACTGTGTTCTATAACTGGGAGGTGTTGTTGTGGCCCGTCAGTGGCCTGTGCGGATTGTAGCTGATTCTGACAGCGAGGAGGCTGGTGTGTGCAGCCTGTGCAGCTGGTGCTTGAGTCAGACAGTGAGGAGGCTGGAGAAGATGTGGGGCCAGAGGCCTTCAGAACCTCCAGAAGCTCCCATAAGTGAAGAGGAAGAAGAGGAGGAGCCTCTTCTCGATGCACCGGCACGCAGAGCTGCCAAAAGGCAGGAGTGGCTCCTCAGGAGGAGGTCTCCTCGAGAGTAAGGCTTGGGGCTAATTGGCCACTTCCTTAGCCTATTTAAGGAGGAACACCGATTGCAGCAAACTGTAGGGAACAACTTTAGTTCTCTCTCCTTCGCGTCTGGATTCTCTGCAAATTGCTTCTGGGCTTTCTGCCAACCCTAGTAAGATTACGATTATTTATTCTTTGGATCCTTGTAGGCTGTTAAGAAAGTTTATTAACAGCCTTTGTTTTGAAAAAGACTGAGTTATTTTAGTAAATTAAGTTTTGTACAAACTTGGTGTGTGCTGTGTTCTTTGGAGTCCGTAGCTGGGGCAGAACAGGTGTAGAATATCCAGGATTCTTTCTACCAATATATTGCTCATCCCAAACAGATCCCAGGTAATCTTTTGAACTTACTCACAGATACCGTAGCCATTCATCTGGCCCTCCCGCCAGTGGCATTTGTAGCAATCGTAGTGGTCACTGGATCCTTGAGGGATCAAACAGATCCCAAACCTGAAACCCGGAAGAAAAGACATTAGGCAGAAATGGTAAGGCTGACTTAATTCTAGTGAGGAAATCTCACGATTGTGATATTGGAGGGAAGCCCTTAAGGTCATCCAGTCCAACCCGCTTCGTAGGAACCCAAATTAAAACATCCTCAATGCTCCATCACATCCAGTACAGGCCGTCCTTGACTTACGACCGCAATTGAGCCCAAAATTTCAATTGCCAAGCGAGATGGTTGTTAAGTGAATTTTGCCCCATTATACGAACTTTCTTGCCACGGCTGTTAAATGAATCACTGCAGTTGTTAAGTTAGTAGCATGGCTGTTTTAAGTGAATCCGGCTTCCCTGCTGACTTCAGTTGTCCGGAGGTTGCAAAAAGGGGATCACATAACCTTGGCACACAGCAACCGTCGTAAATGTGAGCCAATGGCCAAGTGTCTGAATTTTGATCATGTTACCGTAGGGAATGTTGCAACGGTCACAAATGAGAGGACTGGTTGTAACCCACGTTTTTGGCTTACTGTCGTAACTTCGAGTGGTCATTAAACAGGCGGGTTGTAAGTTGAGGACCAGCTGTATGTAAGTGTGTAAGAATTATAAAAGCAGTTTATAAAAGCATCAGCGCAGTTTTTCCTTGCGCCGTCCAGAGGCTGCTTGATTTTGCCTTAATTTAGAGGGATTTATCTTTTTTAACCTCCTAGGCGTCTCTTTTCAATCGAGGATTTCCTGGTGGTCTCCCATCCATAGCCCAATTTGGCCCAATTTTGCTTAGTTGCCAAACATTCACAAGATCAGGTGGATTTCAGGCATGGATCCACTCAACAGGCAAATCTGGGCATGGCCACCCACCACTCCCAACAGCCCCTCTTGTAAGTCGGCAATTCAACAGGTAAAGCCTCTCACCCGTTTTCCAAGCCTTTTTTGAAATCTCCTGCAAAATTCTGGCCGTTGGGCCACGTCAGTTTCCCTCTGCAAAGAGAAGAGGCCAATTAAAGCAATTAATTAAATCTGAGTCATTTTAAGACGGTGCCTTCCAGCTCCAGGCGGGGACTTACTTTCCGTGGGGTTTCCCCAAGCACCAGTCCCCCTCGTACGTGGCGCTCTTGAACCGCCCTTCGGCCCTGAATGTGAAAGTGGCAAAGCGGCAGAGCGGGGGGGAGAAGGTTTTGCCCTCATCGCCCCACACGAAGACGTCTCTCTTGTCCGCCAAGGCCTGGACCACTGCCCGGCGGATCTTCCATTGCCACACCGCCTGCAGAGGGGAATACGAGATGGGCAGCAGATAAATGAATGAAAGGAAGGAGGGAGGGAGGGAGGACAAAGAGAAAGAAAGAAAGAAAGAAAGAAAGAAAGAAAGAAAGAAAAGAAGAGAGAGAAAGACAGAAAGAAAAGAGAAAGAAAGAAAGAAAGAGAGAGAAAAAAAGAGAGAAAAAAAGACAGAAAGAGAAAAAGAAAGACAGAAAGAAAAAAGAGAGAGAGAGAAAAAGAGGAAGAAAGAAAGAAAGAAAAGAAAGAGAAAGAAAGACAGACAGAAAGAGAGAGAAAGAGAGAAAGAAAGGGAAATAAGGAAAGAAAGAGAAAAAGAAAGACAGAAAGAAAAGAGAGAAAGAAAGAGAGGAAGAGAAAGAAAGAAAAGAGAGAGAAAGAGAAAGAGAGAAAGAAAGAGGGAAAGAAAGAGAAAAAAGACCGAAAGAAAAAAGAAAGAGAAAGAAAGAGAGGAAGAAAGAGAAAGAAAGAAAAGAAAGAAAGTAGAGAGAGAAAGACAGAAAGAAAGACAGAAAGAAAGAAGAGAGAGAGAGAGAAAGAAAGTAAGAAAGAAAAAAGAAAGAAAGAGGAAGAAAGAAAGAAAGAAGGAAGGAAGGAAGGAGAGAGAGAGAGAAAGAAAGAGAGAAAGAAAGGAAGAAAGAAAAAGAAAAGAAAAAAGCATCAGAGAAAGAAGGAAAGAGAGAAAGAGAGAAGAAAAAGACAGAGAAAGAGTGAGAGAAAGTGTGTGTGTGTGTGAGAGAGAGAGAGAGAGAGAGAAAGTCCCCATTGACTTTGCTCATCAGAAAGTCGCAAAAGGGGATCACATGACCCCGGGACACTAAAACCGTCATAAGTACATGCCAGTTGCCAAGCATTTGAATTTTGATCACATGACCATGGAGATGCTGCAACGGTCCCAACTGTGAAAAAGCCACTATTTTCAGTGACATTGTAAACTTTGAATGGTCACTAAATGAACTGTTGTAAGCCGAGGACTGCCTGCATTTCGTGTCCACTACCCAATGCCATGTACCACTCACTCGGGCTTCTGGTCCTTTGGCCAACAGGAAGAAATTTTCTTCTGGAGTCACAATGTTTAAAGTATGGCTGCAAAAAAATAATAAAAATAAAATAAATGCAAATTGTTGACGTTGTGCATTAAAAATAATTTTGCTTTTTTTTTTTAACTGTGTAAACGGAAGGAAGCATCTCATTGAATTCTTATCAATTCATCCACCCACATTTTTCCTCCCAAGTACACGAAGTCCTCGACTTATAGCCATTTGCTTAGTGACCGTTCCAACTTACAACGGCACTGAAAAAAGTGACCTAGGAACGATTTTCACATTTATGACCGTTGAAGCATCCCCAGAGTCACGGGATCAAAATTCGGCTCCTATTTACGACGGTCGCAGTGTCCCGGGGAGGGGGAGGGGGGTCACGTGATCCCTTTTTACGACCTTCTGACAGGCACAGTTAAAGGGGAAGCCGTATTCACTGAACAACCCCATGACTAACGTAACAACTGCAGCGATTCACTTAACAACCGTCAGAAGAAAAGTCATAAAATGGGGGGGGGGCAAAACTCACTTAATTGTCTCATTTAGCAACAGAAATGTTGGGCTCAATTGTGGTCATAACTTGGGGACCGCCTGTATGTTCCGAGAACAGGTCATAAATCACCTTTTTCAGCCGCTGTTGTATGGTCACTAAACAAATCGTTGTAAGTCAAGGTCTTAATTTGAAAGATACTAAATCTTCCCCAGGCAATAAATGGGGAACGAGATAAAATTTTTCCTCTGCTCCTCATAAGCCATTGAATTAATTTTACTCACTTTCCTGTTTCGCTGGAAGTTGCCTCAACCCACAGAAGCTTCAGATCAAAACTCTGGAAGTTATTCCCCTGGAAAATTAGAGATTTTTTTTTTTTTAAAAAATGAAAAGATAGCCTCAAAACAATTAATGAAAAAAAAAACCACATTATTGTGGTTTTACATTATCCATATTTCTGCTGCTCTTTGCTTGAAGGGCGTAACTGGCACACAAGCCATAACACCATTTTCTGATTCTTGGGGTTTCTAAGGCTCAGGTAGAGAGCCCAGGTGGCCCCAGGTGTCACTCCCTCCTCCGATCTCCAAAGGGACAGGTATTATGGGATGGAAGCCGGTGCTTGAGATAAAACAGGCTTGGGAAATCTCCAGGATCTGCAGAATTGCAACCAATATGTAAGGAAAGAAAGGAGGAGGAGGTGGAAGAAGAGGAGGAAGGGGGAGGAAGAGGAAGCGGAGGAGAGAGAGGAGGAGGGGAGGGGGAGGAAGGGAAGGAGGAAGAGGGGGAGAGGGAGGAAGAGGAGGAGGAGAGGAAGAAGAGGAGGAGAGAGAGGAGGAGGGGAGCGGGAGGAAGGGAAGGAGGAAGAAGAGGAGGGGGAGGAAGAGGAGAGAGAGGGGGGAGGGGGGAAGGAGGAAAGGGGGGAGGAGGAGGGGAAGGAGGAAGAGCAGGGGAGAAGGAGGAAGGGGAGGAGGAGAGGAAGAAGAGGAGGAGGAGAAGAAGGAGGAGAAGGAAGAGGAGGAGGAGAGAGAGGGGGAGGGAAGGGAGAGGAAGGGGAGGAGGAAGAGGAGGAGGAGGAAAGGGGGGAGGAGGAGGAAGAGAAGGAGAGAGAGGAGGAGGGGAGAAGGAGGAGAGGGAGGAAGAGGAGGAGGAGGATGAAGAAGAAGAGAAGGTGGAAGAGGAGGAGGAGGAGAAGGAGGAGAAGGGTGCTTTCTAGTTCCAGACTAGAAAGTGGGAGAGGGGGAGTTCTACTCCCGTCTTAGGCACAAATGCTAGTCCTCTCTCTCTCTCTCTTTCAACCCAGCCCACCTCACAAGGTTGTTGTGGCGAAAATAAGAGGAGGAAGGTAAATTCCCTGCCTTGAGTCAGAATAACAATAGATCCCTGGGATGTCAGCGTTTGTGGTCACGGAGGAGGCCACGCCGCGTGTCCCAAGCCGAGAGCACCCAAAATCCGTCTTGCCCTCTTACCTGGATCAGCACCAGGGCGTCGTTAAAGAGAAGGATACGGTCCGTTCTGCCGGAGCTGGTGAAGATGGGGAGGCTTTCGCTGTCTTCCAGCAACCGTCTCTCGGGGGTGCAAAGGACGTCCTACAAGAGAAAGAGAGATACAGGCAGTCCTTGATTAACAACGGTTCATTTAGCGACTGTTCAAAGTTACGATGGCACTGAAAAAAGTGACTTACAATGGTTTTTCACACGTACGACCGTTGCATCGTTCCCCATGGTCACATGACCCAAATTGGGATGCTGGGCAACCGGCTCATATTTAGGACGGTTGCAGCGGCCCCTTTTGCGAGCTTCTGACGAACAACCGGGAATCAGATTCGCTTAACGACCATGTGACTAACTTAACAGCTGCAGTGCCCCTTGGCAAGCAATGGGACAAAATTCCCTTAATAATCATCTTGCTTAGCAGTGGAAATTTTGGACTCAGTTGTGGTTGTAAGTCGAGGACTACCTGCACACAGGTAGTCCTCGACTTACAACAGTTCATTTAGTGACCGTTCAAAGTTACAACGGCACTGGAGAAAGAGACTTATGACTGTTTTTCACACTTACGACCACTGCAGCATCCCCATGGACACGTGATCAAAATTCAGACGCTTGGCAACTGGTTCATACTTATGACGGGCGCAGTATCCCAGGGTCATGTGATCCCCTTTTGTGACTTTCTGACCAGCAAAATCAAGGGGGAAGCCAGATTCACTTAACTGTGTGACTAATTTAACAAATGCAATGATTCACTTAACAACGGTGGCAAGAAAAGTCGTAAACTGGAGCAAACCCACTAAACAAATGTTTCACTTGGCAACATAAATGTTGGGCTTAATTGTGCTTGTAGGCTTCAGGATTATCTGTCAGAGTATATTCATCAACTAGAATAGGACATGGTAACAAGGTCAGCCAATGAGGGCTGTTTGGGAGCTGAGACAGACTGGAGCCAGTCTTAGTCTGCAGCTTCTGAGTCTGTGCAGAGAAACTGAAACTAGTCTGCTCTGCTGAAACGAAACTAACTGTTCTCTCCTGCTTTGTGTGCTTTGCTTGTAGCTGCTAATACGTTGAAGAAGAATCTATATTGGTATTGTAAATTTATTTCATGTATTATTATGTATATAAAGAAGTTAATGAATCCTGCTGCATCAGTCTGCCTGGGTGTGCTTTCTGGATGTTTGATTTCTGCAACAAACTCTGACATTACTGTACCTGTACCTAAATTTTGTAATCAATCTTTCCAATTTCAGGTGCGTTTGGGCTAAAGTCACACCAGGCTAACAGACAGGACAAAAATGACATTTGGGCTGGAATCCTGATGGCCATTTCAGTGGGACCCCTCATCCATCCAACCATCTATTCTCAAGAACGCACCGTGAACTTAGTTCCCACGGACTTCCACAAGGCGACGGTGAAGCCAGCTTCGTCCATGATTCGGCTGACGTACGAACGCAGCTTTGCAAACTTTTCAGAAGCATCAGATACTGTTTTTTTCTCTAAGCCCTGTGGAAAGAAAAGCATAAACTGAGCTGGCTCGGCTCCCAACTCCTTCTGAGTCAAGGTGGACATTGGCAAAATGAGTTGAAGCTGCTTCGAGGATTAACCCAGGTTTCGGATTCACACAATCCAGTGAACTGAGTGGTTCCAACTAGCTGTAGAGGAGGGGGAGGGGAGGGGGAGGAGGAAGAGAAGAATTATGGGGTTCTTGGTGGTCTCTGAGCTTGGTGGTTTTCTTGCAGGTGTCACATGACCCAATTAGGTAACATCATCAGTATTAGAAGGGAGTAGGGTTTGTAGGTGGGAGGAGGAGGAGGAAGAAGAAGAAGAGGAAGGGAAAGGAGGAGGAGGAGGAGGAGGAGGAGGAGGAGGAGGAGGAGGAGGAGGAGGAGGAG
>NW_026844151.1:206131-247215 GCF_029531705.1 Pantherophis guttatus | reverse complement strand
GAGGAGGAGGAGGAGGAGGAGGAAGAAGAAGAAGAAGAAGAAGAAGAGGAGGAGGAGGAAGAAGAAGAAGAAGAAAGAAGAAGAGGAGGAGGAGAAGGAAGAAGAAGAAGAAGAAGAAGAAGAAGAAGAAGAAGAAGAAGAAGAAGAAGAAGAAGAAGAAGAAGAAGAATGTGGGAATGTGCGAATGTGGGAATGTGAGAAGAGGGAAACTTTGGATCCTTGGTGCCCTCTGAGCTTGGTTGTTTTCTTGCAAACGTTTCATGACCGAACTAGGGAACATGTTCAGTGCTAGAAGTGGGAACCCCACTCCCTTCTAGCACTGGTGATGTAATCAAGTAGGATCATGAAACGTCTACAAGTCAACCACCAAGCTCAAGAGAGCAACAAGGACTCCGTAGGCAGGTGTGTCCGGCTGCAGATGCTCTACCTGGCCTGTGGCTGTCTTGAGTTTGGCGAGGACGCTGGCGTATCGCTGCAGGTGGTCTCGGAATGGCTTCTGCAACACGGTGTAAAGCCCTATGGCCAGACAGCTGTCAGGTGAGAAATCAGCAAGGAATTCGCACAGGGCGGGTTTCTGCAACTTCCAGACATCGCTGCAATCAGAAAGAAATAACAAGACCACAGAACTGTCAAACTGGAAACTGTTGAACATGCAAGTAGGAGTGAGTCTTACATCAGCCTTCACTCATTGGTTCATTTTCCCCGGCGGGAAAATGAATAAGTTTCAGTGGCTGACAGACTGGACAATGTTGTGGCTCCGTTGCCTGAGCCTGGGCTATCGACAGATGCAGACTCTGAGAGTGAGGGGGAGGAGTTGGCAAGGCCTCCCTCTCCAGGACCCTCCTCTCTGGCAATGCCTCCGGAGGACACCGAAGGCCAAACGATAGGCTCAGAGCCAAGCACGTCCCCGCAGCCACAGGTGGACAGCGACAAAGAAGATAAGTGCTGGCTGGACCCTCGGCAGAGGCGCAAGGAGAAGCGTGCACAGCAGAAGGGAAGGCGTGCCAGAGATTAGCCGAGTTACTGGACCACACCCCACAGGGTATAAATGTGGGTGTGGTGGCCGGTTCAGTTTGTGACGAGCAAAAACTGGAAATAATCCATGATCTCTGCGTTACTGGACTTTGCCTGCTTTATCGGACTGCATTTGGATTAATCCTTGTATTGTTGACACTCTGCCTGTTTTATCGGAATGCTGGCAGTCTAATCTTTGTTTTGTGTGAGTAAAGTCTGAATTGGCAGCTAGTCACTGGGTTGCTGCCAGCTTTATCTTCAAAGAGTTTTGTCGTGTGGCTTATTAACTCCAGGCCGTCTGTGGGGGTGCGTGTGGGGTATGGGGGCAGAACAGACAGCTCCCTGCAGCCCTCAGTTCGTAGTTATTTTTCTTGTTGTTCCCGTTGCCTGAAATAAACGGTTATTTTACTTCACTACAATCGTCCTGCCTCTCTTTTCGTGCCAGACTTAACAGAAACGATCCAAAGAAAGTTCTGATTTTTTTTTTTTAAAAAAAGGCCCCTTTTTTGTCAAATATTGAAATTCCTCAACCAATAGAAATTTTGCCATGAAACCTATATATGAACTTTCTTGCCATGGTTGTTAAGTGAATCTGGCTTCCCCCCCCCAAGTTTGCTCATCGGAAGGTCGCAAAAGGGGATCAGGACACTGTGACCGTCATAAATATGAATCAGTTGCCAAGTGTCTGAATTTTGATCACGTGACCATGGGGATATGGCAAACGGTCGTTAAGTGTGAGAAACGGTCATAACTCTTTTTTTTTCCAGTGCTGTTCTAACTTCAAACGGTCACTAAATGAATTTTTTTCAATCAAGGACAGCCTGTATCAAACTATGGCCTTTTTGTATTCTTTTTCTTAATGTTCTCTTTCTTAATAATATATGTATTTCTACCACTGGGATTTTTTGCCTGTTTTGTTCTTTTTGTTAGGATTCCAAACCATCAATCAATCACAAAAAAAAAAAAACAACGTTTGGCCTGAAAAAAGCTTTGGAGCCCAATCCAATTTTTTTTCTTTCCTTTAAAAGCGATCATGTAATATTTTGCACATTTTAAATCTCCAAATATGTTGTTCTTGCCATATCACGATTTTGCTCTCCCAGAAAGGCTGCAAAAAGATTTCCAGCAGGGTCGTTTTGGCCCTGAACGGCTAAATTGAAACCAGAAACATTTTTACTTTTGAGGGCCAATTGCTTAAAGTTTATGCTTCATGACTCACCTTTTACTCCTGGATGCCTGTTCAAAATTTTGCAACACCACGCAAGTACCAAATGTGAAGAAATACCTGTAGGTCAAACAAAGAAAGACAGAGATCTGTTATTGCTGTTGGCCACTTAAGAAAGATGATGCCTGACTAGGTGGCTCAGTGGCTAAGACACTGAGCTTGTCAATCAGAAAGGTTGGCAGTTCAGTGGTTCGAATCCCTAGTACAAGTCCCTTGCGTGAGAAGAGGGTTGGACTAGATGACCTCCAAGGTCCTTGTTACTGTACTGTATTGTACTGTAAGACAGCTGGACTTCTACTCCCAGAATCCCCCATTCAGCATGCTTTAAGAGGGAGGGCTTCCACTCCCAGAATCCCCCAGCCAGCATGCTTTAAGAGGGTGAGGACTTCCACTCCCAGAATCCCCCATCCAGCATGCTTTAAGAGGTGAGGACTTCCACTCCCAGAATCCCCCAGCCAGCATGCTTTAAAAGGTGAGGACTTCCACTCCCAGAATCCCCCAGCCAGCATGCTTTAAGAGGTGAGGACTTCCACTCCCAGAATCCCCCAGCCAGCATGCTTTAAGAGGTGAGGACTTCCACTCCCAGAATCCCCCATCCAGCATGCTTTAAGAGGTGAGGACTTCCACTCCCAGAATCCCCCAGCCAGCATGCTTTAAGAGTGAGGACTTCCACTCCCAGAATCCCCCATCCAGCATGCTTTAAGAGGTGAGGACTTCCACTCCCAGAATCCCCATCCAGCATGCTTTAAGAGGTGAGGACTTCCACTCCCAGAATCCCCCAGCCAGCATGCTTTAAGAGGTGAGGACTTCCACTCCCAGAATCCCCCATCCAGCATGCTTTAAGAGGTGAGGACTTCCACTCCCAGAATCCCCCATCCAGCATGCTTTAAGAGGTGAGGACTTCCACTCCCAGAATCCCCCAGCCAGCATGCTTTAAGAAGTGAGGACTTCCACTCCCAGAATCCCCCATCCAGCATGCTTTAAGAGGTGAGGACTTCCACTCCCAGAATCCCCATCCAGCATGCTTTAAGAGGTGAGGACTTCCACTCCCAGAATCCCCCAGCCAGCATGCTTTAAGAGGTGAGGACTTCCACTCCCAGAATCCCCCAGCCAGCATGCTTTAAGAGGTGAGGACTTCCACTCCCAGAATCCCCCAGCCAGCATGCTTTAAGAGGTGAGGACTTCCACTCCCAGAATCCCCCAGCCAGCATGCTTTAAGAGGTGAGGACTTCCACTCCCAGAATCCCCCAGCCAGCATGCTTTAAGAAGTGAGGACTTCCACTCCCAGAATCCCCATCCAGCATGCTTTAAGAGGTGAGGACTTCCACTCCCACAACCCCCAGCCAGCATGCTTTAAGAGGTGAGGACTTCCACTCCCAGAATTGAAGGATGCTGGCTGGAGATTTCTGGAAGTTGAAATCCCCCACTCTTAAATTTCCCAAGGTTGAGAAACAGTTTTCCAGGTCAAGCAGACCCTGCAACTCTCAGATTCCATCATCCTGGCCAGGTAGGATGTGGCTGCTCGAAGCTCAGGAGATGAAGAAGCCGTCACTCAATGAACCGTTGTAAGTTGAGGACTGCCTGTATTTAGGAGAGAAGCTGGGAAACTCTGAGTTATTTGAGTCGGTCTAGAGAGGCTAAGGGGTTGCCGGGTCTATTCCTACTCCAAACTTTTTTGGGCCACAAAATGTAGACCATAAAAACCCCTTTCTTGGGACCTCCCAATCAAGAGGCAGAAGTCCAGCGATCGAAAATCGGCTCCGTTTGAGTGAATCTGTTCGCGTTTTTGCTTCTTCCCGATCACAATCGAGTTCTCAAACGTGATCTGTGGGGATTGCAGGTAATCCTCAATTTAAAACAGTTGGTTTAGTGACTGATCGAAGTTGTAACGGCCCTGAAGAAAGGGATTTATGTCTGTTTTTTCACACTTACAGCTGTTGCAGCATCCGCAGGGATCAAAATTCAGCCGCTTGGTAACAGACTCGTATTTATGACTGTCGCAGTATTTACTTTTACGACCTTCTGACAAGCAAAATCGTGGGGAAGCCAGATTCACTTAACAACCCTGTGACTCATTTAACAACTGCAGGGATTCACTTAACAACTGTAACAAGAAGGGTCGTAAAATGGGGCAAAATTTACTTAACTATCTTGCTTAGCAACAGAAATTTGGGGCTCAATTGTGGTTGTAAATCAAGGATTACCTGTATATATTATTGTATAAAAGTAAAAAGTTGAGGTTTCATCTTATTATCATATTCTACTGCACCAAATGATGCAGTAGAGTAAAATAATATTCTTATTTTAATTCTATAATTCAATTAGAATATTGTAAGATAATATTGTTATTCTATATTTTAATTCTATAATTTAATTAGAATATTATAAGCGAATATTGTTATTCTATATTTTAATTCTATAATTTAATTAGAATATTATAAGATAATATTGTTATTCTATATTTTAATTCAATAATTAGAATATGATGATAATATTGTTATTCTATATGTTAATTCTATAATTCAATTAGAATATTATAAGCGAATATTGTTACTCTATATTTTAATTCTATAACTCAATTAGAATATTATAAGATAATATTGTTATTCTATATTCTAATTTTATAATTGTTAGAACATTATAAGATATTATTCTATATTTTAATTCTATAATTCAACTAGAATATTATATGCAAATATTTTTATTGTATATTCTAATATTCTTATTCTATATTTTTTTCTCTTTTCCCTTCTACCCTACACTTCTCTCTCTTCCCCTATTTGAGTTTCAACTTCTTCTTATTTTTTGTGTTTTATGCTTGGATAAATGAATAAAAAAAACTTGGAACAGCAACCAAACATCCACCCCTCTCCTCCACAAGATGGGCTTTGTAGTACTCACTGGACATAAGCATTCAGGAACGAGTCCGCGTCGCAGACGAGATACACGTCAGGGACACAAACAGATTCGGAGGTGCTGTACGTCTCCTTTAGCGTCCTGTAGTTCTCCTCCGTCAGATGCCAGATCGCTTGGAAGTGGTCGTTTAACAGGAAAAAGAACTTTACATTCTCCAAAGACCCTTTTAAGACAAAAAAATCGAGACACCCTCGTAAAGTGAAACGATCCAGTTGGGAAAATCGTCCAGAAATAAAAAGAAATTTGGTGATCTCGTATACAGGTAGATCCTCGACTTACGACCACAATTGAGCCCAACATTTCTGTTGCTAAGCAAAACATTTGTTAAGTGACTTTTGACCCATTTTGCGATCTTGCTTGTCACAGTCATTAAATGAATCTCTGATGTTGTTAGGTCAGTAAGGCAGTTGTTAAGCGAACCTGGCTTCCTCCATTGACTTTGCTTGTCAGACGGTCGCATAAGGGAATCACGTGACCCCAGGACACTGCAACCGTCATAAATGCGAGTCAGTAGCCAAGCATCTGAATTTTGATCATGTGACCGCGGGGAGCCTGCAACGGTCGTTAAGTGTTGAAAAACAATTGTGAATTATTTTTGTCAGTGCTGTTGTCAGTTCAAACTGTCACTAAACGAATTCTTATAAGTCAAGGACTACCTGTAGCTAAGCTGGTGAATGCATCAGAGAGGATATTACCCTAATAATATATTGGCCTCAAAATTAAAGTTTTTTTTTTTCCTTTTTCCTGTGGGTTAGAAGTAGGCTAAATACTATATAAGAGAAATTTTGTGCTTAATTCAGATTAAAACTCTGGACGCAGGTACAGCTATTTTTCAAGTGACTATACAGGAAGTCCTCGACTTATGACCACAATTGAACCCAACTTAAAAAAAAAGGATCAATAGATGATCACCCTCCCAAATCTGTCTTTTTGTTTTCCCAAAATGTTTCCTAACCCCCACCCCCTTAAATTCCCTAATTCACCCCCTAAAGTCATCTACAACTAGCGGAGTACAGATAGTCCTTGAGTTACAACAATTCATTTAGTGGCTTATTCAAGTGGCTTATTATGACCGTTGCAGCGTCGTGATCAAAATTTAGACAATGACTCATATTTACGACAGTCGCTATGTCCTTGTGGGGGGGAGGGGTCACGTGATCCCCTTTTGCGACTTTCGGACAAGCCAAGTCAGTGGGGGAAGCCAGATTTGCTTAACAACTTAAGCGTGTGACCAACTTAACAACCGCAGGGATTCATTTAACAACGGTGGCAAGAAAGGTCGTAAAACGGGGCAAAACTCACTCAACAACTGTCTCGCTTAGCAACACAAATCATGGGCTCAACTGAGGTCATAATTAGAGGACTAGATTGTTATCTAGAATTTCCCCACGATAAATTCGAACCCGGCTGAACCTGAACCCAAGACAGGGTCCCCTCCTTCTCACCTATTTGCAGAAGGGGCTTCAGAACCACAGCGTTGATCCGCGCCAGATGCGCGGAAAACGTCTCCTCGACCCTGAGTAGTGAGGAGACCACCTCCGAGATCCTCATCTCCTGGGAAGATCCCGTTGGAAAAGGAGAGAAGGCAGAGACGCCGAGTTGGGCCAGAGTTTCAGAAGTTTCGGACGCTTCAAAAACAAACCAGGATGAAACTCGGCTTGATCCAAATCATGGTTCACACCGGAACGCCCTTAAAGATTCAGGAAAGAGAAAGGGAGGGGGATTGATATTTAAGATTGTGGTGGGATTAAGGATGAAGAGGTGTGGACTTTAGCTCCCAGAATTCCCCAGCCATCATGATTTAAAATGGGTGGACTTCAACTCCCAGAATTTTTTATTTATTTATTTATTTTATTTTTATTTTTTTTAAATTTTATTTATATGCCGCCCTTCTCCGGAGACTCAGGGCAGCTTACAATGGGTTAAGCAATAGCCTTCATCCTTTTGTATATTTATACAAAGTCAGCTTATTGCCCCCATAATCCGGGTCCTCATTTTACCTACCTTAGAAAGGATGGAAGGCTGAGTCAACCTTGAGCCTGGTGAGATTTGAACTTACAGTAATTGCAGGCAGCTGTGTTAATAATAGGGTGCGTAGACCACTGTACCATCAAGGCTCTTAAAGCATGCTTTAAGTTACATGTTCAGCTCCCAGAATTCCCCAGCCAGCATCCTGTAAGGGACATGGACTTCAACTCCCAGAATTCTCCAGCATGCTGTAAGGGAGGTGGACTTCAACTCCCAGAATTCCTCAGTATGCTGTAAGGGAGGTGGACTTCAACTCCCAGAATTCTCCAGCATGCTGTAAGGGAGGTGGACTTCAACTCCCAGAATTCCCCAGCCAGTATGGTTTAAAATAGGTGGAATTCAACTCCTAGAATTCCCCAGCATGCTGTAAGAGAGATAGGCTTTATCTCCCAGAATTCTCCAGCCAGGTTACTTTGAGATATGGACTTCAGCTCCCAGAATTCTCCACTCAGACTGCTTTAAGATAAATTGACTTCATTTTAAGATGGTGGGCTTTAACTCCCAGCAGAGCTGGCTGGGGAATTATGGGAGTTGAAGTCCAAACATCTTTAAGCTGCCAAGGTTGAAAAATATTGGGACAGGGCATAATAACCAGATCTAGAAAAACAATCCATGTTTATCCCTGTCCCTTCTTATGCTAAATAAAACCAAACCAGGTTTATTATGAATTTATTTCTACTGGCATCAAATTCCAGACTGTATAATCTCTTCTCCAATCCGAGATGAAGGAATTGGAAGGGAGGAGGGAGGAGAGAGAGGGATGGAAGAGTAGGGAGGAAGGAAGGGAAGGGAAAGTAGAGTAGGAGAGAAGGCAAGACAGGGAGGAAGAGAAGAGGAGAAGGAGAAGAGAAGGGGAAGAGAAGAGAAGAGAAGAGAAGAGAAGAGAAGAGAAGAGAAGAGAAGAGAAGAGAAGAGAAGAGAAGAGAAGAAGAAGGTGTGAAAAGAAAGTTGGAAGGGGAAGAGGGGGAGGCTAGATTTGAGGAGAAAGATTGCTGTACAATAAAAAAAAGGAGATGAAGTGGAAGAAAGGCAGCTCTGAACAAACAAATATAAATATATCAAGAAAAAGAATGAATTGTTTAAGAATAAATGAGGATAAATATGTATAAATAGTAAAGTTAGAATTTAGGGATAAATGAAGATGTTTACGTATGCAAGTATAGAAATACTGAAGTATATTCAAAAAAAGGAAAGGGGGGAAGACAATATTGACAAAAATTGTAATTGAGTAAAATGTATTTGAATTTGACTAATTATATAAAATAAGAAACGACCAACACTGTTAAAAAAAAAGAAAGAACGATATGGGTGAAGGTGGGAGAGGAGAAAATAAAAAAAACTCAATAAAATTTGTTTAAAAAAAAAATCTTCTCCAATCCCTTCTCAATGCTTCTATCATGCCAGGGGCATCTTTAAATTTCTTTACAGGTGGGGGAGACATAAACAAGTGAGTCAGTAAATTAAACGAGGATATTTTGATTATGGTCTGTGAGCCTCTGTTTTTAATACTGTATTATTATATTTGCTGTTGTTTTTCAGGTCTGTAGAATCACATCAACAAGAAAAGCAAATTATGAATAAAGTGGGTGAAAACATGACTGAATCCACTTCTCCCCCTTCCATAGGTAGCCAACCTGAAAAACTTGACTTATAACCAGTCCTCACACTTACGACCATCATAGGATTCCCATCACGTCACGTGATTAAAATTTGGGCACTTGACAACCAGCGTGTATTTATGACGGCTGCGACATCCTGGGGTCACGTGATCCCCTTTTGACAAGCAAAGTCAATGTGAGGAGCCGGATTCACTTAATGACCATATGATTCACTTAACAACAGCAGTGATTCGCTTAACAACCGTGGGAAAAAAGTCTGTAAAATCGGGTGTGATTCACTGAACAACTGCAGGAATTTGCTTAAGAACAGTGTCACCAAAGGTTGGGAAATCGGGTGTGACTCACTTAAGGACCTCCTTGCTTAGCAACGGAAATTTCATGGTCGTAAGTGGAGGACTACTTGTAGCAGGAAAAGGTGTTGAGCACACAAAGGCATCTCTGCAAATTGCGTAAGAATGACATTTGTTTTGCTTCTAGGTGTGTGTTTGTGGCCAAGGTGTGACACTGTCTCTTCGTTAACAACACAATCTCTTGTGTACAGTTTCGGTTTGGGCATTGCAAATGGGCTGGCACATTTTGGAAGTTTGCAAATGTTTATTTTTTTTCCTCTTTTTTTTCCCAACAGCTTTTGAAACTGCAATGGATTCACTGACCCACAAACGGCGAACAAACACATTTCTATTTTCTGGCCTCCTTGTAAAAACGTAGCAACCACAACCTTAAAAATCTACAAATGGGATGAATGCACCTTAAAACAAGGTGTGGAAAATCGTGAATCCTGCCTGTTTGCACCGTTGTTAAGCCAATCACTGCCGTTGTTAAATTAGTCACACGGTTGTTAAGTGAATCTGACTTCTCCATTGGCTTTGTTCGTCAGAAGGTTGCAAAAGGAGATTATGTGACTCCGGGACATTTCGAACGTCATAAATATGAACCAGTTGCCAAGCGTCTGAATTTGGATCCCATGACCACGCGGATACTGCAACCGTCATAAGTGTGAAAAACGGTTGTTAAGTGCAAGGACGGGTTATAAGTCACTTTTTTTCCCAAGCATCTGAATTTGGATCCCATGACCACGGGGATGCTGCAATGGTCGTAAGTGTGAAAAACGGTTGTAAGTGCAAGGACCGACTGTCAGTCAGTTTTTTCGTGCCGTTCTTACTTCAGTCAGTAAATGAACTGTTGTAAGTTGAAGATTATCTATAGGCCAGCAGAGCTGGAGGCTTTCAAAGGTTGGGTGGGGCACGGGGTCTTATGCAACCTGTTAATTATGCAAGGCCTTTTTTTAAAGTTTCTAGACCTCACCCTTCCTGTGCCCTGATATGATGCCAACTCCCCTCTTCCCTTAATGATTAATTGCTCAGGCATGTATTTACAAAGCCTTGAGTGCCTTAGGGATCTTTTACACAGCTTATCCACCTTGGTGTAAATCAAGTAGCTCAGCCAGCTGTTGCCCGTATTTTGGGGAGCTGCAGGAAAGACTTGGGTGCGATTTCTGACTCAATTCTCCCTTCCCAGCAATTGGCAGGGAAAAAGACCCCCGTCTATATACGGAATGGTATAGATTAGAATAACTTTCCTTTATTGTCACTTTTGAATGCATGCTAATACGGCATACAGTAAAATGAAATTTCATACATTAAAATGGAATTTTGGGATCTTGAGTAGGGGGGTTGGAATAGATGACCTCTGAGGTCCCCTCCACCCCTATGATTCTATGTTCTCTCCCTGGCAAGAGTTGGGTCATTGCAGGCACGTTTAGCCACAGAGTAACAGCTTAACAGGTTACAGGCATACAAGCAGTCCTTGAACTTACAGCCATTCGTTTAGTGACCGTCCGAAGTTCCAACGGCGCTGAAAAAACGTGACCTGTGATTGCTTTTCGAACTTACAACCGTTGCAGAATCCTCGTGGCCACGTGATCAAAATTCAGAGGCTTGGCAACGGACTTGTACTTATGACGGTTGCAGAGTCCCTGGGACGTCACATGATCCTCCTTTTGTGACCTCCTAACGAGCAACGTCAATGGGGGAAAGCAGATTCATTTAACAACCGTGTGACTAACATAACAACCGCAGGGATACACTGTTCGTTTAACAACCGTTCCAAGTTAACAACGCCACTGAAAAAAAGGGACTTAGCAGTCATTTGTCAAAGCTTCCCCACCATCACATGATCACTATTTGGGTGCCTGGAGGTGGCATGTGCTAACAATGATTGCAAAAATCACCTCTTTGCAGCCATCATAGGTACCTTTCCATTCGCTTAAGGATAGCATGATTCGCTTAACAACTGCAGGATTCGCTTAGCAACCGTGGCAAAAATAAGGGGCAAAGTCGGTAGCAACTCAGTTCACACCTTGCTTAGCAATGGATATTCAGGTCCCAAGGATGGCCGTAAGTGGAGGACTGTGTGTGTAAAGTGAGGCTGTTTCACTTCAGTCAAACTTTCACTGAAGTGAAAGTGAAAGGAAGAGGAGAAGGAACAGGAGGAGGAGGAAGAAGAAGAGAAGGAGGAAGAGACGATACAGAAAGAGAAGATACAGAAGGAGGAGGAGGGAGGAAGAGAAGGGGACAGACAAGGCAGAGGAGTAGAAGATGAAGGGGAGGAAGAGAAAGAGGAGGAGGAAGACAAGATGAAAATATGTAAGGAGGAGAAGATAAAGGAGGAGGAGGAGGAAGAAAAGCAGGAGGAAGAGAAGGATACAGAAGGAGAAGATACAGAAAGAGGAGGAGGAAGAGAAGGAGGCAGACAAGGCAGAGGAGAAGAAGATGAAGGGGAGGAAAGAGAAAAAGGAAGATGAGATGAAAATATGTAAGGAGAAGGAGAAGATAAAGGAGGAGGGGGAGGAGGAAGAAAAGAGGAGGAGGAAGAGGAGGAGGAAGAGAAGATACAGAAGGAGAAAATACAGAAAGAGGAGGAGGAAAAGAAGGAGACAGACAAGGCAGAGGAGAAGAAGATGAAGGGGAGGAAGAGGAGGAGGAAGACAAGATGAAAATATGTAAGGAGAAGGAGAAGATAAAGGAGGAGAGGAGGAGAAAGAAAAGGAGGAAAGGAAGAGAAGGAGAAGAGAAGATACAGAAGAGAAGATACAGAAAGAGGAGGAGGAAGAGAAGGAGGCAGACAAGGCAGAGGAGAAGAAGATGAAGGGGAGGAATAGAAAAAGGAGGAGAAGACAAGATGAAAATATGTAAGGAGAAGGAGAAGATAAAGGAGGAGGAGGAGGGAAGAAGAGGAAGAGGAGGAGGAAGAGAAGGAGGAAAAGAAGATACAGAAGGAGAAGATACAGAAATAGGAAGAGGAAAAGAAAGAGGCAGACAAGGCAGAGGAGAAGAAGATGAAGGGGAGGAAGAGAAAAAGGAGGAGGAAGACAAGATGAAAATATGTAAGGAGAAGGAGAAGATAAAGGAGGAGGAGGAGGAGGAGGAAGAAAAGGAGGAGGAGGAAGAGGAGGAGGAAGAGAAGATACAGAAGGAGAAGATACAGAAAGAGGATGAGGAAAAGAAGGAGGCAGACAAGGCAGAGGAGAAGAAGATGAGAGGAAGAGGAGGAGGAAGACAAGAAGATGAAAATATACAAGGAGAAGGAGAAGATAAACGAGGAGGAAAAGGAGGAGGAATGTGGAGAGAAGGAGAAGGGAGACAGACAAAGGGGGGAAGGAAAAGAAAAGAGAGAAGGAGAAGGTTAGAAATGGAAGAGAAATATAAGGGGGAGATTAGAAAGGAATCCCACCCTCCAAGAATCCGCTCAGAAGACTCACCTGACATGAAGACCTTCCTGGTTTGCTCCGGCTGACATTGTCTCCGTCCGGTTGACCCATTGGGGAAGGGAGCATGTAGGGCTGAGCCCTCCCCCCACCTCCACACACCCAGTTCCTCTTTCCTCCCAGGACGGATCCAGACACGCCTCATTCTTGGCCCAGGAGAAACTCTGCCAGCAGCAGTTTTAGAAGCTGCTTCTCCACTCCATGATCCCCTCTAGACCCCCAGAGAGGCCCTCCTCAAAAGCCCAGCCTCGTGGCCAGAGGGGTCTCCAAACCTGGCCACTTTTAAGACTTGTGGACTTCAACTCCCAGAAATCTCCAGCCAGCTGGCTGGGGGATTCTGGGAGTTGGAGTCTGCCCCTCTTAAAGCATGCTGGATAGGGGATTCTGGGACTGGAAGTCTTCTCTGAAAACATGCCGGCTGGGGGATTCTGGGAGTTGGAGTCCACCCCTCTTAAAGCATGCCGGCTGGGGGATTCTGGGAGTTGGAGTCCACCCCTCTTAAAGCATGCTGAATTGGGGATTCTGGGAGTGGAAGTCCACCTCTCTTAAAGCATGCCGGCTGGGGGATTCTGGGAGTTGGAGTCCACCCCTCTTAAAGCATGCTGAATTGGGGATTCTGGGAGTGGAAGTCCTCCTCTCTGAAAGCATGCCGGCTGGGGGATTCTGGGAGTTGGAGTCCACCCCTCTTAAAGCATGCCGGCTGGGGGATTCTGGGAGTGGAAGTCTTCTCTGAAAGCATGCCGGCTGGGGGATTCTGGGAGTTGGAGTCCACCCCTCTTAAAGCATGCCGGCTGGGGGATTCTGGGAGTGGAAGTCCAGCCCTCTTAAAGCATGCTGGATAGGGGATTCTGGGAGTGGAAGTCTTCTCTGAAAGCATGCCAGCTGGGGGATTCTGGGAGTTGGAGTCCAACCCTCTTAAAGCATGCCAGCTGGGGGATTCTGGGAGTTGGAGTCTGCCCCTCTTAAAGCATGCTGGCTGGGGGATTCTGGGAGTGGAAGTCTTCTCTGAAAGCATGCTGGCTGGGGGATTCTGGGAGTTGGAGTCCGCCCCTCTTAAAGCATGCTGGCTGGGAGAATTACTCAACTACTCAAAATTTCCACTACCGATTCTCCAGAACCTGTCAGAACCTGCTGGATTTCACCCCTGGTTTGGGCCCTTGATTCGAATCTAGCCAATTGCATTTTTTTTTTCAGCCATTGCAAACTGCCCTTCATATTTGCATGAAGAGAAATTTTAGGGTCGTTTGAGTAATAAAGGAAAATGATCAAAACTTAATCGTGTTGCGACACCCGTTTCCCAGCTGGTGGAAACGCCGATCCAAGGTTGGGGACAAGCCACACAATGTCCCAGGCAGGCAACATGAAGCCATTATGCAAATTATGTGGATAATGTCATTTGCATCTGTGATTACTTCATCTGCATGGAGAGGGTGCATGTAACTACAGGGGTATCATGGAGTGGGATGGGGGTTAAAGGTTGCAAAATGGGAGGTGGGGTGTTATCACCCAAGCTCTAACATTTTGATATGTGGGGCAGGTTGATGCCCCCACCAAATGGGGAAGGGTCCCAGACTGGCACCCAAAGCTGGACTGAAGGAACATAAATATTGTAACCTAATAGAAGGGAAAAAGAAAGAGAAAGAAAGAAGGAGGGAGGGAGGGAGGCAGAGAGACAGAGAAAGAGAGAGCGAAAAAAAGAGGGAGAAAAATAGAAAAAAGAAAATAAAAAAGAAGAAAGAAAGAAAAGAATGGATAGAAAGAAAAAGAGAGAAAAAGAAAGCAAGGAAGAGAAGCACAGAGGGAAAGTGAGAGAGAGAGAGGGAAAGCAAAAAAGAAATGAGAGAAATAATTAGAGGAAAAAAGAAACAAACAGAAAAAGAAAAAAGAGAATAATAAAATAGAGAAAAAGAGAGGGAAAAAGGGAGAGGAGAGAGAAAGAAATGAAAAGAGAAAGAAAGAAAGAAAAAGAAGAGAGAAAAGTAAAGAACGAAGTAGAAAGAGGGCAAGAGAGAAAGAGAAAAAGAGAAGAAAGGAAGACAGAAAAAGAAAGAAAGAAAAATAAATAAGAGACAAAGAAGGAAAGAGAGGGAAGAGAGAGAAAGAATAAAGAAAGGTAAAGAGGAAAAAAGAATGAAAGAGAGAAAAACTGAAAGAAAGAGAAAGGAAAGGAAGGAAGGAAGGTAGAGAGAGAAAGAAGGAAGGAAGGAAAAGGGGAAGGGAAGGAAAGGAAAGGAAAGGAAAGGAAAGAAAAAAGAAAAGAAAAGAAAAGAGAACGGAAGGAAAGGAAAGAAAGAGGGAGGGAGGAAGATGAAGGGAGGGGAGGGAAGAGAAGGAAAGGAAAAAGAAGGAAAGGAAAGGAAAGGAAAAAGAAGGAAAGGAAAGGAAGATGGAGGGAGGAAGATGAAGGGAGGGAAAGAGAAGGAAAGGAAAGGAAAAAGAAGGGAAGGAGAGGAAAGGAAAGGAAAGGAAAAAGAAGGAAAGGAAGATGGAGGGAGGAAGATGAAGGGAGGGGAAGAGAAGGAAAAGGAAAAAGAAGGGAAGGAGAGGAAAGGAAAGGAAAGGAAGATGGAGGGAGGAAGATGAAGGGAGGGGAAGAGAAGGAAAGGAAAGGAAAAAGAAGGGAAGGAGAGGAAAGGAAAGGAAAGGAAAGGAAGATGAAGGGAGGGAGGAAGGTGCTTTTTCCAAGCATATATTGACCATTTTGTATTTGCTTAGTCCCCTGAATTCCAGCGGTGTCCAGGTGTGTCCAAAAAGTCAGTACAGTGGCATGGCTACATCAATCATCTTGACATTCTGCCCTGTCTGTTGATAAACCAACTTAGTTTGTGGGATCCTTGGTGTCCCTCTGAGCTTGGTGGTTTCCTAGCAGACATTTCATGTCCTAATTGGGGAATATCATCAGCAAACCCCACTAATTTTTTATGTTGATGCTGCTTCCTAGTTGGGTGACAAAATATCTGCAAGAAAGCCATGAAATCCTCCTTCCTTCTAGCACTGATGATGTTACCTAGTTGGGTCATGAAAACGTCTGCAAGAAAACCACCAAGCTCAGAGGACCCCACAGTTCAACTCTGAGCTACAAATATTATCTTTTATCATTAGCTACTTTACTTATCGTCTTAGTGTCTCCCCTTCCTCGTGCAAAGTGCAAATCCCTGCTTTTCATTTCGTCTTAAGGCATATCCTTTCCCAAATCTCTTCATATTGCCACATTTCCCCCCCCCCCAGGCTGGAAAATTAGATGACACGGGTCAAAGAAACCAACACCGTCCAGCGTGGCTCAACCACCGATCCCAGCACCAAGGCGGCCTCAAGAGAACCTCTGAAGAAATTTTCCATTGAGAATGAGGCAGAAAAACGGAAGCCTCTGGGGGCTCCTCAATGAGGAATGTCACATTCTCGGTGCAGAATTTTCACGGGCAATTTTGCAAAATGGTAACCGTGGAGGTTTACAGAAGGGGGAAATTGTGGGGACTGGGAAAACCTACAAGCCAAACCCCCCTCCTAGGATTAACTGCCCTTGTTGAGGGGCATCATATGTTACGTAGTTAAGTAGGTCTTTTTCAGCTGTTTTCGGTAGTCGTGGAAAACAAAGAGAGAGGAAAAGGATGGCTGATTTTCCCATGCAGCAAAAAAACACCTATCCACTTAGAGGGAGGTTAAGGTGTTGCAATGGTTTATCAGACAAGCTATTTTCTCACTGGTTGCAAACACGTCTTCCGTCTCTCCAACGCCCTTCTCCTTCCTTCCTTCCTTCCTTCCTTCCTTCCTTTTCTTCCTTCTTACCTCCATTGTCTTCCCTCTCCTCCCTCCCCTTCCTTCCTTCATCCCACCTTTCCTTTCTTTCCTTCTTCGTTTACTTTCTGCCTTCCTCTTTTCTTCTTCCTCCCTTCCTCCCACTCCTGCCCTTCCTTCATCCTTCCTTTCCTTTTTCTCTTTCCTTCTGCCCTTCCTTTTTGTCTTCCTCTTTTCTTCTTCCCATCCCTCCCTTTTTCCCTCTCCTCCCTCCCTCCTTTCCTTTCTTCTCCTCCTTTCCTCCCTTCCTCCTCCTCCCTTCCTCTTTTCTTTCTTCTTTTCCCTCCTCTCCCTTCCTCCCTTCTCTTTCCTCTTCCCACCCTCCCCTCCTTCTTTCTCTCTTCCTCATTTTATTTCCTTTCTCTTTGTATATTTTTCCTGGCTCTCCTTCCACGCTTCTTTCCTTCCTTCCTTCCTTCTTTTCTCTTCCTTCCTTCTTTTCCTTCGTTCTTTCCTCCCTCCCTTCTCCCACAGCAAAGCAAACCCCACCTGGGCTGAAGCAGGCATCTGTGGCCGTCCCTTCCAGCTCTTCTCTCTCGCCCTTCCTGGTCACAACCCACAGTGCACATTTCTTCCTCCCAACTCACGTGCTCCCTGAGCTCATGTGCTGCAGGAACTGGCAGCTCAGCCAATCTCCAGTTTCTAAGGTTGACCCACCTCCCAAAGAAAAGGAAAAAAGGGGGAAAAAAAGGGTGTGTATGGGGGGAATCCCACAATGCACTGCAGTCACATTCCTTCTGGCCCTCCTCGAAATTCTTTGGGGAGCAGCCAAGACTTCTGACACTTGGCAAGGAGGGCACAATTATTCAAAGTGAGCCATTTTTCAGATCTGTGGACTTCAGCTCCCAGAATTCCCCAGCTGGCTGTGCAGATGAGGAGGGGTTGAACCGGTCCCTGCCCAAATAAATTTCATAAATAAATAAAAATAAGTAAATTGTGAAATCGGGTTATATTATGCTTTAAGAGGGGACCACTCCAACTCACAGAGTCCCCCATCCAGCATGCTTTAAGACAGGTGGGCTTCAACTCCCAGAATTCCTTAGGCAGCCATGCTGGATGGGGGATTCTGGGAGTGGAAGTCCTCCCCTCTTAAAGCATGATGGATGGGGAATTCTGGGAATGGAAGTCCTCCCCTCTTAAAGCATGCTGGGTGGGGGATTCTGGGAATGGAAGTCCTCCCCTCTTAAAACATCCTGGCTGGGGAATTCTGGGAGTGGAAGTCCTCCCCTCTTAAAGCATGCTGGGTGGAGGATTCTGGGAATGGAAGTCCTCCCCTCTTAAAGCATGAAGGCTGGGGGATTCTGGGAGTGGAAGTCCTCCCCTTTTAAAGCATGATGGATGGGGAATTCTGGGAATGGAAGTCCTCCCCTCTTAAAGCATGCTGGGTGGGGAATTCTGGGAGTGGAAGTGCACTTCTAAAAGTTTCTAAACACTGCTGTGTAAGTGCCAACGTTGAACTGGTCTCTGCCCAGATCTGCTAAATATAGACAAGAAAGAGGAAACAGGAAAAGATGGAAATTAAATCACCACGATTCCATCAAAAGATGAACAGAAAAACAAGCAGAGGTGGCGCACTCTCTACTCTGCATTCTGCAAAAACAATGCTGAATTAACATGTGAGCCCAGGATACTGCCGAGTGTCATAAACAGGAGTTAGTTGCCAAACGTCTGAATTCTGATCACATGGGGAGGTTGCAACGGTCGTTAAGTGTGAAAAACGGTCGTAAATCCCTTTATTCAATGATGTTTTAACTTTGAACAGGCATTTGACAAATGGTTGTAAATCAAGGACTAGGATTCACTTCCAGCTTTTCTTCATAAAAGAATAAAAGTAGAATAAAAATAATAAAGGCTCAATTCGCATTTTTCTAAATCGAACTGGGGACCTGAGAAATGAGGTGGTACTGCAGCAGCATACAAGTAGTCCTTGTTTAGTGAACAGCCATTCGTTTAGTGACCGTTCAGAGTTAGAGCACTTTCCACACCTTCCAGCATCCCCATGGTCACTCTTTCCTCCTTCCTTCCTCTTTCCTTCCTCTTTCTCTCCCCCCTCTCTTCTTCCCTTCTTCATTACTCCCTCCCTTTTCTCCTTCCTTCCTTCTTCTTCTTCTTCTTTATCCTCTTTTCTTCCTTCCTCTCTTCTTCCTTAATTACTCCCTCCTTCCTTTCTCCCTCCCTCTCTTTTTTCCTCTTTCCTTCTCTCTTTCCTTCCTCCTCACTCTTTTCCTCTTCTTCCTTTATCTCTTTCCTCCTTACTCCCTTTCTCTCCTCCCTCCCTTCTTCCACTCTTTTATTACTCACTCCCTATTTTCCTGCTCTCTTCCTTCTCCCCCTCTGCTTTCCTCCCTCCCTCCCTCCCTCTCTCCTCCCTCTCTTCTTCCCTTCTTCCTCCCCCTCTTTCTCCTTCCTTTCCCCCTCCCTCCTTTCTTCTCTTCTTCTATTACTCCCTGCCTCCCTATTTTCCTGCTCTCTTCCTCCCTCCCTTCTTCCCTTCTTCTATTACTCCCTGCCTCCCTATTTTCCTGCTCTCTTCCTTCTCCCCCCTCTTCTTCTTTCCTTCATCCCTCCCTCCCTTCCTCTTTCTCTCCTCCCTCTCTTCTTCCCTTCTTCCTCCCCTCTTCCTCCTTCCATTCTCCCTCCCTCCCTTCTTCCACTCTTCTATTACTCCCTGCCTCCCTATTTTCTGCCTCCTCTTCCTTCTCCCCCTCTTCTTCTTTCCTTCATCCCTCCCTCCCTCCCTCCCTCTTTCTCTCCTCCCTCTCTTCTTCCCTTCTTCATTACTCCCTCCCTCTCTTTCTCCTTCCTTCCTTCCTCCCTCCCTCCCTCATTTCCTCCCTTCCTGCTTCCCTTTCCTTTGAGAAGCAACCCAGCCAGATGAATGGCCCCAATCCCCCTTCCCCAGGTGACTGCCTGCACCACAAAACTGGAAACCTGCAGCTACAGTGCAGGGGCTGCCAAGCACATCCAGATGCTGCCCTCCCTTTGAAAAAAAACAAAACAGGCCTGTACTAACCGAATCACCTCCTCCCCAGGGATAATGCCCTACCCTGAGCAAGAACCGTAAAAAAAACAAAAAAAAAAACAAGATATTTGCAGCCTCCTGGCTTCCTCATTCAGCTGAGCAAGGCTGCCTGTAAGCTAACCTGGGCTAATGAATTAATTAATGGCCCTGCCTGGACAGTGACAGGGAAGGGACAAAAGGGGGAGGGGGGGAGCCATCTCTCCTCCAGCCGAAGCAGCCTCCCGGTTTGCACCGGCGAAGGGAGATGGCCTGGGATCCGAATACTCGAAGCCCCCTCTGTCCGTTTGGGGGCTCAACCTCCATCCTGCTCTGCTCTGCTAGCACTGCCTGGATCTCTTCCTTCTCCCCCTCTTCTTCTTTCCTTCATCCCTCCCTCCCTCCCTCCCTCTTTCTCTCCTCCCTCTCTTCTTCCCTTCTTCATTACTCCCTCCCTCTCTTTCTCCTTCCTTCCTTCCTCCCTCCCTCCCTCATTTCCTCCCTTCCTGCTTCCCTTTCCTTTGAGAAGCAACCCAGCCAGATGAATGGCCCCAATCCCCCTTCCCCAGGTGACTGCCTGCACCACAAAACTGGAAACCTGCAGCTACAGTGCAGGGGCTGCCAAGCACATCCAGATGCTGCCCTCCCTTTGAAAAAAAACAAAACAGGCCTGTACTAACCGAATCACCTCCTCCCCAGGGATAATGCCCTACCCTGAGCAAGAACCGTAAAAAAAACAAAAAAAAAAACAAGATATTTGCAGCCTCCTGGCTTCCTCATTCAGCTGAGCAAGGCTGCCTGTAAGCTAACCTGGGCTAATGAATTAATTAATGGCCCTGCCTGGACAGTGACAGGGAAGGGACAAAAGGGGGAGGGGGGGAGCCATCTCTCCTCCAGCCGAAGCAGCCTCCCGGTTTGCACCGGCGAAGGGAGATGGCCTGGGATCCGAATACTCGAAGCCCCCTCTGTCCGTTTGGGGGCTCAACCTCCATCCTGCTCTGCTCTGCTAGCACTGCCTGGAGCCAGCTAATTCAGGTGAGGAAGGGGATGGGAGAAAGCTTTGGAGGGGAGAGGGGCAGAAGGGATTGGGGTGGGTGCCTGGGAGGGAGGTGGGTGGGTGGGTGGAGAGACCCCATCCAGGACCAGCAAAGGATGAGGGGTGGATGCAGGGAATCCAAAAATAGAAGAGAATATTCGTAGCTCGGGAATGAACTGTACTGCAGGGTCCTTGGTGCTCTCTGAGATGTTGGGGGTTTTCTTGCAGGCATTTCGTGACCCAGCTAGGGAACATCATCAGTGCTAGAAGGGAGTGGGATTTGCACCCTGCTTATATATAATAGCTTGCCCTGCCAGTGTGGGCCACGGTGTGGTTTTCTCCTCGGTAGTACTTTGATTTGGGTATTGCTTTCTGCTTGACTTTTGTCTGGTGTTAATCCCTGCTTGGCTGCTGGACAGGATGTCTGATTGTTTCCTCCTTACTTTTTTTATGGTGTCTTTTGAACGGTGTGTAAACGTGGTTGATCTCTATGTGTCTGTTGATGGCTGTTCAACGCTGAAACAACCAGGCTCAGAGAACACTAAGAACCCCCCCAGCCACACACACCCTCCTTCTCCTCCTCCTCCTCCTCCTCCTCTCCGCAAACCCAATCCCTTCTAGCACTGATGATGTTCCTTAGTTGGGTCATGAAACGTCTGCAAGAAAATCACCCAGCTCAGAGAGCACCCAGGCTCCCCTAAATCCAAGAATATTCTTGTGCCAAATTCTTTGGGGTCCTAACAGGAAAGAAGCTCAGGGCAGAATTGTCAAATCTAGATTGCAGATATCTGGATGACCACCAGATGCCGACAGAAAATTGGGGGGAGGGAGAGATTTTTTTCCCACCACCTAATGGCCATCACATTTTGACAACCTAGATCTGATGGTCCAAGAGGCGAATGCTGCCACTGTTGTTTTTAATGTTTTCATCGGTTGAGTCTTAGTGGTTTAATCTGATTATCTTTTATTTTTTGATTGGGTGACACCCACATTTGACTGAAAGATGAGGCAAGTTATATAAATATTTTAAATAAATAAAATGAGACAAACCAGCCTGCAGGTTAAGACTCCCCAAATACAGGTAGCCCTTGATTTACAATAATTCATTTAGGGACCATTCAAAATTACAACAGTAGTGAAAAAAGGAACTTATGACCGTTTTTCACACTTACGACCATTGCAACATCCCCATGGTCTTGTAATCCAAATTCAGGTGCTTGGCAACTGACTCATACTTACGACAGTTGCAGTGTCCATGATCTCCTTTTGCGACCTTCTGACAAGCAAAGTCAACAGGGAAGCCAGATTCGCTTAACAACTGTGTGACTCACTTAACAACTGCAGGGATTTGCTTAGCAACTGTGGCAAGAAAGGTCACCAAATGGGGCAAAATTCATTTAACAACTGTCTCACTTAGCAATGGAAGTTTTGCACTCAATTGTGCTCGTAAATCGAGGACTAACTGTATTTAATTTTGCACTGCAAAAATCCAAATTTTTCCATCAGTTTGAAATCCAGATTGGCTCTGACAGTGATCTGTCATAAAAGAAATTTACAGGAATCCTGGTTGGGGTTTTTATTTGAGCTAAGTTTAGGTCAGGAATTTTGCAAACAAAAGGGGAAATTCCTAAGAACCAACGAAAGGTATTTAGTTGAGTATCAGAAAGGAATACCTCCAAGAAAACTTTAAAAGAGAGAGAGAGATTTTCAGGAAATTCTGGATAGTTTTGACTTTCAGCATTGTGGCTTTGGCGCTTGAATATTGATTTAATTTAAGGTTTGCAAAGGCCCCACGAACTCAAAGGAATTATTTTTATCCCTCTGTTGTTCCATCAGCATTTTTTATTCCAGATCAAAAATGCAGAGAAAAGGCACACCGATTCTATTTATTCTTCTCTGTCTGAAAATGTTTCAGAATCTGTGACCTTATATTTTAATAAGGCTTTCGGAGTCAACCAAAAACAAAATAGAAACAGAAAAAAAGTTCTAGGAGAAGACAAGATCAGAAAAGGAGCAAAATGAGGAGAGCAGAAAAGAAAAACGAACGAAGAAAAAATTAGAAAAAGGAAAATTTCTGACTTTTTTTCTGTGCAGATACCATGCAAATATAAAGTACATTAAACCTTTTGCTCTAAAACTGCTCTTAAATCTACAGTGGCACAGTGGTAAGAGTGCAGTCCTGTAGGCTACTTCTGCTGACTGCTGGCTGCCTGCAATCTGGCAGTTCGAATCTCACCAGGCTCAAGGTTGACTCAGCCTTCCATCCTCCCGAGGTGGATAAACTGAGGACCCAGATTGTTGGGAGCAATAGGCTGACTCTGTAAAGCGCTTAGAGAGGGTGTAAAAGCACTATGAAGCGGTATATAAGTGCTATTGCTAGTGCAAAAATAAATTAGTAAAGTACATTAAACTTCTTGCTCTAAAATTAGAGGAATATCCTGTAATACATAAATCCTGAATGGTTCTGATCATCTAATTCCACAATTAAAGTTTTGTTTCTTCCAAGCAAAAAGTAGAAATTCTAGTCCCTAAGTCACAGTTCTTATCCTAAAACAGAGATTAATTCCACTGAAAACAGGCTTATTTTGGAGAAATTATATATAATGGGCTGCACAGCAAGGAAGTCAGGTTTTCCTGGGAGGAAGGGAATTTTACTGAATTTTACTGCTAAACAAACAAATCTAAGTTCTAGCTAGATTGATTGGAGTAGACAGTTAAGTTGTAATTCAGGTAGCCCTCAATTTATGATTCTTGATCTAAACCATGTTTAGAGACCAGAATTTGCATTGCTAAACAAGATGAGTCACACCCAATTTTTTATGCCACGGTTGTTAAGTGAATTGCAGAAGTTAACCAAATCACGCCATTGTTAAGCAAATCCAGCTTTGATTTTGCTTGCAGGAAGCCAGCTTGACTTGATCAGTCCTCATACTTACGACGGTCACTGCATAACCCCGCTCACATGATCAAAAGTAACCGGAATATATTTACAATCATTGCAGCATCCTGGGGTCCTGGGATCACTGTTTGCGACCTTCTCAGCTGGCTCCCAACAAGCAGAATCAACGTGGGAAGCCGGACTCATTTAATGACCGCGTGATTCACTTAACAACTGCAGGGATTCGCTGATCAACCATTGGCCAAAAAAAGTCAGAAAAAAATCAGGCGTAACTCATTGGAAACAACCCCCTGGCTTATGGCAAGGGACATTCTAGTGTGGCAGGTGGGATTCAGCCAGTTCACACCACTTCGGGAGAACCGGTTGTTAACTTTCTGAGCAGTTTGGCAAACTGGTTGTTGGAAGAAATCATTAGGGCAGAGAACCGGTTGTTAAATTACTTGAATCCCACCCCTGGGCAAGTTGTGTCGTTAAGTGGCTCAATTGCGGTCGTAAGGCGAGGACTACCCGTACTTGAGATAAATTCAGCAATTTTGCACATTGAGCATGGTAGGAGGAGGTCTGTGTGTGTGTGTGTGTGTGTGTGTGCGTGTGAGAGAGAGAGAGAGAGAGAGACATCACAATTTAGCATTCTAGTCCAGTGATGGCTAACCTTTTTGCCGTCGCGTGCCAAAAGCGGGGGGAGCGGGGGGGGGTCGCGGGTGCAGGTGCCCACATCCATAATTCAATGCGCCCCGCCCTCCCGCGCATGTGCACATGACCCCCCCCATACTTCCCCCTGCTTTTGGCACGCGATGGCCCAGTGGGCCCAGTTTTTTCCCCTCCCCAGGCTCCAGAGTCTTTCTAGGAGCCTGGGGAGGGCAAAAACAGCCTTCCCCATCCCCCCGGAGGCCTTCCGGAGGCCAGAAACAGCCAGTTTCCTGACTTCCGGTGGGACCGGAAGGCCTGAAAATCAATTGGCTGGTGCACACATCCACGCTGGAGCTGAGTTAGGGCAACACTCGCGTGCCCACCAATATGGCTCCGCGTGCCATGTGTGGCACCCGTGCCATAGGTTCGCCATCCCGGTTCTAGTCCTTTTTTTTTAAAGTGGCGATACGTTTACGCAACGCCACACCTCAACAAGAGCCAGCCGGTGTTCCGAAATTGGAGACGGACGGGCGAGGAACACAATGCCCTGGAAATAAATCATGAAAAGAGCCTTCCAGGAAGACAGAAAGCTTTGTGTATGTGTGCAGGAGTGCGTCAAAGGGATTGTGTGTTCACTGCCCCCTACGAATTTTGCACACAATTCAGTGTGATTATTCTAACCCCCCACCAACCCCCCCACCAGTCCCTTTTGTGATGAAAGGCATTAGGAGAAAGGAAATGATATAAAGATAAAAACAACATAAATTAAACACAGGAGGTCCTCCACTTACGATGCTTCACTTAGTGACCGTTCAAAGTTACAACGGCGCTGAAAAATGTGATGGATGATCGTTTTTCCACACATACGACCATTTGCAGCCTCCCCGTGGTCACAAGATCAAGATTCAGACGCTTGGCAACTGATTCGTATTTATGACGGTTGCAGCTTCCTGGGGGGGTCATGTGATCTCCTTTTGTGACAAGCGAAGTCGATAGGGAAGCCAGATTCGCTTAACAGCCGTGTGACCAATTTAACAACAGCAAGGATTCACTTAACAACTGTGGCTAAAAAGATCATAAAAGTGGGGCAAAAGCTAACTTAACAAATGCCTCACTTAGTAACAGAAATTTTGGCCTCCATTGTGCTTGTAAATTGAGGACTACTGCCTAACTGAGGACATCCTGGTCAACTACAACACCCAGCAGCCCCAGATAAGGAAAGCTCAAGATAGAGGATGCTGGATGTTGTAGTTAAGCAACATTTGATACATGTGGGTTTCTCTATGTCCCTTAAATCTGTGTTTTTTTAAGCTTGACAATTTTAAATGGTTTAAACTTCAACTCCCAGAATCCCCCAGCCGGCATGCTTTAAGAGGGGAGGACTTCAACTCCCATAATCCCCCAGCCGGCATGCTTTAAGAGGGATGGACTTCAATTCCCATAATCCTTCAGCTGGCATGCTTTAAGAGGGGAGGACTTCCACTCCCAGAATCCTCTAGCCAGAATGCTTTAAGAGGGATGGACTTCAATTCCCAGAATCCCTCAGCAGGCATGCTGGGAGTTGAAGTCTGGATGCTTACAATTAGTTTTCCAATAGCTGCATGACAAGACTTGCAATTAACAAAAGTTAAAGACGCTAACAATTGCCAACTTCCTCTTTTCCCACAAGCCTCTGGGTCTGTTATGGCTGCTTAAGCCAAGATGGCGGCCAATTCCCAGAATCCCCTCTGCCTTCAACCGCCTTCCTTTTGCCTCTTTCGTGTTTCCATAGGCAACCACCGAACCGCCAAAAAAGAAACCAGATCCCGTCACATCGGAAACCGTGGTGATCTGGGGTTTGCGACTCTGGCAAGTGGTTGGGATTTTTGCCATTTTTGTGCTGAGTGTTAGTAAGTGCTGTTCCTTCTTTTTTAATTTGCATCCTCTTGAGTTACTGATTTTATTGCCAGGGAGGTCAAAAAAGTCAAAATGGCATAGTACACTTGCGTCTGCCATCTTCACATTTTTTCACTTCTTTCTTGTGGACTTGCCTTTTGGGAAGTATAAAAGAAAAAAAATTTGGTCTCCTCCAGTACAGGTAGTCCTCGACTTACAATAGTTCATTTAGTGATGGTTCAGAGTTACAACAGCAATAAAAAAAAAAGGTAAGTTTTTCACACTTACGACCGTTGCAGCATTCCCATGGTCCCGTGATCAAAATTCAAAGGCTTGGCAACTGACTCATACTTATGACCGTTGCTGTGTTGGCAGGGTCACGTGATTCACTTTAGCGACCTTCATTCAATAGGGAAGGCCAATTCATTTAACAACCAGGTTATTAACTGATCAACTGCAGTGGTTCACTTAACAGCTATGGCAAGAAAGCTCGTACAATGGGACAAAACTCACTTAACAAATGCCTCGCTTAGCAACAGAAATTTTGGGCTCAGTTGTGGTGGTAAGTCAACTGTCTGTTTAGTGACTGTTCAAAGTTACAACAGCACTGATAAAAAGTGACTTATGACCGTTTTTCACACTTATGACCGTTGGAGCATCTCTGTAGTTGTGTGATCGAAATTCAGGCACTTGGCCACTGACTTGTATTTATGACGTTCGTAGTGTCCTGGGGTCACGTTTTGTGACCTTCTGACTCAACGGGGCAACGGGGAAGCCAAATTCACTTAACAGTCGTGTGACTAAGTTAACAACTGCAATGATTCACTTAATAACGGCAGCAAATGGGGCAAAACTCACTTAACAAAGGTCTCGCTTAGCAACAGAAATTTTGGGCTCAATGGTGGTCGTAAGTCGAGGATTACCTATACATTCTGATTTCTAATCACACGAGCACAGGAATGCTGCAACTGTTATAGGTCTGAAAAACGGCGGTAAGTCAGTGCTTTCAATGCCATTTGAATGGTTGCTAAACAAAGAGTTATAAGTCAAGGACTGTGCAAAGCCAACTGCACCCCATTAGGAGCAGCCTCTGTAGCTCTTCAGGTTGAATTGTTGCCTGCAGTAGAGAATCTGGATGGGTTTTTAGAGTCATAAATAATGGCGGCACGGTTGACAGGACTCGAACTCGCTGCTATCCCCGGGAATTAAGCAAACGGCAACTGTTCCACCGCACGCCCCATTGATTCCACCTGGCGCGGGCCGTTTTCCAGGTCTGCAGCCTGCCTGCTGGCATTGGAAGAGAAAGCCTGGAAGAAAATGTTCCCGGACAGGGGAGGAAATATTTGCACCATTAAATAGGCATCATCGCGGGAAACGCAGCCAGATTTTTCCCGCGGGCTGACAGTGAAAACAGACCCACCAAAGAAGCTGCCAGGAAGAGAAAACAAGCATTTTAAGGAGTCCATTTTTTAAAATTTATTTATTTATTTTATATTTTTGAGGCAGATTTAATTTCACGAGCATCGCGCAGGGAATGCGTGCTGAGTATGCCGGACGGCGAAGTTACTCAAAACATTTTGACTTTGCCAATTGGCGCGTTTGTTTGGCTTCCCGTCGTGTTTGACTTTCCCAGCGAATCTTTCTCAGCAACGCATCAAAAGGGCTTGTGAAGAACGAGCCAGACTCCCATTGTGGACTTTTAGTTGAGGTTCCGTAGACAGGGGGAAGTCCTCCACTTATGACCTTTCATTTAACAACCGTGCAGTTATGGCGATGCTGAAAATTTTTAATTTAATTTAGTTTAAATTAAGCTTATGTTTTCAAAAAAATTAATATGCTGTCCATTTCATTATCAAGTGACTTGGGGCCAATTACAGTGTCGTAAATCATAGTATAAGTTGTCCTCAACTTACAACCTTCCTTCCTGCCTTCCTTTTTCTTTTTTTCCTTCTTTGTCTTTCTTTCTTTCTTCCTTCTTTCCTTTCCTCCTTCCTTCCTTCTCCTTTCCTTTTTCCTTTTTCTCTCTTCCTCCTTCCTCCATATTTCTTTCTCTTCCTTTGTTCCTTTTATTTTTCTTTCTTTTAAAAAAAATTTTTAAAAAGTTTTTTTATTTTAAACATAGTTAAAAAGACATACATAGACATACAAACATATACAAGAATCTTAGTTTCTTTTTCAGCTACTTAACAGTGATCCATTTCTTACTATATATTATATAGTATACTATATATTTCTTACTTTTTTTCTTTCTCTCTCTTTCTCTCTCCTTCTCTCCTGTCCTTTTTACTTTTCCCCCCTCTGTTCCTCCTCCCTTTCTTTCTCTGTCTGTCTTTCTTTCATTCTTTTCTTTCTTTCTTTTTCTTTCTCCTTCCTTCCTTCTGTCCTTCTTCCTTTCTTTTTTCTTTCTCTCTCCTCCCTTCCCCTTCTGTTTCTTCTTTCCTCCCTCCTGTTCTTCCTTCCTCCTTTCTCTTCTTCCTCTTTTCCCCCTCTCTTCTTCTCCTTCTTTCATTTCGTTTTTATTTCCCCCCATTCTGCACCCTCATCTTTTTCCTTGCTTTTCACCATTCAATTCCAATTTTTAAAAATTTAATCCAGCGGTCTCTCCTTTGGGGAAGCCCCAAATGTGTGTGTGGTGGTGGTGTGGGGGGTGTCATCCTCCCTTGGGGGTAGGGGAAAGCTCTCCTGAGTAAGCCACTCACTCCTTTCTCTCCAGCCAATTCTCCCTTCTTTCCTCCCCATTTTTAGTCATCACCCTCTGTTGCATCTTCAAATGTCGCATCCCGAGGACCAAGAAGGAGATCGAGGCCCGCTATGCCAAGAGACAGGCGGCCAAGATGTACGCAGACAAGCTGGACACTGTGCCCCCCCTTAATGAACTGACCGAGATCCCAGGAGGTGAGGACCCCCATTTTTTTTCTCTGGGGCTGAAGAGGGGGTTGGAAATTGGGGCGTCAGGTAGCGGGAGGCCTCGACTTACGACCACAAAAGGGAGCAGAATTTCTATTGCTAAGCAAGTGAATGAGTGAAGCTGTTTAGTGAATCGCTCGGTCGTTAAGCGGATCCAGCTGGGCCCATTGACTTGTCTTGTCAGAAGTGTGGTGATTCGTTTAACAACCGTGGCATAAAAGTTGTCAGATCAGGTGGGACTTGCCTACCGATGGTCTTGCTTAACAATTTGAGTATCCATTGTGGTTGTAAGTCGAGGACAACCTGTACAGAAAGGAACTGCAGCCAGCTGTGTTCCTCCTCCTTCTCTGCCATTAGAAGGCTGAGCGACTCACCTGCCTCTTGCAATGGCCAGACTCACAGGTGACCTGCAGGTGTGGCAGCTCTGTCCACCCTGATCACAAGTTCATTGGCTTAAGTAAGTGACCAGCTCTGAACTCTTGATGGTTTTCTTTCCTTCCTTCCTTTTATTTCTCTCTCACTCTCCCCTCTCCCTGCTTCCTTTCCTCCCCCTTTTCCCTTCCTTCCTTCCTTCCTTCCTCCTCCCTCCCTCCCTTTTATTTCTCTCACTCTCCCCTCTCCCTCCCTCCCTCCTTTTCAATCTTTCCTTCCTTCCTCTCTCCTCCTTCCCTCCTTCCTTCCTCCTTCCTTTCCTCCTCCCTCCCTCCCTTCATTTTTCTCTCACTCTCTCCCCTCTCCCTGCTTCCTTCCCTCCCTCTCTTTTATCTTCCTTCCTTCCTTTTTCACCATCCCTCCCTTCCTCTTTCTTTCAACCCTCCTGCTTTCCTTGCCTTCTTCTCCTTTTTTCTCCTTCTCTCTCCTTCCTTACTTCCTCCCTCCTTCCCTTTCAGTCCTCCTTTTTTTCTTTTATTCTTTCCTTTCCTCCCTGTTTCCTTTCCTTTCCTCCCTTTCCTTCCCTCTTCTTCCCTTCCTTTCCTGTCCTGTCCTGTCCTTTCCTCTTCTTTCCTTTCCTTCGTCTCCCTTTCCTTTCTTTTCCTTTCCTTTCCTTTCCTTTCTTTTCCTTTCCTTTCCTTTCGTTTCCTTTCCTTTCCTTTCCTGTCCTGTCCTGTCCTGTCCTGTCCTGTCCTGTCCTGTCCTGTCCTGTCCTGTCCTGTCCTTTCCTTCCCTTCCCTTCCCGTCCCGTCCCGTCCTGTACTTTCCTCTTCTTTCCTTTCCTTTCCTTTCCTTTCCTTTCCTTTCCTTTCCTTTCCTTTCCTTTCCTTTCCTTTCCTTTCCTTCATTCTCCTGCTTCTCTGCCTCTTCCAGGCTCCACCGAAAGCCTCCCGACTCTTTCGGGCCAGCTGGAAGCACGACCGCTAACCTCCCTGCCAGCCGTCCAGGAAGAAGAGGAAGTCGCGGGGGAAGCCCACTAGAGGCCGCCCACCTCCCGCTTTCCATTCCCTTCTCCAGCGCTGTCCTTCGTTCGCGATCCTGTGTCTCTGCGTGTGTCTCTCTTTCTCCGCTGCATTTGCCTTTTTCTTCCTCCGGCCGCGTTGCTTCTCTTTTACCTTCGCCCCGAGAGCCTCACCTGTCACCTCCACCTCCTCCCGCAACCCGAGCAGCTCCAAACAGGCGCTCAGGTAGAGCTCAAGCGGTTCCCTCAACTTCTTGCCGTTGAACACAGGAAACCCTCGATTTACGACCGAGCCCCAAATTTCCGTTGGTAAACGAGACATTTGTTAAATGAGCTTTGCCCCGTTTCATGACCTTTCCCACCGCAGTTGTTAAGCGAATCACTGCCGTTGTTTCAGCTAGGAACACGGTCGTTAAGCGAATCTGGCTTCCCCCTTCCTCAGAAGGAGGTCGCAAAAGGGGAATCGCATGACTCCGCAGCACTGCAACCGGCATAAATACGAGTCAGTTGCCAAGTTTCCAGATTTTAATCAGAGGATCGAAGGGAGGCTCTGCAACAGTCATAAGTGTGAAAAAGTCACTTTTTTTCAGTGCTGTTGCAACTTTGGTTGCAACTCAAGGTTGACTCAGCCTTCCATCCTTCCGAGGTAGGCAAAATGAGGACCCGGATTGTGGGGGCAATAAACTGACTTTGTATAAAAATATTCAAAAGTATGATGGCTATTGCTTAACGCATTGTAAGCTGCCCTGAGTCTCCGTAAATAAATAAATAAATAAATAAATAAATAAATAAATAAATAAATAAATGCAAAGAGATACAGGATGCCAACCCTTGCAAGAATGCAACATTCAATTTGTGCCAATTAAATTCTGCCTTGGATAAAGAAATATAGCCAATCCTTGATTTACAACTGTAACTGTTCAAAGTTTATACTGAAAAAAGGGACTTACGACCGTTTCTTTACACTTACGACTGTCATAGCATCCTCCTGATCAAAATTCAACAGTTTGCCAACCGACTCGTATTTATGGCAGTCGCAGTGTCCCAAGGTGACGTGATTTTCTGACGAGCAAAGTCAACCCAGATTCGCTTAACAACCGTCTGACTAACTTAACAACTGCAGTGATTCCCTTACCCACTTTGGCAAGGAAGGTCGTAAAATGGGGCAAAGCTCACTTAACGACTGTCTTGCTTAGGAAGGGAAATTTTGGGCTCAGTTGTGGCCGTAAGTCGAGGACTCACTGCGGAAAGGTTGAATCTGCAGAGACAAGAAAAACAAGCGAATATTACAAGGATGGATGAAGTGGAAAATAGCGTTGCCTACAAGGGGGTCAAAAAAGGCAAGATGGCGTCCACAGCCAAGCAGTCCTGAGGGGCATCTCTGGTTTACATGCAACATGGCGGCATTCTTAGAATAAGTGTTTAGTCATTGAGGCCTAACATTATGGTTGTAAATCATGACAAAAATGTTTTTCGGCCTGTTTTATGACGGTCGTTAAATGAAACTCATTGTTTCCTATGGGGCAGCTTTACTTGAAACCAGAAATAGGCACCAGTGTTGGGTGCTTGGTAAACGGTTTAACTTTACGGCCGACATACAATCAATCACATAAAAATATTTACCACAGTTTTCATTAATTTTTATTTTTATTTCTATTTACTATTTATTAATTTTTTTATTATTTTTTTCCTTTTTTGGGTGGTTTCCAGCAAAAAACAACCATAGGAATGCATTGATCCACTTAACCACTACTGTACTGGCTTAAAGACCACTGCCAAAAATGTCATAAAATTGGATTTGGGTGCCTCAATTTATGACCGTCGTGACTCACGATGGAAATTCCAGACACTATTACGATCATAAATTGAGGATTGAGTTTGTTCAGCAGAGTTAGTCCTGAATTTGAACTGGAGCAAACATCTCCATTCTTGGTTCAGCTAGAAAAAATATGCATTATTAATATATTGCAAATTATTAATATATTACAACATTAATATTTAATAAAATAATATTTAATGAGGAAATGGAAATAACTTATTAAACATCAGTGACTAGCAAAATTGTTAACTGGAAAAAAGGGAAAACAGGCAGAGAAAAGGAAGACGAGAGAGAGAAAGAAAGAACTGGTAAGAATTTACATTATTTCAACTACAGGTAATCCTCGATTTACGACCATTTGTTCAGTGGCTGTCAAAGTTACAACGTCACTGAAAAAAGTGACTTATGAACATTTTTCACACTTAGTGGGAAGCCTGATTCACTTAACAACCATGTGACTAGGTCAACAACCGCAGTGATTCGCTTAGCAACTATGGCAAATGTTGTAAAGTGGAGCAAAATTCACTTGATAGCTGTCTTGCTGAGCAACGGAAAGTTTAAGAGGCAGCTTGGAGTCATATTAGTGGCATAGAAGCACCATTGGCAAGAAGTAAGTAAGACACAGGTAGTCCTTGACTTACGACTGGAATTAAACCTGGAATTGCGGTCATTAAGTCATTGCAGTCGTACATCTTGTGACCAGATTTGAAGAGTATTTTTAGGACAGTCCTTAAGTGAGAACAACGGTCATTAAGTGAATTTATTTTTCCTGCCTGGCCATTTTTTAAAAAAGGGTGGTAAGTCACTCAGAAGAGGTCCATCTAACGTGAAATGGTTGCTAAGCCACTGGTCGTAAAGTGAGGATTACCTAGAAAGAGGATTATGACAAACCTGGGTTTGGTACAGCCCAGATAATCCTTTATCACGGATATTTATTTATTTTGCTTATTAATGGGTTTTTACACTGCCCATCTGCCCTACGGAGGGTTCCTTCAATGCGCAGGGGGGGCTGGATTAGATGATCTCAAGGGACATTTCCAATTCAAGGGTTAAAAATTAAAAGTGCTCCGCTAGAGGACCCTGGTCATTAAAAGCTCCTTCCAAACTTTGGAGTGGGTTTGAAAGAAGAGTGCGAACGGTCTTGAGGATGGTGTTCCTGCCCATCGTGGAGGGGTGGACTAGATGACCTTTGGGGCTCCCTCCCAATTCGCCAATTTCTCCGGTTCTCCGGCTCTCTTGCTATGAGATGGTTCAGGCTTCCTCTTGGAATTTATAACTCTACCTCGCGTGTGGCAGGAAACAAGCTGCTTTTGGTTGCTCTAGCCAACAAATCTTGGTTTGTGTCCAACGAGAAGCGACGTGGCGTTCCAGACAAACATCTGGCCAGCTTGTAATTAAGAGACAGAAAAACAGCTCCAGGTGATGACAACACGAAAAGCCAGATTTCTTATAGAACATATCCTGCAGGGAGGCAGGAAATTTTCAGAAAGTTTTGCAAAAGTGTGTCTGTGAGGGAGAGAGGGTCCCCAGTTTGCAGATGAACCCCTAAAAGAGACATATATATTCCTTAAAGTCTTCATTGAAATATTTGGGGACATAGGTTTCATCCTTATGCACCTCTGTTTTCCAGCAGGCTAGACTTTAAATTAGTTTTTTCTCAAAAGTTGGCAGCTTTAAGATGTTTGGACTTCAATTCCCAGAATTCCTCAGCCAGCATTGTGGCTGGGGAATCCTGGGAGTTGAACTCCATGCATGCTTGCTAGGGGATTCTGGGAGTCAAAGCCCACCCACCCCTTAAACCATGCCGGCTGGAGAATTCTGGGAGTCGAAGTCCACTCTTCTTAAAACATTAGTTGGCTGGGGGATTCTGGGAGTTGAAGTCCTCCCCTCTTAAAGCATTGCTGGCTGGGGGATTCTGGGAGTGGAAGTCCATACCTTTTAAAAGTTGGCAAGCTACAAAACACTACAATATAGAATCGAAACAAGGTGAGTTTTAAAAAGAAAAACACTATTATAAAATCCTCATCTCCAAAAGCTCTCCGGTTAACCAAAAATGAAAGTTTAATCAACATTTAAAAGCTGAATGAAATACAGTGCTATTAATTAATCTCCCAGGCAGGTTAAATAAATTTTCCGTACATTTTCCTTTAGCTGTTCAATATCCAGCAAGCAGAACGAAAGAGTAGCGATGGTGCACAAGTTTATTTTATCCAGAATCCATCTTGGTGTCCCACTCTTTATAGTTTAAATTTCAAAGAGATTTTGTTGTGATTGTACATACAGGAAGTCCTCGACTTACCACTGTAATCAAGCCCAAGAATTCTGTTGCTATGTGAGGCAGTAGTTAAGTGAATTTCACCCCGTTTTACGACCTCTCTTGCCAGAGTTGTAAAGTAAATGATTGCAGCGGTTGAGTAACCTGGCAAGAACCTGGATAGCTCAGCAGACTAAAGCTTATTATTAACATTCAGCTGCCTGCAATTACTGCAGGTTCGAATCTCCCCAGGCTCAAGGTTGACTCAGCCTTCCATCCTTTCTAAGGTAGGTAAAATGAGGACCCAGTTTGTGGGGGCCATAAGCTGACTTTGTATAAAATATACAAAAGTATGAAGGCTATTGCTTAACGCATTGTAAGCCACCCTGAGTCTCCGGAGAAGGGCGGCATATAAATCAAATTAAAAAAAAAAAAAAAGTGAATCTCGCTTCCTCATTGACTTTGCTCATCATATGGTCATAAAAGGGGATCACGTAACCCCGTCATGAATACGAGTCAGTTGTCAAGCACCTGACTTCTGCTCACTTGACCCTGGGGAAACCGCAATGGTCGTTAAGTGTGAAAAACTGTCATAAGTCACTCTTTTCAGTCACTTGGTACCTTTGAATGGTGACTAAATGAACTATCGTAAGTCGAGGACTACTTTTATTGTAATAATTGCCTTTTTTTAAAAGAATATCCTTCAGGACTTCCTCTTTCTGGTTGCACAAAATAAAGATATGGAACGTAAATTTCCAAAACTAAAATAAGAACAAATTACAAAGATATTTTATTTGGGCATTCAAATATATAGGAAGTCCCCAAGTTATGACTACAATTGAGCCCCAGATATCCATTGCTAAGCAAGATGCTTCTTAAGCGGGTTTTGCCCTATTTTACGACTTTTTCTTGATGCAGTTGTTAAGCGAATCCCTGCTGTTGTTAACTGAATCATGTGTTCATTAAGCGAATCTGGGTTCCCCCCATGGACCTTCCTAGTCAGAAGGAGGTGGCAAAGGGTGATCCTGGAGCAGCACAACTGTCATGTGTCCATGCCAGCTGCCAAGTGCCCAAATTTTGATCATATGACTGTAAGGAAACTGTGATGGTCATAAGTGTGAGGACCAGTCATAAAATGGATCTTCCTTCTCTGCTTCAGCTGTTCTCCATCCAGGTTTGCCCCAGTTAATCTAAGAGCAAATTATCTTCCTTCCTTCCTTCCTTCCTTCCTTCCTTCCTTCCTTCCTTCCTTCCTTCCTTCTTTCCTTCCTTCCTTTCTCTCTCTGATTCCTTTCTCTCTCTCTCTCATCTTCTTTCCTTTATCTCTTCTTCCTTCTTTCCTTCCCCTCCCCGTTTCTCCTTCCTTCCTTCCTTCTTCCTTCCTTCCTTCCTTCCTCTTCCTTCCTCTCTCTCATTCCTTTCTCTCTCTCATCTTCTTTCCTTTATCTCTCCTTCCTTCCTTCCTTCCTCCTTCCTTCCTTCCTTCCTTCCTTCCTTCCTTCCTTCCTTCTTCTTATCTTCTTTCTGTCTCTCTCTCTCTTATCTTCCTTCCTTCCCTCCCTCCCTCCTTCCTTCCTCTTTTTTCCTTTCTCTCTCTCTTATCTTCCTGCCTGCCTGCCTGCCTTCCCTCCCTCCCTCCCTCTCTTCCCTCCCTCCCTCCCTCTCTTCCTCCCTCCCTTCTTCCTTCCTTCTTCTATCCTTCTCTCTTATCTCCCTTCTTATCTTCCTTCTTATCTTCCTTCCTTCCTTCCTTCCTCTCTTATCTTCTTTCCTGTCTCTCTCTCTCTTATCTTCCTTCCTTCCCTCCCTCCCTCCTTCCTTCCTCTTTTTTCCTTTCTCTCTCTCTTATCTTCCTGCCTGCCTGCCTGCCTTCCCTCCCTCCCTCCCTCTCTTCCCTCCCTCCCTCCCTCTCTTCCCTCCCTCCCTTCTTCCTTCCTTCTTCTATCCTTCTCTCTTATCTCCCTTCTTATCTTCCTTCTTATCTTCCTTCCTTCCTGCCTGCCTTCCTTCCTTCTCATTCTATTTCCACCTTCTTTCTTTTTATTTCATATTTCTGTTTCCGTGGCAGAGACCTTTTTTTCATTCATATTTAATATACATGTAAATATTCCCAATCCTTGACTCCCACCCATTCATTTACTGACGTGCAAAGTTACAACAGCACTGGAAAAGGTGACTTACGACCAATTTTCACACTTACGACCATGGCAATATCCCCGCCATCACGTGATCAAAATATGGGTGCTTGGCAACTGACTCATAGTTATGACGGTTGCAGTGCAGGAAAGCCAATGGGGAAGCTGGATTTATTTAACAACTGCAACTCACTTAACAACGCCTTGATCAGCAACGGAAATTCTCATCCTGATTTTGGTCGTAAGTCGAGGATTACCTATATGACATTTATGCAGTAATCAGTTAGAATAAAAATTACGAATGAATCTGATCTACAGCTATCAATTATATTTATCCCCATTTAAGAGGTTTTTGTGACTCCCTGATGCTTTTTTAAAAAAATTTCTGCTAGCAGAGGCTTTTAAAAATAATCTCTATTTAATGTAGGGATGACATTTATATAGCCATGGGTAATCCATTAGAATAAACATTATGAGTATAACTAAAATATAGTTATTGGCTAAATGTATCTTTACGGAAGGACGTGAGTTTAATTTTTCTGCCAAAAGAGTTTTTAATTGGCAAATGAACCTGATCTTCAGAAAACGTTTTTAAAGAGAGTTTTGCGACACCAAAATTAACAGCCAGCTAAGAATTAAGTGATTTTTTCCCCCCACACCTGGGTCAATTTATAGGCAATATAGATACAGGGAGTCCTTGACTTATGACCATCATTGAGCCCAAAACTTCTGTTGCTAAGCGAGACCTTTCTTGTCAAGCTGTTAAGCGAATCATTATGGTTATTAAATTAGTGACATGGTCGTTAACTGAATCTCGGCTTCCCCGTTGACTTTGTACATCAGAAGGTCGCAAAAGGGGATTATGTGACCCCAGGACACTGCAACCGTCATAAATACGAATCAGTGTCTGAATTTTGATCACGATGCTGCAAGTGTGAAAAAGGGTCATAAGTCATTTTTTTCAGGGCCACTCTAACTTTGGTCATTAAACGAATGGTTGTAAGTCGAGGAATAACTATCTATTTTATTATTTCATTTTATTCAGTTTCTAATCGCTGCCCAACTCAACCAAGTCATGCTGGCCTGGACTAAATCTTCTCCTTTTTTAAATTTAAATTTTAAACACAAATTTTAATCTGTTTAATTATGGGGTATTTTAAATTCAGCCAAATTATTTATTTTTTTAAAAAGTATTTAAAGTTCAGCCAAATTATTTAATTTGTTTTAATCTATTTTAAATTTTGTATCTCTGTGTTTTATCTTCTGGCTGTTCACCGCCCTGAGTCCTTCGGGAGAAGGGCGGTATAGAAATTTAATAAAATAAAATAAATAAATAAATAAAATAAGTGACTTTTTGTGCAAAATGAAAAACAAACAAACAAACGAACGAGGAAACATTTAACATAAACTGTAAAGCTGGGTTGGCTTTCTTGCAGATGTCTCATTGACCCAACTAGGGAACATTATCAGTGCTAGAAGGGAGTGGAGGTTGGGGAGAGGAGGAGGAGGAGAAAGGGAGGAGGACTGCAGAGATTTCATGACCCCTCTCCCTTCTAGCACTGATAATGTTACGTAGTTGGGTCATGAGACGTCTGCAAGGAAAGAACTCAGCTCAGAGAGCACCGGGGACCCCATTCTTGTTATTAATGACATTTTTTTGCTTCTGCCCCATCCCCTCTCTTTCTTTTCCTTCACCAGGTCTGGCCAACGTGAAGGCAGAGGAAGAAGAAGAAGAAGAAGAAGTGCCCACCGTATCAGGCAAAGTAGATGCCCAGAAGAAGAAAGAAAAATCAAAAGAGGGAAAGAAAGAAAAGAAGAAGCAGCAAGAAGAAAAAGAAGAAAAGGAAGCATCTGAGAAGGACAGGAAAGAGGGAACAAAGCAAAAACAAAGCAAGAAAGAAGGGAATGAGACAAAATCAGAGAAGAGGAAGAAAGAGGAAGGAGGAAAGAATGGCAGCAAAGAGAAACACAGAGGCAGTTCCAGAGCACGTTCGAAAACACCCGGAAATCCTAAAACTTCATCCCGGAAAAAGTGAGTGAAGATGAGAGAAAATTGCAAGAGAGAGAAAGAGAGAGAGAAAAACAAACCCAGAGGCTTTAAAAAAAAGAGAGAGAGCACTTTTTGCACTTTTTCAAGGTCTTCTGAGTGTTTGCATCGCTTTGGACTCATTAAAAATAAATGCTGATCAATAAAAATAAATCTCAAGCTTGAGGTCTAGAAACTTGAACAAGCATCTTGAAATCCATATTGGCGATCTCTTTTGTCCTGTTGCAAAAAAGAAAAGAAAAGTACAATTGTGAACTCAATTCAGAATATTTAGGGGGGGAAAGGATTGTTTTTAGCAACTGTATTTGTCCAGTGCAATAACTTAATCCGTAAAAAAAAATCCTAATTGTTTTGGAAAAAAGCAATATATGGGGGAAATAATTATTATCCCAATGATATGCGTTTGCACGTGGCAAGACCCAGCAGGTAGCAAATAAAAATAAATTCAGATTTTTTTTCCAGTGGATTTTGAAAACATCTGTTCAAAAGGCAGATGGTTAATGAGGGTTAAAAAATGTATAATTATGCTTTGAAGTCCTAATTTGTTCAAGATCATTAGGACTGCCCAGTTTATGGCAATGCTCAGAAAATCAAATTCTTTCCGGGGAAAGAGTGCCTCTAGGCATGTACAGAAGGCCGTTTCGCATTTTAGCATCTGGAGCAAGATGGGTCATTTGCTCCAAGCGATGATTTGAAAGGGAAGTTTTCATTTTTTGGAAAAAGAAGTGTTAAAGATTATAACACAAGGTCAAATACAAATAAAAATTGAGAAAGTTAAAGAGAGAAGAAGAAAAAAGGAGAAAGAAGCCAAAAAGAACGAAAAAATCAAAGTGACTTCTGTTGTTTTTTTTCCAGCACAATAACACACACACAAAAATTCACAGCCTCAATTTTTGGCTTTACATTTCTTTGATGATTTATAAAAGACATGCTATAATTTCTTTCAAGCAATATATGTATTGCTTGAATATATATTTATATATATAAAAAATCTAGAACAGCAAAATCATTCTAAGTGGCAAAGTCTAAAATCAGAGTTTTTCAGATTCAAATACAGGCAGTCCTGGACTTACAACAGTTCATTTAGTGACCATTTGAAGTTACAACTGCACTGAAAAAAGAGACTTATGACCGTGTTTCACACTTACGGCCGTTTTAGCATCCCCAGTCATGTGATCAAAATTCAGACACTTGGAAATGAACTCAGATTTATGACAGTAGCTGTGTCCTGGGGTCCTAGGAGCAAGGGATTGGACTAGATGATCTCTTAAGACCTCCTTCTGAGATATGCCTCTTTGGTCTTTTTAACATTCAACACCATGAATTTAAATATTTCCTTTCTTTTTGTGTGTGTGCAATATTGGTCTACGTTTAACCTGATTTATTTATTTATTGTTCTTTGCTTGTTTTCCAATTATTATTTTTTTAAGAAACATCTATAAATTGGTTTTCTCCTAATACTGTTGTGTGTATTTTTTTTCTATTTCTTCCCCTCGTCCTCTCTTGTTACTCAATACATGTTTCTGGGCTTAAATTTTTTTTTATGTCCCTTTTCTGAATTACAGATGCATTACGAAAAAAATCTGGGCAATTTTTGAATTTGCAGAGTTTATTAGTAAATCAGAGAGTCCAGTGGAAGTCTCTACCAGTTCTGAACAGAAGGAGCTTTCCAGATTATCTCGCTACCTGTATTTTTAATTTAGAAAACTTAATGCACAGCATTTCAGAAAGGAACTTCTCTGTTCCCTTAGAGACGGGAACCATTTTAAAATCTAATTTTCTTGACATGACGATGATTATGCATATGTTTATCGCTGGGAAAATTGTGCGTGGGATACAAGAGTTTCCAGCACAAAATTGCATTTCGGAGGCACGCTGAGATAAATAGGCTCTGTTGCACTCATTGGCGGATGTTAAAATCATCTCGAGCTGAACCACTCAGCAACCTCTCTGATGATCGAAAACACCACTAGGCTCTTGGCTGGATTCGCACCTGGTGCTCGCAGGGCAGAAGGAGAAAAAGATGCCTCGATTTGAAGACAAGGGCTCACTGAGACCCCGCCTCTTTAATGGAGCAGATGGTGGTAATTTCCAGACCAAAGATATAGGTAATCCTCGATTTACGACCACAACGGAGCCCAAAAATTTCTGTTGCTAAGCGAGACATATTTTAAATCGGCCTTTGCCCCATTTTAGGGCCTTGCTTGTTAACTGAATCGGCGCAGTGGTTAACTTAGGAACACGGTTGTTAAGTGAGTTTGGCTTCCTCACTGACTTTGCTTGCCAGAAGGTCACCAGAGGGGGATCAGGTGACCTCCAGGACACTGAGACCGTCATAAATCTGAGTCAGTTACCAAGAGTCTGAATTTTGATCCCATGAGGGGATCACAGGATGCTGCAACGGTTATAACTGTGAAAAATGATCCTAAGTAACTTTTTTCAGTGCTGCTGTAATTTACAACGGTCGCTAAATTAACTCTTGTAAGTCAAATACTATCTGTATTTCTGTCCTGCCTTTATTATTTTGGCAAATAACTCAAGATTACAAACATACTTAATGCTCCTTTCTAGGTAATTGACCCAGCTGGCTTTCATGCCTGAACTAGAATTCCCTGTCTCCTGGTGATTGGCCCAAACTCACCCAGTTGGCTTTCATGCCTAAGGCGGGACTAGAACTCACCGTCTCCTGGTGATTGGCCCAAAGTCACCCAGTTGGCTTTCGTGCCTA
>NW_026844151.1:180000-206016 GCF_029531705.1 Pantherophis guttatus | reverse complement strand
AAAAAAATCATTATATTGATGAATTAAGAAGTTGCTGAGCGAGGCCACCGTTTTTAACGGAAACAATCTCCAATAATGGAGTCGCTTGTTCTCCAGGAAAGTTCAGCTGAATTAGCATTTAGAAAGCCTCCATTAGCTAAATTTATGTGCCTAACAACAAGAGGATTTGCATTGTTGTTGTTGTTGTTTTTACTTTAAAGACACCTTATCCGGCAATTTACAACAACCTGCAAGTTAAGAGAGGAACATTTACCAAATATGTGACAAGACGTTGGAAACGCAAAGAGTGATAATTGCACAGCTTGCAAAAAAAAATTTTTTTTTTTCTCTGTTAGTCTCAACCGGAGTGATTTGTGTCTTTCAATGTCCCCCACCTCCTTTTTTTCCTTTTTTTCCAAAAGTTGACAGTCAATTGTGAATTTCTGGAATATTCTATTCTTTCTCGACAGCAGCCTATGTTGACCAGGAACGATGGAGAGAGTGAATTTTCAGATTTTCTTCCAGACATTTCATGACCCAACTAGGGAACAGCATCAGTGCTAGAGGGGAGGAGTATGTTGCAAAGAGGAGGAAGAGGAGGAGAGGAAGGAAGGGAGAGTGAAGGAGGAGGAGGAGGAAGATGAAGATTGAGGGGGTCCTTGAGTCTAGGGGCTAGGTGTGTTTCTTTAATGATCCAAGTAGTACTAAAGAGGAGGAGGAGGTTGCAAAGAGGAGGAGGAGGAGGAGGAGGAGGAGGAGGAGGAGGAGGAGGAGGAGGAAGGCTGTAGGTGTCCTTGGTATTCTCTGTTCAGGGTTATTTTCTTTCAGACGTCTCATGACCCAATTAGGGAACAACATCAGTGTTAGAAAGGAGGGAGGCTCCTTCTGTGTTTGGAACTTGGTTTGTTTGGTGGAAACGAAGGTTTGCAAATCAATGGGGGCTCCGTGCAAACTCTCATTTGGCCGATGAAGGAAGAGAGGCGCGAGCGTCAGATACGAGAACGGCTGGTGCATAAACAAAGCCTCCAGCGTTCGTTCCTTTAGTTACAGTCGCCCTTGTTTCTCAATTAAATCTAAAAACGGGAATGAAGGCAATTTGTAATCGGGGCGTTTGATCTTCGCTTGGGCTTCAAGCTGGCAGTTATTAAAATTCTCTTTAGGCTTCGCTAAAAGTGACACAGGCGGTGCTAATTGGTTGGCTAATAGACTTGCAAATTAATCTTAACTCCGGCTTCTTGCATAAATATTATATAAATAGGAGAGGAAAAAAACGTTTTCCCCTCCTCTTAAGAGATGGATTCTCAAGTACAGGTAGTTCTCGACTTACGTCCATCCGTTCAGCCCCAAATTTCTGTTGCTAAGGGAGACGCTTGAGTTTTGCCCTGTTTTATGACCTTTCTTGCCACCGCTGTTAAGTGAATAATTGCAGTTGTTAAGTTAGTAACATGGTCGTTAAATGAATCTGCCTTCCCCATTGATTTTGCTCGTCAGAAAGTCACAAAAGGGGACCAGGTGACCCTGGTTGGGACAGTCATAAATACGAGTCAGTTGCCGAATGTTCTGAATTTTGATCACATGAACCTGGGGATGCTGCAATGATAGTTTGAAAAACTGTCATAAGTCAAGTTTTTCAGTGTCATAACTTCGAATATTCACTAAATGAACTGTTGTAAGTCGAGGACTGCCTGTATGTCTTTGCCTTTGGAAAGCAGTTTAATTTTGCTGTTTTGTATTATAAACCTGGTGGTCCGTGGTCTATATCCTGTACAGGTCCTCAACTTATGACTAGAATTGAAGTCAGCATTTCCATTGCTAAGCAAGTCACACCTGATTTTACCACCTTTTTTTCCCCTGCTGTTGTTAAATGAATCACAGGGTCATTAAGTGAATCTGAGTTCCCTCTTTGACTTTACTTGTCGGATACTGACTTGGAAGGTCGCAAAAGGGGATCACATGACTGTTGTTAAGCCGTTGTTAAGCGAATCACTGCAGATGTTAAGTGAGACACAGTCATTAAGCGAATCAGAAGGTCGTAAAAGGGGATCACGTGACTGCTGTTAAACCATTGTTAAGCGAATCACTGCAGGTGTTAAGTCAGTCACACAGTCATTAAGCGAAACAGAAGGCCAGAAAAGGGGATCACGTGACCCCCGGGACACTACAACTGTCATTAATATGAGTCAGTTGCCAAGCACCTGAGTTTTGATCATGTAATCATGGGAATTCTGCAACGGTTGTAAGTGTGAAAAACGATTCACTTTTTTCTGTGCCATTGTAACTTTGAACGGTCACTAAATGAATTGTTGTAAGTCAAGAACTACATGCCGGTTGCCAAGCTCCCAAATTTTGATCACATGATCATGGGGATGCTACAACGGTTGTAAGTGGGAGGACTGTTGGTAAATCCCTTGTGGTAACTATGAAACGGTCATTGAATAAATGGTCGTAAGTATTAGCAACGAGGATCCCAGATGAATAAGAGTTACAAAGCTTGCAAACTTTTGAGTTGTGACTTTTTCGCAAACAAATCTTGAATGCAGACTAAGCTGTCAAATCTTCCTGTAAATAACACTGAAGCTGAAGGGAAAATTACAATATTTCCCCGAGTATCTATCAAAGTCCATCCTCTTGGCCACGAGATAAAGAGACATGACTAGCATGTGGCCATCCAGCAAAAAAAAAAAAATTATTTTCTTTCTTCTACTATTACTACTAGATAAAGGAGAAAAATGTGGTTTAGACAGCATCACCACCAGATGGATTTGACCTTCAGCTGTGCCCTTAAAACCTCCTTTTTCCAGCAAGCCGGGCTGGCCTAACACTTTTAAAAATGTTTTTAATTGTTTGTTATTGTTTTTAATCATGGGGCCAAATTTATATATATCTTTTTAATTGTATTTTAATGTTTGTAGTTTATGCTTTTACTTGGCTGTTCACCGCCCTGAGTCCTCAGGGAGAAGGGCGGTATACAAATTTAAAAATAAATAAATAAATAAACTGGCTGACCAACCGCACTCAACGCGTAGTCCTCAATGGAACTGCATCTCCGTGGAGGGAAGTTATGCAGTGGGGAACCCCAGGGCTCTGTTTTAGGCCCAGTGCTCTCCAACATCTTCATCAATGACTTGGACGAGGGGATAGATGGGGAACTCATCAAATTTGCAGATGAACACCAAGCTGGAAGGAATAGCCAATCCAGAAGATAGGCTCAAGACACAGAAGGATCTTGACAGACTTGAAGATTGGGCCCTATCTAACAAAATGAAAATTCAATGGTGAAAACAGTAAAGTTCTACATTTAGGCAAGAAAAACCAAATGCCCAGGTAGAGCATAGGTGGTACCTTGCTCAATAGTAGTAACTGTGAGAGGGATCTTGGAGTCCTAGTGGACAACCATTTAGATATGAGCCAGCCATGTGCAGCAGCTGCCAAAAAAGCCAACACAATCCTAGGCTGCACAAACAGAAGGATAGAATCAAGATCACGTGAAGTGTTAATACCGCTTTATAAGGCCTTGGGAAGGCCACACTTGGAATCCTGCATCCAGTTTTGGTCGCCACGATGTAAAAAAGATGTGGAGACTCTAGAAAGAGTGCAGAGAAGAGCAAGAAAGAGAATTAGGGGACTGGAGGCTAAAACATATGAAGAACGGTTGCAGGAACTGGGTATGTCTAGTTTAATGAAGAGAAGGACCAGGGGAGACATGATAGCATCTTCCGATCTCTCAGGGGCTGCCCCAAAGAAGAGGGAGTCAAGCTATTCTCTAAAGCACCTGAAGGCAGGACAAGAAGCAACAGATGGAAACTAATCAAGGAGAGAAGCAACTTAGAACTAAGGAGAAATTTCCTGACAGTGAGAACAATTAACCAGTGGAACAGCTTGCCACCAGAAGTTGTGAATGCTCCAACACTGGAAGTTTTTAAGAAGATGTTGGATGACCATGTATCTGAAGTGGTGTAGGGTTTCCTGCCTAAGCAGGGGGTTGGACTAGAAGACCTCCAAGATCCCTTCCAACTCTATTCTATTCTATTCTATTCTATTCTATTCTATTCTATTCTATTCTACTCTACTCTACTCTACTCTACTCTACTCTACTCTACTCTACTCTATTCTATTCTTTGTCTCTCCTATTCTGTTCCTTTCCGTTCCACTCCATTCAACTTCTATTCTATTCTATTCTATTCTATTCTATTCTATTCTATTCTATTCTAATTTTATTTTATTCGAAAAAAGTTAAAATGGAAAACTACAAAATCTTCATTAAAAAAAAGACAAAAAAAAAAACCCCACGAAACTAACAAGAGATTGAAAAAATAGTGCATTAAAAAAGAAAAATAACCAATAACAGTCCATATACACATATTATACCCTGAATACGGTAAAATTTTAAAGGAAATATCGGGGTAGCCCAAGTTCCTAGTCCTCATGATGTTAAGCGGATTGATTTTATTTTTTTTTAAATCTGTACCTTGAATCAGATGGCCTTGCCCCAAATAACACTTGAGAAATTGTCACAAGGAAATGGGTTGTGTTCCCTCTTGCTTTTCTTATTTTAAAAATATTCTACCTTGTGTTTGTCTTGAGTTTAAATTTTTAAAAAAGAAAAAAAAACTTTTTAATATTTATCCAGGTGCATCATTATTATAGTTTGCACAGAAAGTAGTAACTTAGGATATGTTTTTAATTACAATGTCCTCAATTTACAACCATTTGTTTAGTGACCGTCCGAAGTTACAATGACTTATGACTATTTTTCACAGTTATGACCGTTGCTGAATCCTTGTGGTCACATGATCAAAATTCAGATGCTGGCTCGTATTTACGACGGTCATAGTGTCCTGGGGTCACGTGATCCCCTTTTGTGACCTTCTGACCAGTAAAGTCCATGGGGAAGCCAGATTCACTTAACAACTGAGTGATTTGCTTAACAACGGCTTCAAGAAAGGTTGTAAAATGGGGTGAAACTCACTTAACCAGTGTCTCACTTAGCCACAGAAATTTAGGACTCAGTTGTGGTCGTAAATCAAGGAGTACCTGTACTCAGGTCAAAAAAATGCACTGTGGAAAAGAATACAGACAGTCCTCAACTTATGACTATTTGCTTAGTGACTGTTTGACTTATCACAGACCTCCCTGAGAGTACTTACAATTGAATTCTGAAATTCCAACATTCGCCCCCTGTTGGATTGGGGCGGTTTGCAGTGTCTCATGGTCACATGACTAGGTTTTACATTTTTATCCTGAAATCTCTAATTTATTTCCAATTTTTCACAAAACATATGTAGTGAACAAACAACAACCGGGACATTGCTTAACAACTGCTGCTGTACAAAAAAAAAGTGGTAAAATTAGTCTGTCATGTGGGTGATTCACTTTACAACCATCATGATTTATGACTGTAATAGGCTGGTCGTAAATCCGGGATTACCAGTGGGAAAAAATGAATTAAGCGGAGGCAATATGAACCAGCAGGTGGCGCCATGTAGCTGACTTGAGTGATTTCAAGTATTTAAATAAAGGATCAGATCTGATCCATCTGTGGCTTGCTTTGCAGGCACTTTGTATATGCACAGGAACCTCTTGCAGTTGCTGGGTGGGATGGAGGGGAAGAGGAAGCGAAGGGATTGAGCATCTGGCCCTTCGGAAGGAGGGTTCAAGGAAGCAGCTCTGAGTGAGACAGCACTCAGCTCCAGGGATGGACCAGATGAAGGATCCCTGAATGGCGATCCTATCTGCCAGATTCCTCCCTTGCTTGGGAAGGAAGGAAAGAAAGAAGGATGGAAGAAGAAGAGAGAAGGAGGAAGAAAGGACGAGGGAGGGAAGGAAGGAAGATGAGAAGGGAAGGAAGGAGAAAGAGAGAAATGAGGAACGAAGGAGTAAGAGGAAAAGAAGGAAGGAGGGAGAGAGGAAGTAAGGAAGCAAAAAAGGGGGGAGGGAGGGAGGAAGGAAAGAAGGCAGAAAGGAATAGGAGGGAGAGGAGGGGAGGGAGGAAAGGCAGAAAGGAAAAATCTAGGGAAGGAGAAAGAGAGGGAAAGGGAGGGAGGAAGGAAGGAAGGAGAGAGAGCCAGAAGGAGGGAGGAAGGAAGGGAAGAAAGAAGAAAACCTAGGAAGGAAAGAGAAAGAGTGAAGAAGGAAGGAAGGGGAATGGAGAAGAAAAATATGCCACTGATCATCTTTTCTGATAAATTCAATTTTAGGCCGGTGCTTTCAAGCCAAATGCCAACCTAGAGCTATCCTTCCTTTTGTTTCCTCCTCCTCTCCAGAAAACCCCCAGCTGTTTGCAGAAGCCCAGGAACCCCTTCCCACTACTAGACCCTCCCGAAGTTCCCTCCCCAGCCACAGAGGTGGGGGTATGCAGGTGCAAACCCCCCCACACACACACCTATGCAGGAGAGCACCCAGATTTCCCTGGGTGAAGCCACTCTTCAGTTTCGTTCAGGGCCCTTGGAGTAAAGGTGGAGGAAATTGTGAAGTTGGAAGAGACATTGGAACGCTAGGGCTTACTCCCAGGAGGAAGGGCGCTTTGCAGGAGAGGAAAGTTCCGCTCAAACCTACCAGGAGTTGAAAGCCAGCCAGGCTGGATGATTTTGGCAGATGTTGGCAGCTGGGATGGGCAAAGCCCCCCTTAAAACCCCTCATTGATCAAACGCTTGGCATTTTCTCCATGAAGACCCCCACTGACCCCAAAAAGGTGTTCAAAAGCTTGGCAAACTCCTTCGTTCCTTTCTTCCTTCCTCTCCTTCTTCCTTCCTTTTTTACATTCCTCCCTTCCTTCTCTACTTCCTTCCTCTCCCTGCCTCGCCTTCCTTCTATCTCTCCCTTCCCTTTCCTTCTCTCCTCTCCTTCCTTCCATCCTTCCCTGTTTCTTTCCCTCTCTCCTTCCTTCCTTCCTCTCTTCCTCCCACCTTTCCTCCTTCCTTTTCTCTACTTCCTTCCTTCTTTCCTTTGTTCCCTGTTCCTCTCCCTTTCGCCTTCCTTCTATCTCTCCCTTCCCTTTCCTTCTCTCCTTTTCCTTCCTTCCTTCCTTCCCTGTTTCTCTCCCTCTCTCTTTCCTTCCTCTCTTCCTCCCCCCTTTCCTCCTTCCTTTTCTCTACTTCCTTCCTTCTTTCTTTTGTTCCCTGTTTCTCTCCCTGCCTCGCCTTCCTTCTATCTCTCCCTTCCCTTTCCTTCTCTCCTCTTCCTTCCTTCCTTCCTTCCTTCCCTGTTTCTCTCCCTCTCTCCTTCCTTCCTTCCTCTCTTCCTCCCCTTTCCTCCTTTCTTTTCTCTACTTCCTTCCTTCTCTCCTTTGTTCCCTGTTTCTCTCCCTCTCCCTTCCTTTTTTCCTCCCTCCTTCATTTATTCATTCCACGCTTCCTTCTTTCCCTCTCCTTCCTTCTTTTTCCATTCTTCTCTTATTTATCTCCCTTCCTCTCCCTCCCTTAATTTCCTTCTTTCCCTCCCTCCCTTCCTTCCTTCTCTTCCTCTCTCTTCTTTCCTCCTTCTTTCCATTCCTCTTTCTTCTCTCTACTTCCTTCCTTCCTCTCTTCCTCCCCCTTCCCCCTTTCCTCCTTCCTTCCTCAGATCTCAAATTTGCCAGGGTAGAGAAATCAAACCAACATCCTTCTTTAGAGAAACTATTTCACAAAAGTTTTTATTTCACAAAAGTTTTTATTCACTTCTTTGTTATCTTAAATGACCCCAACAGGACCGAAGACTCTTTTCCATATTATATGCATTAAATTGGACATTTTAATAAAAGAGTATTTGAATCGGTGTTTTTCCTTGATCTCACCGCAGAGATATTAATTAGGAATCCAACGGTGGCAGATTAAAAAGCAGAGAAGACGGCACTGGCTTTAAGGCTCCTTGCCTCGTTTTTAAAAAATTATGTATTGTGTTATGTTCCTTCTGCCTTTTTCTTTTTTTCTTATTATGCTAAGAGAGAGAGAGAGAGAAATAGATGACAGAGAAAGTGAAACAGATAGATAGATGACAGATGGACAGACAGAGAAAGAGAAGCAGAGACAAAGATACACTGTATTATGCTATATTAGCTTATGATATAATATTAATACATATATCTATCTCAGCTTATGAAGAGAAGGAAACATATTTTTCCTCATTAGCTTGCAGCATCCCTGGACAGCTGGCCAAAGAATGAAACAAAAGAGAAAACAAAGAAAAGAAAAAATGAGATGAATTTAATTATTTGTAATTTGCTTTAGCCTTGTATCTTTCAATTTGTATTGTTTTTATTTGTTTCCTAGTATGATTTGATAGCTTATTAGTAACCTTGACTATCACTAAGTGTTGTATCTTTTTATTCTTGATGAATGCATTTTATTCTCCTTATGTACACTGAGAGCATAGACACCTAAGACAAATTCCTTGTGTGTCCAATCACACTTGGCCAATAAAAAAATTCTATTCTATTCTCTTCTCTTCTCTTCTCTTCTCTTCTCTTCTCTTCTCTTCTCTTCTCTTCCCTCCCCTCCCCTCCCCTCCCTTCCCTTCCCTTCTCTTCCCTCCTCCTCCCCTCCCCTCCCTTCAGTTCTCTCCTCCCCTCCCTCCCCTTCCCTTCCCTTCCCTCCTCTCCTCCTTTCTCTCTCCTCTCCTCTCCTCTCCTCTCCTCTCCTCTTCTCTTCCCTTCCACTCCATTCCTCTCCTCTCCTCCACTCTCCTCTGTTCTCTTCTCTTCTCTTCTCTTCTCTTCTCTTCTCTTCTCTTCTCTTCCACTCCACTCCACTCCACTCCGTTCCATTCCGTTCCGTTCCATTCCATTCCATTCCATTCTATTCTATTCTATTCTATTCTATTCTATTCTATTCTATTCTATTTCAGCCAAAAGAATAACTTTACTATCCTACAGATGAAAATCCCCCAAAATGAGATCTGGATGAGAATTTCAGAATTCTCTGACCAGATTCCCATTCAAAATTTTGGACCAGGAGCTGGGAACACTCACAGTGGGGACAGGGGTAGGGCAAAAAAGTCAAAATGGTGGCCCTGACTTTGTTGAACTCCTCCTCAGAGTAACAGAACAACTGAGTTGGAAGGGACCTTGGAGGTCATCTAGTCCAACCCCCTGCTCAAACAGGGGACCCTATAACATTCTAGAGAAACGGCTGTCCAATCTCTTCTTAAAAGCCTTCAGTGATGGAGCACCCACAATTTCCGGAATTAAGATGTTCCCCTGTTTAATTGTACTAACTAATTCCACCTTAGTTCTAGGTTTCCCATGCGTTGCTTCTCCTCCTGCAGGGTTTCCCTATATTGACAACTTTTAAGACAAGTAAACTTTAAGTCCCAGAATTCCCAGGCACCTTACAGTTGCCAAGATGGGTGCCTTGCCAAGGGTCAGAGCAGGGATCCACCCGGTACCTGGACTCTTAGTCCTTTTAGATCCAATGAACACTCCAATAAATAAAAGGTTTTGAAGTGGCAAGCTGTTCCGCTGATTAATTGTCCTCACTGTTAGGAAGTTTCTCCTTAACTCAGTGGTGAAATCCAAATTTTTTTACTACTGGTTCTGCAGGCGTGGCTTGGTGGGTGTGGTGTGGCTTGGTGGGCGTGGCTTGGTGGGCATGGCAGGGGAAGGATACTGCAAAATCCCCATTCCCTCCCTCCCCACTCCAGGGGAAAGATACTGCAAAATCCCCATTTCCTCCCTCCCCACTCCAGGGGAAGGATACTGCAAAATCCCCATTCCCTCCCTCCCCACTCCAGGGGAAGGATACTGCAAAATCCCCATTCCCTCCCTCCCCACTCCAGGGGAAGGATACTGCAAAATCCCCATTCCCTCCCTCCCCACTCCAGGGGAAGGATACTGCAAAATCCCCATTCCCTCCCTCCCCACTCCAGGGGAAGGATACTGCAAAATCCCCATTCCCTCCCCATTCTGGGCCCAGCCAGAGGTGGTATTTGCCATTTCTCCGAATTGCTCAAAATTTCCGCTACCGGTTCTCCAGAACCTGTCAGAACCTGTCAGTGGATTTCACCTCTGCCTTAATTCCAGGTTGCTTCTCTCCTTGGTTAGTTTCCATCCGTTGTTTCTTCTCCTGCCTTCAGGAGCTTTGGAGAATAGGCTGACTCCCTCTTCTTTGTGTCAACCTCTCAAATATTGGAATATTGCTATCATTTTACCTCCCCACCACCAGTCCTGTTCAACGGGGCAAGCATCTCCCTTCATCCCCACCCACCCACCCACCAATTGCTCCCAAAAGATCTTGCTGGAAAGCAAAGGTTTATATTAATGTTTTAAAATAGCCTATCATTAAATTTATTTATTTTTTTCATGGGCAACGGTTGCAGGCCATGTCCTGGGGAGCTTGGAAGTCCTCCATAATTGACGGAGGCCAGTGAGGACAATTCAGCCTTTTAAATTGGGTTCATTTTGGGGAGAGGGGTAGGGGAAGCCAGAATGAGACCTTCTGATCCTAATTTTTCCAAGCGGAAAAATTAGCACAGAGGTCAACAAAAGTCAAGATGGACACCGCAATCTTCCTATGTTCATCAACTTGGTTTACTGCACAAATCTCAAGCACTTTGCTCATCTTAACCCATCAGTCCTGGATTATTAATCCTGGTACTTACAACCAGAGGTGAAATCCAATTTTTTTTCCTTCTGGTTCTGTGGGTGTGGCTTGGTGGGCGTGGCAGGGGAAGGATACTGCAAAATCCCCATTCCCTCCCCACTCCAGAGGAAGGATACTGCAAAATCCCCATTCCCTCCCCACTCCTGCAAAATCCCCATTCCCTCCCCACTCCTGGGGCCAGCCAGAGTTCTCTGAACTGGTTCTCCGAACTGCTCAAAATTTCCGCTACCAGTTCGCCAGAACCTGTCAGAACCTGTCAGTGGATTTCACCCCTGCTTACAACCCACATTGCAAACCGTTTCTCCGTCTAGCTGTGTTTTGCAAGTTTACATATCCAGAATCTCCATCACTTCTACAGGTAGTCCTGGAGTTACCATCACAATTGATCCCAAAATTTCTGTTGTTGTGAGAAATTTGTTAAGTGAGTTTTGCCCCATCTTGCCGCAATTGTTAAGTGAATCACTGTTAGTAACATGACTGTTAAGTGAACCTGGCTTCCCCATTGACTTTGCTTATCAGACGGTAACAAAAGGGGATTGCATAACCCCACCCCACCCCCCAGGACACTGCCACCGTCGTAAGTATGAATCAGTTGCCAAGAATCTAAATTTTGATCAGATGACCATGGGGAGGCTGTAACAGTCATAAGTATGAAAAATTGTCATAAGTTGGAAGGTCTGCTGGTCCAACTCCCTGCTCAAGCAGAAGACCTTATCCCAATTCACAGAAATGGTTGTCCAATCTCTTCTTAAAAACCTTCAGTGATGGAGAACCCACAACTTCTGGTGGCAAGCTGTTCCACTGGTTAATTCTTCTCACTGTAAGGAAGTTTCTCCTTAGTTCTAGGTTGCTTCTCTCCTTGATTAGTCTCCATCCATTGCTTCTTATCCTGCCTTCAGGTGCTTTGGAGAATAGCTTGACTCCTTCTTTGGGGCAGCCCCTGAGATACTGGAAGACTGCTATCATGTCACCCCTGGTCCTTCTCTTCATCAAACCAGACATCCTTAGTTCCCTCAATCGTTCATCGCACGTCCCACTCCAGGTCATCCGAGTTAGTCTTCTCTGCACTCTTTCTAGAGTCTCGGCATCTTTTCTATCTCATGGTAGGAGACCCTGAAGAAACTTTTCTCAAGAGAGGAACTTGAGGTTCTACCAAAAATCTTCTTTCACAGGACTGGAAGTGCTTGTCCAGAAACCCTGCCAGGTTCCCACCATGTTGGACATCTCCAAAAACTCTCGGATCCCCCTTGGTCTTAGTCAAAAGTTATCCTTCTTGGTCTAACAGATCTTTCTTTCTTCCTTCCTCCTTCCTTCCTTCCCTCCTTCCTTTCTCCCTCCCTCCCTCCTCCCTCCTTCCTTCTTTTTCTTCTTCCTTCCTTCCTCTTTCTTTCTTTCTTTCTTTCTTTCTTTTTCTTTCTTTCCTTCCTTCCTTCCTTCCTCTTTCTTTCTTTCTTTCTTTCTTTCCTTCCTTCCTTCCTCTTTCTTTCTTTCTTCTTTTCCTTCCTTCCTCCCTCCTTCCCTCCCTCCTTCCTTTCTCCCTCCTCCCTCCCTTCCTTCCTTCATTTCCCTCCCTCCCTTCCCTTCTCTTTCCCCTTCCTTCCTTCATCCGTCCCTCCCTCCCTCCTTCTTCTTTTTCCTCCCTTCCTTCCTCTTTCTTTCTTTCCTTCCTTCCTTCCTTCTTGCTTTCATTTTTTCCCTTCCTTCCTCTTTGTTTCTTTTTCTTTCTTTCTTTCCCTTTCTTTCTTCTTCTCCTTCCTTCCTCCCTCCCTCCCACCTTCCTTTCCTCCTTCCCTCCTTCCCCTTCCTTCCTTCCTTCCTTTCTTCTCTCTCTCTCTTTCTCTTTCTCTTTCTTTCTTTCCTGTCCTCCCTGCCTGAAGGCCAATGCTCCAAGAAGATTTTTCTGAACTGAATGCCAAGGCCGTGCTTTCATTAAGAACTCCAGCTGAACTCTTTCATCTCCTCCGATAATTATTAGTGTCCCTCGGAATGCCGTAATGTGGGGCACAAGGGAAGGCTATAGTTACTCTGTGGGGAGGCCTGGCAGGCCTTCGTTCGGGTTTCGAATTCTGCTTCCCTCGGTCCCTGGGCACAGTCAACGCATCCAGGAAGCTGCGACGGATCATATTTTCGGGGTGACAAGTCAATGAGAAATAGAGCTGAGGTTTTCGGCATAAACAAAGTTTCAGTTGGACAGAAATTGCCGAAGTTTGTAATTTTCTTGTAAATTGGAGAGTGCAACTCGGCCTGCGTGCGAATCACCGGGAGACGCTTGACAGCGCAATCACGATAAATGTTAATTTTGGTTTCCGTGCAGCCTATAATCAACGTATGGAATTCCTTCCCACAAATTTGAGATCGCTTTTTGGGGCGGTTGAGACATTTAACGGAAGGCCAAGCTCGAAATCTCCCCTCTCCCCTTCCACCACCTCCCCCCGAAAAATTAACTGAGTTTGAAACCCCCACAAAACTGGCACGGCCAATCACAGGTAGTCCTCGACTTACAACCATTTGTTTAGTGACCGTTCAAAGTTACAACGGCACTGAAAAAAAGGGACTTAGTTAGGACGGTTTTTCACACTTATGACTGTTGGGGCATCCCAACTGTTGGGTGGTCACATGATCAGAATTTTGAAACTTGGAAACTGGCAGGTACTTATGACAGTTGCAGAGTTCTTGGATCACATGATCCCCTTTTGCGACCTTCCGACAAACAAAGTCAATGGCGGGGAGGAGCCAGATTCACTTAACGACCATGTGACTCACTTAACAACTGCGGCAAGAAAAGATGGTAAAATGGGGCAAAGGTCACTTAACAACCATCTTGCTGAACAATTGTGGTCATAAGTCGAGAACTACCTGTATAGGTAGTTATAGATAGTCCTCCATTTACGACTGATTGCTTAATGACAGACCTTTCCAATTTATGACGGTTGCACTATCCCCGGGGTCACATGTGATTCCCTTTTGTGACCTTCTGACAAGCCAAGTCAATGGGGGAAGACGGATTCATTTAACAACCGTGTGATTCACTTAATGACAGCTTCAAGAAAAGTCGTAAAATGGAGGAAAATTTGTCTAACAACTGTTCACTTAGTGGCAGAAATTTCAGGCTCCATTGTGGTCGTATGTCGAGGACCGAAAAAGAGACTGGCTTTAAAGTTGCTTTCCAAAATGTTGAATAATTCACGAGGAAAGGTATGAATAATTATGCAGAGTTGGAAGGTGGGTGGGAGAAAAAGGGATATAATGTCTCTATCAAAGTGAAAACGAATCACCCACCATGCATGATTTTTCCGGCTCCTTGTATTATATTTCTGTTCCTTCCACGTTTTAAACATAATTAATAAAACATTATACGTTTAATTAAATTTCTTCACGGGAGCCCTTTTGCTAAAAGTCAAAACAGGACTAAAAGAAAACGAAACGCATGGCGGCTAATCCTCGAGTTACGACCTTTCATTTTGTGCTGTCTGAAATTACAACGGTGCTGAAAAAAAAGGGTCTTACCACCAGTCCTCATACTTATGACCGTCGGAACATCGGTGGGGTGGTCAGGTGATCAAAATCTGGGCACTTGGCCACCGGCATGTATTCACAACAGTTGCAGCATCCTGGGGTCAAGGGATGGCCATGCTGTCTGAGAAGCAATGGGGGATGGGGCGGAAAGGTGATCCGCTTAGCGACCAGGTGACTCACTTAATGACCGCAGCAAAAAAAAAGTTTGCAAAGTTGGGCGTGGCTCATTTAACAACCGCATCGCTTAGTGATGGAAGTCCCAGTTCCAATTGTGGCTGTAAGTGGAGGATCACAGGAAGTCCTCGAGTTATAACAGTTCATTTAGTGACCGTTCGAAGTTACAACGGCACTGAAAAGATGACTTATGGCCGTTCTCACACTTACGACCTTTGCGGCATCCCTATGGGTCACATGATCAAAATTCGAATACTTGGGAACTGACTCATATTTATGACGGTCAGAGCGTCCCAGGGTCACATGATCCCCTTTCGCGACCTTCTGACAAGCAAAGACAATGGGGGAAACAGATTCACTTAACGACCATCTTAGTAACTTAACAACTACAATGATTCACTTAAGAACGGTGGCAAGATAGGTTGTAAAATGGGATAAAGCTCACTCGGTTGTTACTTTTTTACTTTTTTCATTGCTGTTTTAACTTTGAATGGTCACTAAACAAATAATCGTAAAACAAGGATTATGCTAAAATGTATTAAATTTTCCCCTGGCAATGAATGGGGAACAAGATAAATTTTTCGTCAGCTCTATATAAGCAACTAAACCAATTTCACTCACTTCACTTTAACAAGAAACGTCATAAAATGGGGCAAAACTCACTTAACCAGTGTCTCACTTTTTTTTTTTTTTAATTTGATTTATATGCCGCCCTTCTCCGGAGACTCAGGGCGGCTTACAATGTGTTAAGCAACTGGGCTCCATTGTGGTCGTAATTTGAGGACTACCTGTGACCGGTAGCGTGGCAGTCTCTCTCAGCGAGCTCTTTGCAATAGTTTTGAGGTTTCCGTCATTAAGTGAAGCCTTCCATGTGCTGGATTTCAAGAAATCCTTGCCCATGATAGTCCTCGACGTACGACCACAATGGAGCACAAAATTTCTGTTCCTAAGTGAGACACATCTGAAGTGCATTTTGCCACATTTTACGACGTCTTTCTTGCCACGGTTGTTAAGCAAACCACAGCGGTTGTTAAGTGAATCACATGGTTGTTAAGTGAAGCCAGCTTCCTTATTGACTTTGCTTGTCATAAGGTCGCAAAAGCAGTTCACGTGACCCAAGACACTGCGACCGTCGTAAATATGAATCAGATGCCCAGCGTCTGAATTTTGATCATGTGGCTGGGCACCTGACTCATATTTACGACGGTAAAGGCCGCAACGGTCATAATTGTGAAAAACGGTCATAAGTCACTTTTAGTGATTAATGTCGGTGATTAATATTTATATGTTAGTGTGTCAGTATATATACATGTATCTTTATGGCATATCTACCGTGTTTCCCCGAAAATAAGACCCTGTCTTATATTTTTTTGAACTGTGAAATAAGCGCTTGGCCTTATTGCCATGCGCTCAAAAGCCCGATTGGGCTTATTATCAGGGGATGTCTTATTTTGGGGGAAACAGGGTATCTATCTATCTCTCATCTATCTATTTATCACTCTATTTAACCATCCATCTATCTATCATCTATCTATCTATCTATCTATCTATCTATCTATCTATCTATCATCTCTATCTATCATCTATCTATCATTTCTATCTATCTATCTATCATCTCTATCATTTCTATCTATCTATCTATCTATCTATATCTATCTATCTATCTATCTATCTATCATTTATATCTATCTATCTATCATCTATCTATCATCTATCTATCATTTCTATCTATCTATCTATCTATCATCTATCTATCATATCTATCTATCTATCTATCTATCATCTATGTATATATGTTTGTTATGTATGTATATATCTATCTATCTATCATTTCCATCTATCTATCTATCTATCATCTATCTATCATTTCTATCTATCATCTATCTTTCTATCATTTCTATCTATCTATCTATCTATCATTTCTATCTATCTATCTATCTATCTATCTATATCTATCTATCTATCTATTATCTATCATTTTATCTATCTATCTATCTATCATCTATCTATCATCTATCTATCATTTCTATCTATCTATCTATCTATCTATCATCTATCTATCATATCTATCTATCTATCTATCTCATCATCTATGTATATATGTATGTATGTATGTATCTATCTATCTATCTATCATTTCCATCTATCTATCTATCTATCTGTCTATCTAATCATTTCTATCTATCATCTATCTTTCTATCATTTCTATCTATCTATCTATCTATCATTTCTATCTATCATCTATCTATCTATCTATCTATCTATCTTCATCTATCTATCTATCTATCATCTATCTATCATTTCTATCTATCTATCTATCTATCTATCTATCTATCTATCTATCATCTATCTATCTGTCTGTCTGTCTTCTATCTATCTATCTATCTATCTATCTATCTATCTATCATCTATCTATCATTTCTATCTATCTATCTATCTATCTATCATTTCTATCTATCTATCTATCATCTATCTATCATTTCTAATATCTATCTATCTATCATCTATCTATCATTTCTATCTATCTATCTATCTATCTATCATTTCTATCTATCTATCTATCTACTTATCATTTCTATCTATCTATCTATCTATCTATCTATCATTATCTATCTATCATTTCTATCTATCTATCTATCATCTATCTATCATCTATCTATCTATCATTTCTATCTACTATCTATCTATCTATCTATCTATTATCTATCTATCATTTCTATCTATCATCTATCTATCATTTCTATCTATCATCTATCTATCTATCTATCTGTCTTCTATCTATCTATCTATCTATATCTATCTATCTATCTATCATCAATCTATCATTTCTATCTATCTATCTATCATCTATCTATCATTTCTATCTATCTATCTATCTTTTCTATCATTTCTATCTATCTATCTATCTATCATTTCTCTATCTATCTATCTATCTATCTATCTATCTATCTATCTATCTATCTATCTATCTATCAATCATATCAATCTATCTATCTATCAATTATCTATCTATCTATCATTTCTATCTATTCATATATATATCTATCAATTCTATCTATCTATCTATCATTTCTATCTATCATCTATCTATCTATCATTTCTATCTATCATCTATTATCTATCTATCTATCATTTCTATCTATCATCTATCTATCTATCTATCTATATCTATCTATCTATCTATCTATCTATCTATCATTATCTAATCTATCATTTCTATCTATCATATATCTATCTATCTATTCATATCTATCTATCATATATCTATCTATCATTTTATCTATCTATCTATCATTCTATCTATCATCTATCTATCTATCATTTCTATCTATCATCTATCTATCTATCTATCTATCATTTCTATCTATCATCTATCTATCTATCTATCTATCAATCTATCTATCTATCTATCTATCTATCTATCTATCTATCTATCTATCTATCTAATATCTATCTATCTCTACCTACCTACCTACCTACCTATCATCTATCTACCTACCTATCTATCTATCTATTACCTATCTATCTATCTATCTATCTATCATCTATCTATCTATCTATCTATCTATCTATCTATCTATCTATCATCTATTTCTATCTATATAACTATCTATCATATCTATCATTATTTCTATCTATCTATCTTCTATCTATCTATCAATCTATCTATCTATCTATCATATCTATCTATCTATCATTTCTATCTATCATATATCTATCTATCTATCATTTCTATCTATCATTATATCTATCTATCATTTCTATCTATCTATCTATCATTTCTATCTATATCTATCTATCTATATATATTTCTATCTATCTCTATTTATTCATCTATCTATCATTTCTACTATCATCTATCTATCTATCTATCTTATCATCTATCTATCTATCTACTATCTATCTATCTATCTATCTATCATCTATCTATCTATCTATCTATCTATCTATCTATCTATCATCTATTTCTATCTATATAACTCTCTCTATCTATCATCTATCATTTCTATCTATCTATCTATCTATTATCTATCTATCTATCTATCTATTCTATCTATCTATCATATCTATCTATCTATCATTTCTATCTATCATATATATAATCTATCTATCATTTCTATCTATCATAATCTATCTATCATTTCTATCTATCTATCTATCATTTTCATTTTATCTATCATCTATCTATCAATCATTTCTATCTATCATCTATCTATCTATCTATCTATCATTTCTATCTATCATCTATCTATCTATCTATCTATCTAATCTCTCATAATCTATCTATCTATCATTTCTATCTATCATATATCTATCTATCTATCATTTCTATCTATCATATATCTATCTATCATTTCTATCTATCTATCTATCATTTCTATCTATCATCTATCTCTATCATTTCTATCTATCATCTATCTATTATCTATCTATCATTTCTATCTATCATCTATCTATCTATCTATCTATCTATCTATCTATCTATCTATCTATCTATCTATCTATCTATTCTACCTACCTACCTACCTACCTATCATCTATCTACCTACCTATCTTCTATCTATCTACCTATCTATCTATCTATCTATCTATCTATCTATCTATCTATCTATCTATCATCTATCTATCTATCTATCTATCTATCTATCTATCATCTAATTCTATCTATATAACTATCTCTATCATCTATTATTTCTATCTATCTATCTATCTATCTCTACCTACCTACCTACCTACCTATCATCTATCTACCTACCTATCTATCTATCTATCTACCTACCTACCTACCTATCTATCTATCATCTATCTATCTATCTATCTATCTATCTATCTATCTATCTATCTATCTATCTATCTATCTATCTCTACCTACCTACCTACCTACCTATCATCTATCTACCTACCTATCTATCTATCTATCTACCTACCTATCTATCTATCTATCTATCTATCTATCTATCTATCTATCTATCATCTATTTCTATCTATATAACTATATCTATCATCTATTATTTCTATCTATCTATCTATCTATCTCTACCTACCTACCTACCTACCTATCATCTATCTACCTACCTATCTATCTATCTATCTATCATCTATCTATCTTCCAAACTATCTATCTATCTATCTATCTATCTATCTATCTATCTATCTATCTATCTATCGTGTCTCCCCAAAAATAAGACCCTGTTTTATATTTCTTTGAACCCTTAAATAAGTGCTTGGCCTTATTGCCATGCGCTCCAAAAGCCCAATGGGCTTATTATCAGGGGATAATGTCTTATTTTAGGGGAAACGGGTATCTATCTATCTAACTATCTGTCTTCTATCTATCTATCTATCTTTTTCTCTATCTACCGTGTTTCCCGAAAATAAATTTGTGGGAAACAAGGTATATCTATCTATCTCTCATCTATCTATTTATCAATCTATTTAACCATCCATCTATCTATCACCTATCCATTTATCTATCTATCTATCTATCTATCTATCTATCTATCTATCTATCTATCTATCTATCTATCTATCTATCTTATCATATCTCTTTCTCATCTATCTATTTATCTATCAATCTATTTATCCATCCGTTTATTTATCCATTTATTATCAGGGGATGTCTTATTTGGGGGGAAACAGGGTATATCTATATATGTGTTATGTATATGTACATTTTGAGAGCAGATGACAGAAATTCATTTTTAATGTGTGCCAGTGTGCCCATAGTAAAAAAAACGACACTAAGGATTATCTGATCTTATCTTATATTTTTCAGTGCTGCTCTAATTTTGAATAGCCACTAAATGAACTGCTATAATTCGAGGATTACTTGTGCGTATTAGTGCATAATGTGCAGAGTTGCGTGTAATGTGCATATTTGTGCACCATGTGCAATCACGCTCAGACAAGTGGCATCATATAGGACAGTGATGGCTTTTTTGCCATCGCGTGCCATAAGTGGGGGGAGTGTCGGGGGGGCGCTCACGCATGTGCCCACACCCATAATTCTATGCACCCCGCCCCCCTTATATGCATATGCGACCCCGCTGTATTCTCCCCACTTTTGGCATGTGATGGCAAGGTAGGCCTGTTTTTTGCTCTCCCCAGGCTCCAGAGCCTTTCTAGGAAGCTGGGGAGGGCAAAAACAGCCTTCCCCACTCCCTCGCAGGCCCTCCAGAGACCAGAAATAGCCTTTTTCGTGACTTCCGGTGGGCCCAAAAAGCCCAAAAATCAGCTGGCAGGCGCATGCATGCACACCAGAGCTGACCTCGCGTGCCCACCGATATGGCTCCATGTGCCACCTGAGGCACGCGTGTCATAGGTTCACCATCACGGATATAGGAGGTTAAACTTTGCTCCTCTAGTTTTTCCAACAAACCCTTTAAGTGCCCAGCACGACCAATTAAAACAAGATTTACAGTGATTTTTAAATTCATTTAATGCCAAGGATTAGGGGATTCAGCGCTGAAACTTGAGAGCCGAGACAGAGACTTTTAAAAACTTTTAAATTTCTTTTCTTTTTCTTTTTTTCTTTTGAACCTTCTGCCTTTTTCACTTCTTAGCGCAATCTCGTACATCTATTTTTTACAGGCATCTTTGAACGAGTAGGGAAGATTGTAATAGCCCTGCGTTTGTTTTACAGCTTAAACGGTTTGAATTATTCATTGAATAATTCAAACTGGCCGCAATCAAGCAGGTTTATAGTGGTTTACGGTCATTTGCATTGGTTTACAGTAATTAAGATCATCAAACAAAGACATGAGCGATCAGATGGCTGAAGCATTCATCACCAGACTAAAGCAAAGCCATAAATCCATAACATATAAAAATAAACAGCTATGCTTCCTGGCTGGTCTTTCTTCCGATGAATGGCAGGAAACGTTGGAAAATAAATTGTGGAGTCCTTGGTGGTCTCTGAGCTGGGCTGTTTTCCTGCAGACGTTTCATGACCCAACTGAGTTACATCATCAGTGTTAGGAGGGAGGGGGGTTGTGCGGGGGGGAGGAAGAGGAGGAGGAGGAGAAGAAGAAGGGGAGGAGGAGGAAGAAGAATCAGGAGGAGGAGGAGGAGAAGGAGAGGAATAAGAATTAGGAGAAGGAGGAAGAGGAGGAGAAGAAGAAGGGGAGGAGGAGGAAGAAGAATCAGGAGGAGGAGGAGGAGAAGGAGAGGAAGAAGAAGGAGGAGAAGGAGGAAGAGGAGGAGAAGAAGAAGGGGAGGAGGAGGAAGAAGAATCAGGAGGAGGAAGAGAAGGAGAGGAATAAGAATCAGGAGGAGGAGGAGAAGGAGAGGAATAAGAATCAGGAGAAGGAGGAGGAAGAAGAATCAGGAGGAGGAGGAGGAGAAGGAGAGGAATAAGAATCAGGAGAAGAAGAAGGAGGAGGAGGAGAAGGAGAGGAATAAGGAGGAGGAGGAGGAGAAGGAGAGGAATAAGAATCAGGAGAAGAAGGAGGAGGAGGAGGAGAAGGAGAGGAATAAGAATCAGGAGAAGGAGAGGAAATAGAATCAGGAGGAGGAGGAGGAGAAGGAGGAGGAGGAATAAGAATCAGAAGAAGGAGGAGAAGAAGAAGAAGGAGAAGGAGAAGGAAGAGGAGGAAGAGGAGGAGGAGGAGGACTGTGGGGTCCTTAATGCTCTCTGCACAACGTCTGTTTCCTTGCAGATGTTTCATGTCCCAATTAGGATTAGGCAGGACATCTAGGTCTACCATACTACCACTTGAAATTGTGCCTGAGTCAGTGTATGTGTCAGCCTCCCACAACACATATTGTAAGGACCGCCTGCCTATGGATAGGCAGGCAAAAGCCTACCTAGCAAAGCACCTCCATGCACACCAAGTACCTGCCAGAAGAAATTATGAAACCTTGTTAGCCTCGCAGCACATGGCTGAGAGCATCCTTAGACCAAGCAAAATCCCAAAACGCTTGGGAATCCGGCATTCAGACAGATCCGTCATCAAAACACCCATTGAGATAAACCACATTTACACACCATTCAAAAGAGAAAATAAAAAAGCCAAGGAGAGAATACAAAATTTGGTTCTCCGGTTGCCAACATCCAGATAAGCAGGCATTAACACCGGACAATCAAGCAGAAAACAATACTCCAAATAAGGAAGTATCCAGGAGAAAAATGCCATTTCCTCCACACTGGTAGCACAAACTGTTGTATATAAGAAGGGAGCAAACTCCACACTCCCCCTTAACTGATGATATTGCCTAGTTGGGTCATGAAATGTCTGTGGGATAACAACCAAGCTCAGAGACCACCAAGGACCCCACTGTCTTTTTCCTCCTCCTCCTCCTCCTCCTCCTCCTCCTCCTCCTCCTCCTCCTCTTCCACAAAGCCCCCTTCCTTCTAGCACTGATGATGTTACCTAGTTGGGTCATGAAACGTCTGGAAGAAAACCAGCTAGCTCAGAGAACACGAAGGACCTCACCATTCAACCCTGAGCTACAAAGCTTCTTCTATCGTCACCACAAATTGGTGTAGAAGCTCCCGGGGATCCTGGGGGGAATAAATGTGAACGAGCGAATGTGTGTCCGTTTGTGTTTGCTGTACATTTTCTACCCTCTGAAAATAGCAGGCTGCAAATTACGGAAATAAATCACCAGCAGGTTAAATTGGTGCTTTTGTGGTTGCAAGAAGATTCCACACGGCTCAAAAGGTAAATTGTTTGAAGACGGTCTGGCAGGTTAGACTTTGCAAAAATGGAGCTTGCTTGTGCAAACAGAGGCGAGGACCTGATTGTGATACCCACACCTGCCAAGTGTGTGTGCAAGAGAGGGGGCTTTAATTGCTTTCGTGGATCCCTGCCATCTTGAAGAATTTAGCCCCCTCCTAGGGACGCTCTTGCTATAAGTCCTTGACTTAACAACCGTTCTTTTAGTGACTGTTTAAAGTTAAAACAACTCTGAAAAAAGTGATTTACAACCAGTCCAGATGCTTAAAAGACCATCGTGTAATCAAAATCGAGAGGCAACTGACATGTATTTGTGACGGTGGCAGCATCCCGGGGTTACGTGATTCGCATTCGTGACCTTCCCAGCTGCCTTTGGACAAGCAAAGCCAATGAGAGAAGCCGGACTTGTTTAATGACCATGTGAGCCACTTAACATTAGCAGGGATTCACTTAACAGCCGTGGCAAAATGCAATCAAATCAGACGCATCGCACTTAGCAAAGGTCTTGCTTTACAACGGAAAGTTCTTTTCTCAATTCTGGTCATAAGTCGAGGACTATCGGTATTCCTCGAAATGCGCATTGTTTTATTTTACCTTCTATTTTTCTCGCAGTTCTGCCCCATTTTACCACCACAGTTATTAAGCGAATCAGTGCTGTTGTTAGGTGGTTAAGTGAGTCTGGCTTTCCCCGTTGACTTTGCTTGTCAGAAGGTCGCAAAAAGAGGATCACATGACCCCGGGACTCCGCAACTGTCATAACTATGAGTCAGTTGCCAAGGGTCTGAATTTTGATCACGTGACCACGGGGAATGCTGCAACGGTCGTTAAGTGTGAAAAAAGGTTCTAGGTCCCTTTTTTCAGTGCCCTTGAAACTTCGAATGGTCACTAAATGAACTGTTGTAAGTCGAGGACTACCTGTGTTCCATTCTGCATTAAAGGATGATTTTCTGCACCCAGCCCGTCGGTGTGAGATGCGTGGGGAATGCCAGCCTGCTTTGCCATCCCCTGTGCCGAAAATAATAATTTATATAAGCAGAAACGCCCAGTGCTGAATTGCAAGCTCTGTCCATGCTGGAAAACGGATGGCCCTTGTAGAGACATCCCATAATGTCCTTGAAGGGGCTTGGGAACGTCCTCGGAAGCTCTTTGGAATAACAGAATAAAAAGGGTTGGAAGGGATCTCGGAGGTCTTCTAGTCCAACCCGCTCCTCAGGCAGGAGGAAACCCATACTATTCCCGAGAAATGGCTGTCCAGCCTCTTCTTAAAAACCTCCAGTGACGGAGCCCCCACAACTTCTGGAGGCTTCGTATTCAACAGGTGCAGAGGAGAGCAAGGAAGAGGGTGGACGCTCAAGGGTTCAAGAGGGGTTTCTCAACCTCAGAGGCTCGAAGATGCATGGACTGGTGGCTGGGGAATTCTGGGAGTCTACGTCCTTTTCCTTTCCTTTCCTTTCCTTCCCTTCCCCTTTTTATCTTCCCTTCCCTTCCCTCTTTCCTTTCCTTTCCTTTCTCTTCCCTTCCCTTCCCCTTTCCTTTCCTTCCTTCTCTTCCCCTTTCCTTTCCTTCTCTTCCCTTCCCTTCCTTTCCTTTCCTTCCCTCTTTCCTTTCCTTTCCTTTCCTTCCCTTCCCTTCCCTTCCCTTCCCCTTCCTTTCATTCCCTTCCTTCCCCTTTCCATTCCTTTCTTTCATTTTCTCTTCCTTCTCTTCCCTTCCTTTCCTTTCCTTTCCTTCCCTTCCTTTCCCTTCCCTTTCCGTCCCTTCCCTTCCCTTTCATTCCCTTTCCATTCCTTTCTTTCATTTTCTCTTCCTTCCTTCCTTCCTCCCTCCTTCCTGTCTTTCCATCCTGTCTCACCATCCTGTCCTTCCTTCCTTCCTTCCTTCCTTCCTTCCTTCCTTCCTCCCTAACCCTAACCCTAACCCTAACCCTAACCCTAACCTTTTGACTTCTCAACCTTGTTGGTTAGCAATTCTGGCTGGGGAATTCTGGGAGTTGAAGTCCTTTCCTTTCCTTTCCTTTCCTTTCCTTTCCTTTCCTTTCCTTTCCTTTTCCTTTCTTTCATTTTTCCTTCCTTCCTTCCTTTCGTCCTTCCTTCCTTCCTTCCTTCCTTCCTTCCCTCCCTCCCTCCCTCCCTCCCTAACCCTTTGACTTGAAAGCTTGTTTCACATCCTTGTTGGTTAGCAATTCTGAGTGGGGAATTCTGGGACTTGAAGTTCACCCATCTTACAGCTGTCAATGTTAAGACACACTGAGCAAAAGGAAGTGGGGACACTTAGCCCATGGAGGAGAAGCTGGAATGGGGGACAGGCTAATCCTAGTCCAATCCTCAAAGGGTTGCCCAGAAAAGACGGTATAGACTTATCCTCCATGATGCCCCAAGGAAGAACCCAACCCAACCATGAAAGCTTCAGAGATGGAGATTCAAACACACAATAAGGAGGACTTTCCTGAAAACTACTCAGCATTGGAATAATGTCCCTGGTGTCATGGAAACTCTGTGAGTAGAAGGTTGCAAGCCATTTGTCCAGGATGGTCTGGGAATTCTGGGCGGGGGTCAGATTAGATGACCTCCAAGACTACAACCACTAAAATCTAGGATTTTAGGTCTAACAACCTGCAGTGGAAGTTTCCAGTAGAACCCAGAATCCATGGTCCTTTCTGTAATTGCAAGTGTCTGGGTTGTGAGTCTGCGAAGTATATGCCACGTTTCAGAATCATGGTTAAGTTCTTCCGTTGAAACAAGAAGGGTTTTTTTTCCCAATCAAGGGTCAACCTGAGGAAACCTGGATGGACCAGACCCATCCTTGGAGGAAGGAGGGGTTGGTCCACTCCCAAGGCTCTACTTTCCATGCTGACCCACAGAACCTGCAGGAACCTCTGGAGAAACCCAGAATCAGGAGGCCCCCAAGAGTCTACCAAACCCTAGAACAGAAGTCTTCAAACTCAACAGCTTTAAGACTTGTGGACTTCAACTTCCAGAATTCTCCAGCCGGCTGGCTGGAGAATTCTGGAAGTTGAAATCCACAAGTCTTAAAGCTGCCGAGTTTGAAGACCTCTTCCCTAGAAGGACTTCATGAATGAATCCTGTGGTTCCTCT
>NW_026844151.1:0-175000 GCF_029531705.1 Pantherophis guttatus | reverse complement strand
GGGTGGGGGGTGGGAGGGAAATTTCCAGGTTTCTGTCAAAAGGTTGTGTGAATCTCTGTGTGTAAGAAGGAATAAAAAAATCCCCATCCGTTTTAGTGACGTTGCAACAGCACCAAAACAAGGAATAGATGGCCGGATTTTTTTTAATACTTACGATCATTGCAGGTCACGTGATCAGAATTCAGATCCTTGGCAACTGACTCGTATTTATGACGGTTGCAGTGAGTGTCCCCCCCCCGGTCACATGGTCTCCTTTTGCGACCTCCTCCTGACAAGCAAAATCAGTGGAGGGAAGCCGGGTATGCTTAACTACTACAGGAATCGGCTTTACGACTGTGGACAGAAAGGTCGTAAAATGAGGCAAAACTCACTGAACAACTGTCTCACTTAGCAGTGGATATTTTGGGCTCCATTGTGGTCTTAAGAAGAGGACTTCTGCTGTGCCTGCTCTTCCTCCTTCTCATCCTAAAATGCATTTACCTCATCCGACTGAGGTTTTCCCCAGCAGATGTGAGAATGCTGGAAACCTCAGTTCTGGATGCACTTTCCAAATCATTAATTTTTATTAATTTTTACAACCAGCAGCCGGTGCCCTTTGTGTCTTTGCTGGATGGGCCAGAAACAGAAATTTTCCCCTGGTGCGTCCATCCACAGAAAGCTCCGATAGAGGATCATAGATGTGGAAGGGACCTCAGAGATCTTCTAGTCCAACCCACTGTTTGTCTTTGTGCCAGTGGATGCAGTTGGGTGTCCAGAAAATTAGAAAGGAAAAAAAAAAAGAAAAATTCTAACAGAGGACAGATAGAGGTTGTCCTCACTTTACGACCATTCATTTAGTGACCATCTGAACTTACAACAGCAGTGAAAAAAGGAACCGATGAACTTTTTTTCACACTTACGACCATTGCAGCCTTCCTGCAATCCACATGATCAAAAATCGAATGCTTGGCAACTGACTCATATTTATGACGGTTTCAGTGTCCTGGGGTCACGTGATCCCTTTTTGTGACCTTCTGACAAACAAAAGCCTGATTCACTTAACAACCATGTGATTAACTTACAACTGCAGTGATTCACTTAACGACAGTGTCAAGAAAGGTCGTAAAATGGGGCAAAACTCACTCACTGCCTCACTTAGCAACGGAGTTTTGCTAAAACAGGAGTTGCTCTTTCTCTACTCACACATGTACCCATGATCACCAAATCGCAAAAAAAAAATAAAAATCAGAGTTTCCTGATCAGATACCTTCCCTCCAAAAATGTATATGTATAATATATATATACCTGGCTAGAAGAAAAAAACTGGCTAGAAGAAAAACATATATATATATATATATATATATATATATATATATATATTATATATATATATATATATATATATATATATATATTATTATATATATATATATATATATATATATATATTATATATATATATATATATATATATATAAATATATTATACATAAAAAGAATGTCTACATTTATAAGTGACAGGAAAAAGCCTTACTGTGTTTTTTTGCAGGAAAGAGAACAGAAATTAATCATGTTAGGTTTTGAAGATGAGAGAAAATAGCTTTAGAAAAAAAATAGCTTTTTTATAATTATGATCTAGGAGATATATGGCCTAATAGAAAAAAAAAAAGCTAGCTTTTCCCCCCCTGTAATTATAAAGAGGTAATTATAAAGTTGTAATTGCTCAGAAGGAATTCAGAAGCAATTTCTTTTGCCTTGTTTTAATTCTTTCTTTTAGCAGTTTGCTGCTTGTCAGCTTTGACCCTATTAGTTTGCGTTAATTATATATGTTCTTTGTTAAAATTTTAAGTCAAAACATATGCCAGAGTTGTGTGTATGGTTTTCCCTTCCACTTTTTTAAACTATAGTTTTATTCACCTTGTTTGTTTCTAGTCTACCATCCTAGGAGCTGCTTCCTAACATTAAAACAAGATAGTAAAATAATTTAATGTATTAAATAATAAACCAACTCATGATGGAAGGATGCATGTAAACAATAAATTAACGTTCCTGGTCTGTGTTTGCTCTGTGTTAACCGATTTCTTTTGACCTGTTGAATCCAATAAAGAAATTCACCAGTTCATTAACTGAGGAGTTCCTTTTTCCAACTCATGAAAAACACAAAATATTTTCTGTGCATCAACGACCAAACACAACGGTGCATTGTCACTTATTAAATAACACTTTGCGGCCATTGAAATTGGACTTTAAAATAGCTAAATCTGGTTCGGCAGATCAGCAAAAACACACCCAACAACATCTTTGTGTTAGAGAGGGGAAAACAAACCGAGAAACGGCTAAAAAGCTGCATTGTTTTGTGCTGACAATCCATAAAACTTGTTACCAGCTTAAAAAAAACATTTGCCATAGTCCTCGGGTTACGACCACAACTGAGCCCAAAATTTCCATTGCTGAGCGAGACAGTAACATGAGTTTTGCCCCATTTTACAACTTTTTTGCCACGGTTGTTAAGTGCAGTCGTTAAGTTAGTCACACGGTTTGTTAAGCGAATCTGCCTTTCCTGTTGACTTTGCTGGTCAGAAGTTCGCAAAAAGGGATCACGTGACCTTGGGACTCTGCGACCGTCATAAATACGAGCCAGTTGCCAAGTGTTTGAATTTTGATCATGGGACCACACAGGGATATTGCAACGGTGAGAAGTTTGAAAAACGGTTGTAAGGTATTTATTTTCAGTGCTATTGTAACTTTGAATGGTCACTAAACGGACGGTTATAAAGCGAGGATTTGTTTCTTTTTTCTACTTTGGTTTCCTGGCAAGTGAGGCAGGAAGGAAAGCAAACTACATTTCTGGCACAGGTTAAATTCTTACTTTTTCCCCCTGCATTGAATTACAGGAGGTAGCAAATTGGGTAACGTTAGCCGAGTTTGCAAAATGCTTATGTATTGTGTATTTTCCCCCACTAATTTTCAGGAGGCAAATTCAGACAAACAGCTTGCAGGGAAAAGAATTAGCAGCTGTTTTCGGCGATAAATCTCACTTGGAGCTCACATCGAGGGCTTTTAACGGCTGATCTATCATGCACCTTGAAAGATTTTGGAATGTTTCCAAATGAGTAATTCTCTCTTTATGCACTTATTGGAAATGAGCATTCCTTAAGCATAGACACTCTGGGTTTTTTGGCATGATTAATAGATCAGTTTTTTTTTGAACAGCAGTTTTTTTTTAGCAGGTGCAACTGAGTTAGGACATTCTCCAATTAAATGTTTTGGGGATGACTTTATCAAAAAGAGAAAGAGAGAAAAAGAGAAAGAGAGACTTCTGGACTCCGATTCCCAGAATCCCCCAGCTGGCATGCTTTAAAAGGGGGGGGACTTCAACTCCCAGAATCCCCCAGTCAGCATGCTTTAAGAGGGGAGGACTTCAACTCCCAGAATCCCCCAGCCAGCATGCTTTAAGAGGGGTGGACTTCAACTCCCAGAATCCCCCAGCCAGCATGCTTTAAGAGGGGAGGACTTCAACTCCCAGAATCCCCCAGCCAGCATGCTTTAAGAGGGGTGGACTTCAACTCCCAGAATCCCCCAGCCAGCATGCTTTAAGAGGGGAGGACTTCAACTCCCAGAATCCCCCAGCCAGCATGCTTTAAGAGGGAGGACTTCCACTCCCAGAATCCCCCATTCAGCATGCTTTAAAAGGGGGGACTTCAACTCCCAGAATCCCCCATCTGGCATGCTTTAAAGAGGGGTGGACTTCAACCCCCAGAATCCCCCAGCCAGCATGCTTTAAGAGGGGAGGACTTCCACTCCCAGAATCCCCCATTCAGCATGCTTTAAGAGGGAAGGGCTTCCACTCCCAGAATCCCCATCTGGCATGCTTTAAGAGGGAAGGGCTTCCACTCCCAGAATCCCCCATCTGGCATGCTTAAGAGGGAAGGGCTTCCACTCCCAGAATCCCCCAGCCGCCATGCTTTTAAGAGGGGCTTGGGAATTCTGGGTGTCGAAGTCCCCCCACCTTCCAGCACCCAAAGCTGGGAAACCCTGATCTAAGCCAAGAACCATGCAAGGAGGAGAGGGAGTTGTAATCTTCCCTGTTCTCAAATCTTGATCTTCCCTGACAGTGTCTCGAACTCGTCACAGGCTGGGAATGTCATGCCAGAGACCAAGCCAGGGGGGTCATCCCCAGTGGCCTCATGGGACCCCTCCAATGGCAGGAGAAAAAAGGGGAAAAAATCACGAAGCAGAATCTGCCCGTAAAGATCAGCCAAGCATATTTTAGATAAAAATGTCAAACAAGAAGGGTGTGAGAGAGAGAGAGAGAGACCAGATTAACGATTCTATAAACAATGGAAGATCCATCTTCATCCTTTCCCAGCCTCTCTGTGGCAATTGTTAGCCTGGCTTCTCTAAATCTATACAGATGTCTTGAGTTACGACCATTATTCACACTTATGGCCGTTGCAGCATCCCCGTCTTCACGTGATCAAAATTCACTTGGCACAATCATATTATATGATTATGATTTACAAACAAAAAATGACTTAATTGGTGTTTATATAAATGGTATGGTTAAATAGATAGAATTTAGGGAAATAATTGGGAAACTGTATTAAATAGCATTATTTGAATTAAGAACTATGTTTAAATGTTAAATTGCTATATTTTTAAGATTAGTTATTATAAGATTTAAATTTGATAAAGTAATAATGGAATAAAGATTTAATGAGCACCACATGAAGTAATAAATGAATGTAAGGAAGTTTTAGAATTGGAAATAATTTTGGAATATAAACATGTTTGAACTGTATGGTTAATAGTGAGGATTTAGGGTAAGAATTGTGAAATGTATTATGAGGTATTAATTATTAATTAAGATTTAAAGTGGGTTAATAGAAGGGTAATTATATCGATTAAGTAAATATGAGTAAACTTTTTCTAAAATGGTATTAGTTGAAATATGTGATTTAAGATTAAGAAATAAGTGTTATGGCAAAATAGAATATATAAAATTTTGTTAAAGATGACAAAAAAATTGAACAAATTGATGACCGGATCAAAGCTCTGTTCTGAAAAGATGTAATTTGTATGTTTGAAAAAAATTAAAAAAAACACTTTTTGCAAAAAAAAAAAATTCACTTGGCAACTGACTCCTATTTATGACGGTTGCTGTGTCCCCCGGATCACGTGATCCCCTTTTGCGACCTACTGACAAACAAAGTCAGTGGGGAAGCCAGATTCGCTTAACGCCGTGTAACTCACTTAACAGCTACATTGATTCGCTTAACAACTTTGGCAACAAATGTCATAAAATGGGGCAAACTCACTTAACAATTGTCTCGCTAAACAACAGAAATTTTAGAATTGTGGTCGTAACTCGAGGACTGCCTGTTCCTTGATTCATGAATTCTAAGCTGGTTTTTTTTTCTCTGCTTAGATTTGCCCCTATTCCTGTTTAGTGATCGAACCTAAAGATCCCACATTCAGAAGATCTGCAGTCCTCAACTTATGACCGTTAATTTAGCGACTGCGCACAGTTACAACAACAATGAAAAAAGTGATTTTTGACTCGTCCTCCTAGTTACGACCATTGCAGCATCATGGGGACAGTCACTTGTCTGAAATGGTAAAGTACAGTGATGGCTAACCTTTTTGCCATTGCATGCCAGGAGGGGGGGGGTGCGGGAGAGGTTCGCACACACGCGTGTCCACACCCATAATTTTATGTGCCCTGCCTGCACATGCATGCACAACCCCCCCCCCCCCGCCCTGGCATGCGATGGCCCGTTTTTCTTTCTCACCTGGCTCCAGATCCTCTCTATGCATCTGGGGAGGGCGAAAACAGCCTTCCCCACACACATACCCCAGGCCCTCCAGAGGCAGGAAACAGCCTGTTTCCCTACTTCTGGTGGACCCAGAAGGCCCGAAAATCAGCTGGCCAATGCACGCATGCGCGCCAGAACTGAGCTGGCGTGCCCACTGATATGGCTATGCGTGCCACCTGTGGCACGCGTGCCATAGGTTCGCCATCACGGGTATAGGATCTTGAGCATGGGGCTGGACTAGAAGACCTCCAAGGTCCCTTCCAGCTCTATTCTGATTCTGATCAAAATTTGGGGGCTCAGCAGTTGGCATGTACGTACGACGGTTGCACCATCCTGGGGTCACGTGGTCATAATTTACGACCTTCCCAGCTGTCTTACGATGAGCAAAGTCATTCACTTAAGCACCACATAATTCACTTAACAACCGCACTGATTTGCTTAACAACTGTGCCAAGCAAAGGCTGTAAAATCAGGCCTTAACAACCACTTCGCTTAGCGATGGAAATTCAGGCCCCAACTGCGGTCGGAAGTCGAGGACTCCCTTGCATTCCTAGCCTAAACAATGCAAAAATGTTTTCTGGTAGAGGTAAACGGATAAAAATCTGCCTTAAGACCAAGCAGTTTCTTATGCTTTTAGATTTTCAAGTTGGCAAACGAGTCCCCAAATTCCATAATATCCGTATCCATTTCCCACATCCACGGCCTCCGTAATTAATCCCAAATATGTATTTAGCTAAGCAGAAGTCTAGCCTAGGTTAAACTGCTCGAAAAAGTTTGAAAGGCCATCCTGGTGAATTTGATTTTCTTTTTCTTGTGGGACTCCTTGGCTGACTTCGGACGCCAGTTCCAAGTTTTCAATTAATTTTTGCTGGTTTTGCAATTTCTCCTGCCTATTTTTGATTTAAAAATCCGTGCGGCCAAGAACATGACTTTTCTACAGCTTCTATGTTAAGACGTTTCTGTTCCAGGGATTAAGGGAGGAATTTGCAAAATTTCAAATATTCCGAGATGGGACGCTGAATGGGACAGTCTGGAAATTATTTTCAGAAAAAGACACCCTGAATGCCAAAAATGACCAATGCTTGTCCAAGCATTAATTGACGGATGGATTACAAGTAGTCCTCGATTTACAACCATTCACTTAGTGACCTTTTGAAGTTATGATAGAATTGGGAGGAAAAAAAGGAAAATTTTATCCAGTTCTCGCACTTACGACCGCCACACGCCAGCCGGTCCCATGATCAAAATTTGGGCAGTTTGCATGTATTTACAACGGTTTCAGTGTCCTGTGGTCACACACAGTTAGTCCTTCACTTATGACAACAATTGAGCCCCAAATTTATGTTGCTAAATGAGCAACAAAACTCACGTGAGTTTTGCTCCATTTTGCCTTGTCCCATTTGTTCCAGTTGTTAAGTGAATCACTTTGGTTGTTAAGTGAGTAAGTGAGGTCACAAAAGGGGATCACGTGACCCCGGAACACTGCAATTGTCATAAATATGAGTCAGTGGCCAAGCATCCAAATTTTGATCACGTGACCACGGAGATGCTGCAATGGTCGTAAGTGTGAAAAACGGTCACAAATCACTTTTTTTTCCAGTGTTGTTGGAACTTCAAACGGTCATTAAATGGACTGTTGTAAATTGAGGACTTCCTATATCATCATTTTGATTTTCCTGTCTGGCTTCCAACAATCAAAGTCAATGAAGGAAGCCAGATTCACTTAATGACCACTTAACTGCAATGATTCACTTAATAACCAATGATTCACTTAACAACCATGGCCAAAACAAGGTCATACGCTATTTAAGACCAGTTAAGTATTTTATGACCTCTTTTGAGCATGGTTGTTAAGAGAATGATTGTAGCCCTGTATTTCAGTGCTGCTATAACTTCAAAAGGTCGCTAACGAATCGTTATAAGCCGAGGATAACCTGCGTGTCTGTTCTTCAACCAGGATACACATATTTTAATAATTCGAACATTTATTAAAAATTGTCAATTATAGCCACGTTATAAATCCTGCAAAGGAAGTAGGTTTCGTTGGCGCCCAGCGAAAGAAAAAGTGAATTGTCTCTTCTTTTTTTTCCCCCCTCCTTGCAAATAATTCCTAGAAATCTTTTGCAGCAGATGGTTTGACGTGAGTCATTCGCTTCTTTCAAAGACCTGTATAAATATGGAAAGCTGCTGGTTTCCTCGTCACTCTCTGAAATCGCCCAATTAAAAAAAAACGGAGAATTGGACAGGTTTCTAAAACCCGGAGAATTCAAAACGGGCAAAGCATGAATAAAGGGAGGAAAGAATAATCAGAATAAAGCGATTTTTTTACAGCTAGAGGAAAAGAAGCCACAAGAGGCAACCAGGCAGCGTTCAGAAAACGCACTGAACCGAGCTAGGTAAAAACAAGAAAAATGGCTTAGCCTTAACCTGGTTCCGATAGGTTAGCCTGTTCATTGCTGTCTGTCCAAGGAGTGGACTGTAAAAAGGGCTCAGCCACAGTCCCTTCTTAGGCACGAAAGACGGCTGAGTGACTTTGGCCCAATCACCAGGAGACCGGGAGTTCTAGTCCCACCTTAGGCATAAAAGCTGGCTGGGTGACTTGGGCCAATCACCAGGAGACGGTGAGTTCTAGTCCCGCCTTAGGCATAAAAGCTGGCTGAGTGATTTTGGGCCAATCACCAGGAGACGGGGAGTTCTAGTCCCGCCTTAAGCATAAAAGCTAGCTGGGTGACCTTGGGCCAATCACCAGGAGACGGGGAGTTCTAGTCCCGCCTTAGCACGAAAGACGGCTGGGTGACCTTGGGCCAATCACCAGGAGACGGGGAGTTCTAGTCCCGCCTTAGGCATGAAAGACGGTTGGGTGACTTTGGGCCAATCACCAGGAGACGGGAGTTCTAGTCCCGCCTTAAGCATAAAAGCTGGCTGGGTGACCTTGGGGCCAATCACCAGGAGACGGGGAGTTCTAGTCCCGCCTTAGGCACGAAAGACGGCTGGGTGACCTTGGGCCAATCACCAGGAGACGGGGAGTTCTAGTCCCGCCTTAGGCATGAAAGACGGTTGGGTGACTTTGGGCCAATCACCAGGAGATGGGGAGTTCTAGTCCGCCTTAAGCATAAAAGCTAGCTGGGTGACCTTGGGCCAATCACCAGGAGACGGGGAGTTCTAGTCCCCGCCTTAAGCATAAAAGACGGCTGGTGACCTTGGGCCAATCACCAGGAGACGGGGAGTTCTAGTCCCGCCTTAGGCATGAAAGACGGCTGGGTGACTTTGGGCCAATCACCAGGAGATGGGGAGTTCTAGTCCCGCCTTAAGGATGAAAAATGGCTGAGTGACTTTGGCCAATCACCAGGAGACGGGGAGTTCTAGTCCCGCCTTAAGCATAAAAGCTAGCTGGGTGACCTGGGCCAATCACCAGGAGACGGGGAGTTCTAGTCCCGCCTTAAGCATAAAAGACGGCTGGGTGACCTTGGGCCAATCACCAGGAGATGGGGAGTTCTAGTCCCGCCTTAGGCACGAAAGACGGCTGGGTGACCTTGGGCCAATCACCAGGAGACGGGGAGTTCTAGTCCCGCCTTAGGCATGAAAGACGGCTGGGTGACTTTGGGCCAATCACCAGGAGATGGGGAGTTCTAGTCCCGCCTAAAGGATGAAAAATGGCTGAGTGACTTTGGGCCAATCACCAGGAGACGGTGAGTTCTAGTCCCGCGTTAAGCATAAAAGCAAGCTGGGTGACCTTGGCCAATCACCAGGAGACCAGGAGTTCTAGTCCCATTTTAGGCGTGAAAGCCTGCTGGGTTTGACTTTAGGCCAGTCCCTTCTCTCACACCCAAACCACCTCACAGGGTTGTTATTATTGGGAAAACAGGAGAAGGAAGGAGTACTAGCTATATCCACCGCTTTGAGTGATTTCTACAAAAATAAAAGCAGGATAGAAATTAAATAAATAAAACTTATCAATCAGTAAGTTAATGTATATGATGTTTTGTTTTTGTTTTTTTTAAAAAAACCAGTTGCAACCTTGTTTTGGGCTGATCCCAGTTGACATAACAGAAAAGCAAGAGTTGGAAGGGTCATCCCAGAGGTCATCTAGTCCACCCCCACCCCCACCCCCCCACCCCGCTCAAGCAGGAGGCCCTCTACCATTTTCAGACAATTAACTGTCTAACCTCTCCTTTAAAACTTCCAGTGTTGGAGCATTCACAACTTCTGGTGGCAAGTTGTTCCACTGGTTAATTGTTCTAACTGTCAGGAAGTTTCTCGATGATGATGATGATGATGATGATAAGATGATGATGATGATGATGATGATTATTATTATTATTTATTATTATATTATTATTATTATTATTATTATTATTATATTTCTATGTTAATTCCAGGTTGCTTCTCTCCTTGGTTAGTTTTCCATCCGTTGCTTCTTCTTCTGCCCTCAGGGGCTTTGGAGAACAGATTTACATTTCTTGCACCGTGAAAAAAGCATTAGTCTCTCCTTAAACAGAAGAACAATTTTACGCCTTTTTGAACAGCAAAATGACAATTGTTGCCCGAAGCGAAGCACACAACAATTAGGATGGACATTGCCTGCAGTTTACAATATTCAGATAAATAGACAGTACAAAATCTGCTCCCTGTTTTAGTTTTTTCTTCTGAGTATAATTTCATTAAGAGTTTATAAATGCAAATTTTTAAAAAAATATATATATAGGTAGCCCTTGACTTCCAACTATTTGTTTAGTGACCGTTCAAAGTTATAACGACACTGGAAAAAAGCAACTTATAACCGTTTTTCACACTTACGACTATTGCAGCATCCCCAGGGATTAAAATTGGGACACTTGGCAACTGAATTGCACTTATGACGGTCACAGTGTCCTGGGGTCACGTGATCCCCTTTTACGACCTCCTGATAAGAAACCCATGGGGAAGCCAGATTCACTTAACGACCCTGTGACTAACTTAACAACTGCAAGGATTCACGTCAGCACGGTGGCAAGAAATATTGTAAAAGGGTGCAAAATTTACTTAACCATAGTTTCATTTAGCCACAGAAATTTTGGGCTCAGTTGCAGTTGTAAGTCAAGGACTACCTGTAAGAACTTGGATTCACAGTGATTGAAAGCAAAATCTATGTTGACCCTTCCTTCCTTCCTTCCTTCCTTCCTTCCTTCCTTCCTTTCCTTCCTTCCTTCCTTCCTTCCTTCCCTTCCTTCTTTCTTTCTTTCTTTCTTACTTTCTTTCTCTCTCTCTTTTCTTTCTGTCTCTTCTTCTTCCTTCTTCTTTCTTTTCCATCCATCCTTCCTTCCTTCCTTCCTTCCTTCCTTCCTTCTTTCTTTTTTTCTTCTTTCTTTCTTTCTTTTCTTTCTTTTCTTTCTTCTCTCTCTCTCTCTCTCTCTTCTGTCTCTTCTTCCTTCCCTTCTTTCTTTTCCATCCATCCTTCTTTCCTCTTTTCTTTCTTTCTTTCTTTCTTTCTTTCTTTCTTTCTTACTTTCTCTCTCTCTCTCTCTTTCTCTTTCTGTCTCTTCTTCCTTCCCTTCTTTCTTTTCCTTCCTTCCTCCCTGCCTCCCTTCTGTCTTCCCTTATTTCTTTCTTTCTCTTTCTCTATGTCTATATATTTTATATTTTATTTTTCCTCTATGTACACTGAGAGCGTATGCGCCAAAGACCAATTCCTTGTGTGTCCAATCACACTTGGCCAATAAAGAATTCTATTCTATTCTATTCTATTCTATTCTATTCTATTCTATTCTATTCTATTCTATTCTATTCTATTTCTCCTTCTTCTGCCCTTCCTTCCTTCTTTCTCTCTCCCTCCCTTCTTCCTTCCTTCCTTCTTTTCCTTCCTTCCTTCTTCCTTCCTCTCTTCCTCCCTCCCTCCCTCCCTTTCTTTTTTCTTTCTTTCTTCATTTCCTTCCTTCCTTCCTTCCTTCCTTCCTTCCTTCCTTCCTTCCTTTCATTCATTTATTCATTCATTCATTCATGGATGGAGAAAAAAAACAGCTGGAGAAGGATTGTGACTGGATGAACAGATGGCATCCTTCAGCCCAGAGAGATAGATTTGTCACTTGTCACATCCGTTTCTTCCAAAGCTATTTTGGTAACCTTGAAGGCCACTCGTGGAGAGGTTCCATTCCAGAAATTTCTAGCTTGGAGGCCACCGGCTGGACCACAAGCTATTGAGATGACATCTAGCCCACCAAGAGAGGTCAGCGCGCCTTGCCCGATTCAGTCCCCAAGGAACTTTATGGATGATCTCTGACGTCATCTTCCCATGGCTTCTCTTGATGATCTACCCTAGCTTTCCCTTCCCACAACCACTCAGGAAGGCATGGAGGAGAAGAAGAGAGGCTAAGCTCCGTGGGAGGCCCACCACCCATGAACTTTAGTTTCAGGAAATGCTTCTGCTTCGTTTTCCAGTCATCCATGCTTTGCTAGAAGGACGTTTCTTCTGTTTTTCCAGGTAACGGAGTCCATCATGCCTTTTCCAGTTGATTTTGGGGTCCTCCTGACCAACCAATTGCTTGTCTTTTCATGAAGGTGGGTGTGTCCCAGTGGTGGAATTCAAATTTTATTTTCTGTGGGTGTGGCTTGGTTGGTGGGCGTGGCAGGGGAAGGATACTGCAAAATCCCCATTTCCCACCCCTCTCCAGGGGAAGGATATAGCAAAATCTCCATTCCCACTCCACTCTGGGCCAAAATTTCCGCTACCGGTTCCCAGAACCTGTCAGAACCTGCTGGATTTCACCCCTGGTTTGTCCTCAACAAACATTCAGGGTCTACAAAGAGCAGAACCATGCAAGTAGGGTTCTGCTGGACTGGATCCCTGGACCATCTGGTCCAGAGGTCTCTTTTGCTAGGGGCCCATCAACTGCCCGAGCAAGTCCATGAGCCTCCCTCTAGATGACCTTTGGAGGACTGGCAGGAGGAAGAGGAGGAGAAGGAGAAGACAGACGAGGAGGAGGAGGAGAAAGAAAGAGAAGAAGAAGAAGAAGAAGAAGAAGAAGAAGAAGAAAGAAGAAGAAAAGAAGAAGAAGAAAGAAAGAAAGAAAGAAAGAAAGAAAGAAAGAAAGAAGAAAGAAAGAAAGAAAGAAAGAAAGAAAGAAAGAAAGAAACTGTTTGTCCAGAATGGTCTAGAAGACCCTCTGACTTCCAGAAATCAGACCAACCAGATTCATGAGTAGCCACCACCTGAGTTCATGGTCATGAATTTCTAATTTTGATGATATTTCTCTCCATTTGACATGTCCAGTTCTTGGACACTTCCTGGACACATATTGCTTACATATTGTATACAGGTGGTCCTCATCTTACGACCACAACTGAGCCCCAAATTTCCATCCCTAAATGAGACAGTTCTTAAGAGAGTTTTCCCCCATTTTATGACTTTCTTTCCACAGTTGTTAAGTGAAACACTGCATTGTTAACTTAGTCACACAGTTGTTAAGTGAATCTGAGCTTCCCCATGGACTTTCCTTGTCCGAAGATTGCAAAAGGGGACCACAGGACCCTGGGACTATGCAAGCGTCATAAGTATGAGTCAGCTGGCAAGGATCCAAATTTTGATCCTGCAATGTGAAAAATGGTCATAAGTCAGTTTTTCAATGCCTGTGGAACTTATAACGGCCTTTGAATGTCTTCAAACCCTCTGACCCTCTTCTACTTCCACTACAGGTAATCCTCAACTTACGACCATAATGGAGCCTGCCCATTATGGTTGTGAGTTATGACGGTCATAAAGCAAGACATCGCATCATTGCTTCGGGACGTCGCAACTATTGTAAATTCAAGCATCCGAGCATCTGAATTCGGATCAAGTGACCCTGGGAATGCTGCGATGGTCGTAACGATGAGGACCGGTCGTAAGCCACTTTTTCAGTGCCTTTGCAATTTCAGGCGGCTGCTAAACGATCGGTCGTAAATCCCCATGGACACATGATTTCCATTCGGACGTTTGGCAGTTGAGTCATATTTACGACCGTTCCATTGCCCCATCGCGATTTCCTTTTGCAACCTTCTGACCAGCAAAGTCACCAGGGAATCCCAGATTCGCTTAATAACCGTATGGTTAACTTAACAACCGCATTGATTCACTTAACAACTGTGGCAAGAAAGGTGGTAAAATGGGGAGGGGGGGAAATTCAACCATTGCCTCGCTTAGCAGGATAAATTTTGGGCTCAGTCGTAGTCGTAAGTCAAGGACGACCTGTATATAATATAGTGAAGGGTAATGGCTTTGGGGGGCTGCAAAGTCAAGAGTGCAGGGAAGATGAGTGACAGGACAATAGAAGGACATTGTGGTGACCCTTTAATTGTCCCTGGGAAGACCCATGAGATGCCTTCAAATATAGACAACATGGATGTCCAGCCTTTAAGCTTATTTTTAGCCCGTTAAGAGGACAACTGCCTCTCGGACACAAAACACACTCAGGATAGTGTGTAGGAGGCGTGAACTTTACCGCCAGGGCATCTGCCTGCTGTGCCCATCACTCCAGAGCTCTCGGAATATCGGCCCGATGGGGCCATAGATGGGACAATGCACTGACACCTCTTGGATGGAGACAACCCCAGAAGGGGTTGTGATGGGGGAGGGGGGGGAAGGAGATATTTTGGAAGCAGGGTGGGGGGGTGGGGGGTTGTAGGTCAAGGGCCTTGGGGAGTGGGGGGCAGAGCTGAGTGTCCCGAAATAACTCAACAGGTCAAGAGGGGAACATGATGGAGGCTGGTTGAGTTTGTGGGTAGGGTGTCAAGTTACTGGCATGCGAGGGTCCTTGGGACAAAGAGGGGAGGGGGAGAAGAATTCGGAGGGGCTGCCAAGAATGCAGAATAGGGTAGAGAGGAGAGGGTCTCTTGGGCAATCCTTAAGGGTAGTTTGCTTCTCTTTTCCTGTCCTATCTCTCTTCTCTTCTCTTCTCTTCTCTTCTCTTCTCTTCTCTTCTCTTCTCTTCTCTTCTCTTCTCTTCTTTCCTCTCATCTCCTCTCCTCCTCTCCTCTCCCTTCCCATCCCATTATATTCTTCTTCTCTTCTCTTCTCTTCTCTTCTCTTCTCTTCTCTTCTCTTCTCTTCTCTTCTCTTCCCTGCCCTTCCCTTCCTTCCTTCCTTCCTTCCTTCCTTCCTTCCTTCCTTTCTTTTTCTTTCTATTGGTCTGCCTGTCTGTCAATCTTTCTTGTTCTTTCATTCTTTCTCTCTGTCAATCTTGCTTATTCTTTCTTTCTTTTTTTCTATCTATCAATCTTGCTTGTTCTTTCTTCTTTCTCTCTCTCTCTCTTTCTCTCTTTTTTGTCTGTCAATCTTGCTTGCTCTTTCTTTATTCCTTTCTTTCTTTGTCTGTCAATTCTTTCTTTCTTTCTTTCTTTCTTTCTTTTTCTCTTTTTTTCTCTTTCTTTCTCTTTCTTTCCTGTTTGTCTGTTGGTGTCCATCTTTCTTGTTCTTTCTCTCTGGGTATCAAACTATCTTTTTCTGTCTGTCGGTCTTCCTTCCTCCCTTCCTCCCTCCCTATTTCCCCACTCATCTTCCTAGCTATGGTGACTAGCTACTCCTCTCATTGTGATTCCAGGAAGAACACAACAGACTCAAAGACCCAAAAGAAACACACAATTTCAGCAAAAACCCAGAACACGAAATGGCCACTCGGGAGCCGCATCCGTTGTGAGCTGATATTGTGTCATCAAGTCATTGTTCATTCTCAGCAACCTCCTTGATAGATCCTCTCTCTGAACCATCCATCTTTTCATGTTTTCTGTGATCTTTTTGGGAAAAAATCTGGAACCAGAATTTCCGCCACTAAGCTAGGCGATCGTTACAGGGAGTCATCCCCACTTTTCAAAAACTATTTCTTCCTTGTTGTTAAGTGAATCACTGGTGTTGTTGAGTAACACGGTCATTAAGCAAATCTGGCTTCTCCATTGACTTTGCTCGTCAGAAGTTTGCAAAAGGGGACTGCAACCGTCATAAATATGAGTCAGTTGCCAAACATCCAAAATTTTGATCATGTGACTATGGGGATGCTTCAACGGTCGTAAGTGTGAAGGCTGTTCATAGGTGACTTTTTCAGTGCAAATGGTCGCTAAATGAATCATTGTAAGCCGAGGACTATAGGACGTGGTTTAGATTGGACACCTCTTAAGAAAGACCCATTGTAAAAATTTGGGAAGTTGCAGTCGTTTACAAAGTGGAGAAGGAAGGAAATACAAAGAAGCAAGGAAAAGAAATAAAGCAAAGTGGAAAAGAGAAAGAAAGGAAGAGAGAAAGAGAGAGGGAAGGAAGGGAAGGAAGGAAGGGGAAAAAAACTAAAGGAAAGGAACGGAAATACTGTAAAGGAACATGAGGAAAAGACAAAAAAGGAAGTAAGGAGAAGGAGAAGGAAAGGGGGAGAAAAGGAAGGAAGGAAGGAGAAAGAGAAGGAAAGGGAGGGAAAGAAAAAGAAGGAAGGAAAGAAGGAAGGAAAGAAGGAAAAAAGGAAGGAAGGAAGATGGGAATGAGAAGGAAGGAAGGAGGGAGAAAGAGAAGGGAAGGAAGGGGGAGAAAGAAAAGGAAGGAAGGAAAGAAGGATGGAGGGAGGGAGAAAGAGAAGGGAAGGAAGGGAGAGAAAGAAAAGGAAGGAAGGAAAGAAGGAGGGAGGGAGAAAGAGAAGGGAAGGAAGGGATAGAAAGAAAAGGGGATGGCCCCTATGTTGGATTGAGAAGGAGCAGAAAGTCAGTTTCCAGCTTCCTGGACATGGTGTGGCTTGGTGGACGTGGCTTGGTGGGCGTGGCAGGGGAAGGATACTGCAAAATCCCCATTCCCTCCCGATCATCTGGGACTCGGGAGGCAGAGAATAGATGGGGGCGGGGCCAGTCAGAATTTTTACTACCGGTTTTCCGAACTACTCAAAATTTTCGCTACCGGTTCTTCAGAACTAGTCAGAATCTGCTGAAACCTGCTAAATGAACAATCATAAATCGAGGACTACTTATTCCAAATAAGCCAAGGTGCAAATTGAGTTTTGTGATATGAGTGGTGCAACTTTGAATACTTACAACCACAACACTCCATCCATCGCCTTACTGATTGTCTTGCACACACACACAGACACAGAGGCACACAAAATTTTGCATCTTCTAACGTTTACACCATGTTTGCTCAACTTTTCCAAAAGATTTGCAAAAAATAGGGAGAAACTCTAATCCGCTCCCCGAACATAGTAGTTACTTATAAGGATTATTACTCATAGTAACAAACTACTTGTTCGTTACTACAGCTAGAAGATGCAATCAACATGTAAGTGTATTGCAGAAACCATTAATAGTTACAAGGATTATTACTCATATCAGTAAACCAGCCATTTACTACTAGTGGTAGTAGATGTAAACATGTATTGTATTGTATTTGAAACTATTAGGAGGATTATTGCTCATACTAGTAAAGTACTCATTATTACTGCTGGTGATAGATATAATCAATGTATTGTAGCTAAAACCATTAATAGTTATAAGGCTTATTATTACTAGTACTAAGCTACTCATTTATTACTACAGGAAAATGTAATAGGGATATGGGTGGATCAGAGTGAAAACTATTAAGTTACCAGGATTATTTCCCATAGTAGTAAGCTAAACATGTATTATTACAGTGATAAATGTAATAGGTGGAATATGGTTGAAATTATTAATAGAAGAAATACTATTCATAGTAGTGAGCTACTCATTTTCATACTATGGGTAGAAGATGTAATAGATATAGGTAGACTGTTACTATTGTCCATAATTACAAGGATAATTACTTGGAATACATTCATTTACTAGTACAGGTAGACCATGTATAGGTAGATCAGGTAGATACAACAGGGAGGTTATTTATAGTAATAAAGTGTTCTTTTACTAATAACAAGTAGACTTAATAGATACATGAGAGGGTCATATTCAGCACTTTTAATCGTTTCAAGGACCAATTTTCAGAGTAGTAAACAACTCATTCACTACTACAGGTAGTAGTTGCGAATTGCGTCCTGCAGAGAACTTAGATGTTGCAAGGTCCCTACGAGGAGTAGTGGAAGCCTTCTTCAGAGGCTGGGGAGATACAATTTGCAAGTTGATGGCCGCAGAGGAGTCAGGCGGGAAGGACAGGAAAAAATAGTAGGGTTGGAGTGAGGAGTAACTAGGCGGAGTTCCAGAAGGACAGAAGTCCATCCGAAGACATCCAAAACCTCCGTCCCGTAAGGAAGTAAACAATCCTGAAAACCAAAAAACGAAGAGTTAGTCAACATACACCAGGTAGACTCTACTTCATGTCTACTCTGTACTCTGAAGTTCATGTTTACTCCACTTTCCTCAGTTCACTACTCCATGTTTACTCTGCTTCCTGAGGTTCCACCACTCCAACTTCACTCCCTGGGCTTCCAGGTATTTGCTAATCAACTGTGGTGGAAAAGGTTGTAAAAATAGCCGGGACTCACTTAACAACTGCCTTGCTTAACAATGGAAATTCTGGCCCTAATTGTGATTGAAGGTCGAGGAGTAAAAATTGGTATTTCTCAACCTTGGCAAGTTGAAGATGGATGAAATTCAACTGCCAGAATTCCCCAGTGGGAAGGGAAGGGAAGGGAAGGAAGGGAAGGGAAGGGAAGGGAAGGGAAGAAGGGAAGGGAAGGGAAGGGAAGGGAAGGGAAGGGAAGGGAAGGGAAGAAGGGAAGGAAGGGAAGGGAAGGGAAGAAGGGAAGGGAAGGGAAGGGAAGAAGGAAGGGAAAAGGAAGAAGGGAAGGGAAGGGAAGGGAAGGGAAGGGAAGAAGGGAAAGGAAGAAGGAAGAAGGGAAGGAAGGGAAGGGAAGAAGGGAAGGGAAGGGAAGGGAAGAAGGGAAGGAAGAAGGGAAGGGAAGAAGAGAAGAAGGGAAGAAAGGAAGGGAAGGAAGGGGAAGGGAAGGGAAGGGAAGGGAAGGGAAGAAGGGAAAGGGAAGGGAAGGGAAGGGAAGGGAAGGGAAGGGAAGGGAAGGGAAGGGAAGGGAAGAAGGGAAGAAGGAAGGGAAGGGAAGGAAGGAAGGGAAGAGAGAAGAAGGAAGAAAGGAAGGGAAGGAAGGGAGGAAGGGAAGGGAAGGGAAGAAGAGAAAAGGAAAGAAAGGAGGGAAAGGAAGAGAAGAAAAGAAGAGAAGAGAAGAGAAGAGAAGAGAAGAGAAGAGAAGAGGGAAGGAAGGAAGGAAGAACAGAAGAAGGAAGAACAAGGGAAGGAGAGAGGGAATGAAGAAAGGAAAAAGAGGAAGGAAGGGAGGAAGGAAGGAGTGAGTGAGGAAAGAAGCAAAGGAAGGAGGAAGAAAGAAAAAGAAAGAGAAGGAAGAAAGAAAAGAAAGAGAAGGAAGGAATGAAAGAGAGAGGGAGGAGGGAAGGACAAAAGGAAGAAGGATAGATAAGGAGGGAAGGAATGAAGATATGGGAGAGAGAGAGATAAGGAAAACAGTAAATTCACATCTTCTCCAAATTGCTCCCAGTCAAAACCCTTAAAACCTGGGAAAATGGCCAATTTCTCGTCTGGCGGTTTTCCAGGCATGGAGCCGGGTGAGCGGTTGACTGGGGCGGAGTGTGGGGGGGGGGGGGGGGGGGGGGGGAATGTCCCAAAAATACACGGGGGCGGAGGAAGCTAATGGTTGCCTCTAATCCTGTTGTTGCGACCTGTGCACAAAGTGGAATCCGTGGGTGGGCTGAGCATCTCTGAGCTTTTGGCGAAGACACAACAAGGACCCACAAACAAACACAAATATCGGTCTTTGCAAAGCGCAGCCGGAGCAGAAGGGACAGGACGGCTGTGGGTTCAAGACAGAGGAGACCCCTTAGCCTAGCCAGGACCCCTCACCCCCATCCTCACCCCCTCCTGGTCTTAATTTCTTACGCTACTTTTGATTTTTCACGGTGTCCACAGGGCAAAGAAAGAGGTCAACCGAAGGCAATCAAAAGCAACTGGAACCCTCCTGGGGGTGGGGGTGGGAGGTGAGGAGTGGGCTTCAGCTGCATGGTTTCAGGAACAGGGAGGGAAGGGGAAGATGGATGGAAGGAAAGAAGGAGAGAAAGAAGGAGAAGAAAGGGGGACGGGAAAGAAAGGAGGAAAGAAGGGAGAAAAGATAGAGAACAGGACGGAGAAACAGAAGGAGAGAGGAGGAAGAAAGGGAAAAAGGAGAAGAGAGACAGGCAGAAGAAAAGAAAGGAGGGAGGAAAAGAAGGGAGGGAGGGAGGGGGAAGGAACAGGGAAGAAGAAGAGAGAAGGTGGAAGAAAGAGAGAAAAAGCAAAGAAAGGAGGAAGAAGGAAGAAAAGGGAGAGAAGGATGGAGAGATAGGCAGAAAGAAGAGAGGGAGGCAGGAAGGAAAGTGGGAGGGAAGGAAGGAAGGAAAGGCAGGAGGGAAGGAGGAAAAGAGAAAGAAAGGGAAAAGGAAAAAGGAGGGAAAGAAGGAAGGAAGCAAGAGAAAGAGAAAAGGAAGGAAAGGCAGGAGGGAAGGAGGAAAAGAGTGGAGGAAAAGAAAGGGAAAGGGGAAAAGGGGGAAAGAAGGAAGGAAGGAAAGAGAAAGGGAAAAGGAAGGAAGGCAGGAGGGAAGGAGGAAAAGAGTGGAGGAAAAGAAAGGGAAAGGGAAAAAGGAGGGAAAGAAGGAAGGAAGGAAAGGGAAAGGGAAAAAGGAGGGAATGAAGGAAGGAATGAAAGAGGGAGGGAAGGACAAAAGTAAGGAAGGAAAAGAAAGAGAAGGAGGGAAGGAAAAAAAAGGCTTATCCCTGCATTTCACAGCTATGTCTGGCCTGATTTTTCACTTCATTCCTTCACTCCCTGGGACTTTGGGAGGATAGAAAAAAAATATCAACCCCATCCCACCAATCTGGGCCCCGTCATAACTTGAGTCATTCCAGATTTCACTAAGCAAACAAGACCAGGAACTTGGAGGTGATAAATAAACGAGAACGGACAAACAACAGGAACTGATAATGCTGGCTGTTTTCTCTCCTTTTATCTAGGGAATGTACCCACACATTTTCATTTTTTCAGGAAAAAGCCGGGTCAAACTTTTCCCAAGAGGGGTGGGAAAAATATATCTATATATCAACACAGCTTCTGAGTCATCCCAAGACTGGGGCAAAGATTTGCTGGTTGTTGACTTGCAAAAAAAAATAATAAGACAAAACCCATCTTCAGCGTTTGCGGTGAAAGGACACAACAATTGTCAATAAGGAAGATTTAGGTTGCAAAAATACCCATTTTTGAATGACCGTCTGTTTCTCTTAACAACCGCAGTGATCCACGCAACTCCCGTGGCCAAAAAAGTCACAAAATCGGACCTGACTCACTTAACAACCGCTTTTGCTTAACGGCAGGCATTCGGACCCCGGTTGTGGCCATAATTCGAGGACCAATCTGTGACCACATCATTGTTTTTGAATGCAGGGATGTAAATTGTCTTGGGTGCATCTTACCCAGAGGGCAGGTATTGTGCAGTACAGGTAGTCCTCAACTTATAACAGTTCCTTTAGTGACCGTTCAAAGTTTAAGTTACAACAGCACTGAAAAAAGAGACTTATGACCATTTTTCACACTTATGACAATTGTAGCATCCCCATGTTCATATCATCAAAATTCGGGCGCTTGGCAACTGACTCAGACTTATGACGATCGCAGTGTCCTGGGGGGGGAGGCGGGTCACATGATCCCTGTTTGTGACCTTCTGACAAGCAAAGCCAATGGGGGGAAGCAGGATTCACTTAATGACCGTGTGACTCACTTAACAACTGCGGTGATTCGCTTAACAACTGTGGCAAGAAAGGTCGTAAAGTGAGCCAAAACTCACTTCATCACTAGTTTCGCTTAGCAATGGAACTTCTGAGCTCAGTTGTGGTCGTAAATTGAGGAATACCTGCATATGATTTCAATCTTAGATTCGAATTCCTTCAGGATTCCTCTGAATGATCCCCCAATTATTCATTTGGCTTCAGCTTCATTTTTTAGCATTTGAATTTGCATTTACATCAATTCAGGAGAAATCACCAAGTTTGTTGTAGCTGCAACAGTGGAAAATGAGAACACAGGTAGTCCTCAACTTACGACCACAATGGAGCCAAAAATTTCTGTTGTTAAGAGAGACATTTGTTAAGCGAGTTTTGCCCCATTTTATGACTTCTCTTGCCAGCGCCGTTAAGTGAATCACTGCGGTTGGTAAGTTAGTAACGTGGTTGTTAAGCGAATCCAGCTTCCTCCATTGACTTATCAGAAGGTCGCCAAAGGGATCATGTGACCCCGAGATGCTAGACCGTCATAAATATGAGTCAGTTGCCAAGCATCTGAGCACCTGAGAACAGGGATGCTGCAAAAGTTGCAGCTGCGAGAAACGTCCGTGTCACATTTTTCAGCACCGTTGTAACTTTGAACGGTCACTAAACGAAATGTTGTAAGTCGAGGACTTCCTGTATTTCCTTCAGTTTGACGGGAAAAGAAATGGCAACAACGAACGCAGGTTCCTGAGATACGCAGAGCTAGGGGAACGTGCTGCATCATCTCATCCTCAATCAGGCCTCAGACTGGAAAAATACGTAAACAAAAGCTGCAAAAGGGAAGAATTAAGATAAGGATCCTCCTTACCTGCCATTTTAACTTGCCATGATGTGTTTCACAAAGGCTAAAATAAAAAGGGGGGGGGAGAAAGGGAGGGAGGGTGAATGATTGCAAGAATGGCAGTTTTCTGCATGTTATAAATCCCCAAATGTCCCAGATCCCGTCCAGATTTTTTTATACTGTCACTAGGAAACATGTTCCCCATTGGGTCATTGACTTCCTGCTGGCTTCCCCAATGACTTTCCTTGTGGGAACTGAGAGGAAGCATCAGAAATCTTTCCTTCCCTCCCTCCCTATCCTTCTCTTCCTTTTTTCCTATCATCTGTCCATCCTTCTCTCCCTTTCTTTCCCTCCCCTCCCTCCCTTCCTACCTCCTTCCTTTTCTTCCTTCCTTCCTTCCTCCCTTTCCTTCCTTCCTTCCTTCTGTCCCTCCCCTATTCCTCTCTTCCTCTTTTCTTTCCATCTGTCCATCCTTCCTTCTTTCTGTCTCTTCCTTTTCCCTCCCTTCCTTTCTCATCTGTCCTTTCCTCTCCTCCCTTTTCCCCTCCTCCTCCCTCCCTTCCCTTCCCAGCAGACAGGTAAATAGCTGCTGCTAGGTTGGCGAAGGGAGTGAGGGATTGCTAGACGGACTGGGAAACTGTCAACGGAACATTGCAAAATGAAGATCACGTGACCACAGCAGGAGCAGCGGTCAGTAGCCTTAAAGCAGCCGCAACTCCTCTAAATTTCATTTTCTCTAGAATCCTGGCTCTCAAGACTTCGAGCCCATTGTGTAAGTCACATCTCGGAGGTAACTGAGTTCGAAAACTGTTGTCCTCCGATACACCATTTTGCCCAATCGGAGGTTACAACAACAGGAGTGGGGTTTTAATTTTTTTAGCACCCTAAATTCTAATTGTCCTAAAAAATCGAATCCTTTGAAAAGATTTGATGATGCCGTTTCATGGCAGGTATTATATCCCCTAATCCCACAACTCATTACATTTCGCTGGCGTTGTTTTTTCATCCGAGAAGCACAACGAACGAACGATGGTGTGACATCCCCCTCCGCTCACCCACTCCCTTCCCCTACTATAACCTGGATTTTAAAATCACTTAGACGGCCTGAATTATTTATATTCCCACTGGGCCACTTTTTCTGGTCCCCAAGTCTGGGCAGGAACTCCTGAGCCATCATTTATTCCATCCTGTCTTCCATATTGATCTTTCTCATAAAAGTGATTTATAATCTGGCCCCCACTCGTCATTTTTCAAGAAGGTCAAATCCCAAGGTGAACATCAATGCTCGGCTTTGATCTCAACCCCAACCTCAAAGGCAGAAGAAGGTCACCTCTTGAAGAACCATCTCACCTTCATAATTGATACACCCGTTGGAGTCTTCTTGGCCGGCCATCAATTTATCAACTTCTTCCTCGGTTAATCTTTCTCCTGGGGGGGAAAAAAAACAACAACGGAGGAAAATAATTCAAAATTTAATGAAGGCTCTCATGCCTTTGAAGTCTTCCGCGGTCCTTCTGCTCAGAGGACTCATCTTCTAGGGTTCAAATAGGGAAGAGCAGAATCGAAGGTTGGCCATTCCTCGACATACGACCCGTTCACTTAGTGACCGCCGGGAGTTACAACGGCGCTGAAAAAAGGCACCGACGGCCAGTCATCGCAAATACAGGCTGTCCTCGACTTACGACCACAAAATGGATGCTGCTAAGCGAGACAGTTGTTAAGTGAACTTTGTCCCATTTTGCGACCTTTCTTGCCACGGTTGTTAAGTGAATCACTGCAGTTGTTAAATTAGTCAGACCATTGTCTGGCTTCCCCACTGACTCTGCTTACTGGAAGGTCGCAAAAGCGTCGTTAAGTGGGATGTTGCAACCGTCATAAGTATGAGACACCTGCCAAGCCTGAATTTTAGTCACCTGACCATTGCAACGGTTGTTAAGTGTGAAAAATGTAACTTCGAATGGTCACTAAGCAAACTGTTGAAAGTTGAGGACTACCTGTAATGCTTTTTACTGTTTCTATTGTTTTAATGTGCTTTTAAATATTTAATTGTAATATATGTTTCAATTGCGAGCTGCCCAGACTTGTTTGCTGAGTGGGCAGCTATAAAAACCAAATATATAAAATAAAAAAATAAATAAATACAGCCGTGGCGCTTGGCCACTGGCATGAACTTATGTCAGTTGCAGCATCCCCTGGAGTCACGTGATTGGTATTTAAGGCCTTCCCTGCTGGCCTCTGGCTACAAAGACAATGGGGGAGGCAGGATTCACTTAACAACCACACTGATTTGTTTTAAAATGGTGGCGCAGTGGTTAGAGTGCAGTACTGCAGAAGTACTACTTCTACTGACTGCCGGCTGCCTGCAATTTGGCAGTTCGAATCTCACTAGGCTCAAGGTGGACTCAGCCTTCCGTCCTTCCGAGGTGAGTAAAATGAGGTTCCAGATTGTTGGGGGCAAATATGCTGATTTTGTAAGCCGCTTAGAGAGGGCTGTAAAAGCACTGTGAAGCAGTATATAAGTCTAAGTGCTATTGCCCTTCCTTCCTTCCTTCCTTCCTTCCTTCCTTCCTTCCTTCCTGCCTTCCTGCCTTCCTGCCTTCCTGCCTTCCTGCCTTCCTCCCTCCTTTTTCTTTCCTTCACAATGGTTAGAATGCAGTATTGCAGGCTAACTCTGCCGACTGCCAGTAGTTTGAATCTCACCAGGCTCAAGATTGGCTCAGCCTTCCATCCTCCTGAGGTGGATAAATTGAGGACCCAGATTGTTGGGGCCAATAGGCTGATTCTATAAACCACTTAGAGAGGGTGTAAAAGCACTATAAAGCGGTATATAAATCTAAGTGCTATTGCTATTGCTATAACCCTGGTTATTTAAATAAAAAAAAAAGGGTTATAAAATCGAGCTGGCCTCCTGGAACAACTGCCTTGCTTAGCAACGGGGATTCTGGTGGGTGGCCGTAAGTCGAGGACTTCCTCTTTGCATGCAAATCTATGCGAGAAAAACGATGCCACGAAAGGCTCTCTGGCTTGTCCCGTCTGAGAGCTCCCGTAGGGCCAGCCTTACCAAGGGTTGCCAAGACGTGGCGGAGTTCGGCTCCCATCACAGTGCCATTTCCTTCTTTATCAAAGACACGCAGACCTTCCACGAAGTCCTCAAATGTCCCCGTGTCTTTGGTCTTGGCGATGTGCTGGAGCATGGGCAGGAACGTGTCGAAGTCCAGCATCTTGCTGTTCATTTCTGCCAAAAGAAGGAAAAAATGCGCTTCACCCACACGGCTCACCCAGCCACATTGGAAAGCAAACTCTTAGAGCTGGAAGGGACCTCGGAGGTCCTCTAGTCTGACCCCCTGCTCGAGCAGGAGACCCTGGACTATCTTGGACAAAAGGGCTGGCCGGTCTCTTCTTGGAATCTTCCAGGGATGGAGCCACTCGCAAGTCAGGGAGGAAAGCCATTGCAGTCGTTAAGCAAGTGCAGCAGTCGTTAAGCAAGTCCTACAGTCGTTAAGCGAACACTGCAGTTGTTAAGCAAATGCTGCAGTCATTAAACAAACACAGCAGTCGTTAAGTGAACACTGCAGTTATTAAACAAACACTGCAGTCATTAAGTGAATCCTGCAGTCATTAAGCGAACACTGCAGTCATTAAATAAACACTGCAGTCATTAAGCGAATGCTGAAGTTGTTAGGCGAACACTGCAGTAATTAAACAAACACTGCAGTCATTAAGCATTTAAACCCTCCAAAAAACTCAATCTGCAAATCATTCCACACCATTGAGAAGAGACTAACCGTCTGGTTTTGGGCGTCCAAGGACTTTATGGACTTCTGCCTGGGTGGGATTCTGCCCACAGGACCTCAAGACGTCCCCGCATTGCCCGTAAGTGATTTTCAATTCACCCTTTGGAGTCCGGTCGAAGAGTTCAAAAACCTCCCTGAATTCTGAGAAAAACAACAAAAGAGCATCAGGAAAAAAAATTGTGCTTCGCATGACGAATTTGTTTGCAAAGTATAATACCGAATAGTAGGAATGGAAGGGACCTTGGAGGTCTTCTAGTCCAACCCCCTGCTCAAGCAGGAAACCCTACACCACTTCAGACAAATGGTTATCCAACCTCTTCTTAAAAACTTCCTATGTTGGAGCATTCACAATTTCTAGAGGCAAGTTGTTCCACTGATTAATTGTTTTAACTGTCAGGAATTTTCTCCTTAGTTCCAGGTTGCTTCTCTCCTTGATTAGTTTCCATCTGTTGCTTCTTTTCCTGCCTTCTGGTGCTTTGGAGAATAGCTTGACTCCCTCTTCTTTGGGGCAGCCCCAGAGAGATTGGAAGACTGCTATCATGTCTCCTCTAGTGCTTCTCTTCATTAAACTAGACATACCCAGTTCCAGCAACCGTTCTTCATATGTTTTAGCCTCCAGTCCCCTAATCCTCTTTGTTGCTCTTCTCTGCACTCTTCCTAGAGTCTCCACATCTTTTTTTACATCGTGGCGACCAAAATTGGATGCAGTATTCCAAGTGTGGCCTTATTACCAAGGCCTTATAAAGTGGTATTAACACTTCACGTGATCTTGATTCTCTCCCTCTCTTGATGCAGCCTAGAACTGTGTTGGCTTTTTTGGCAGCTGCACCAGATCGCTGGCTCATACTAAAATGTATGAAGAATGGAGGCTAAATAGACAAAGAATTGGGGAAATCTACTTTAATGAAAAGAAGAATTAGGGGTGATATGATGGCAGTATTTGAGTATTTGAGGGACTGCCCCAAAGAAGAGGGAGTCAAGCTATTCTCCAAAGCACGAAAAGGCAGGACAAGAAGCAACGGATGGAAACTCATCAAGGAGAGAGAAGCAACCTGGAATTAAGGAGAAACTTCCTAACAGTAAGGACAATTAACCAGTTCCAGAACTGGTTAATTGTCCAACATTATACCCATATGACTACAATTGAGCCCAAAATTTCTGTTGGGACAGCTGTTAAGTGAATTTTGCCCCATTTTATGACCTTCCTTGCCACATTTGTTAAGTGAATCCCTGCAATTGTTAAGTTAGTAACGCCGTTGTTAAGCGAATCTGGCTGCCCCCTTGCCTTGGCTTGTCAAAAAGTCGCAAAAGGGGAACACGTGACTCCGGGACGATGCGACCGTCATAAATATGAATCAGTTGTCAAGCATCTGAATTTTGATGATGTGATCATGTGGAGATGCTAGAACGGTCGTTAAGTGTGAAAAGTGGCCATAAGTCACTTTTTTCAGTGCTGTTGCAATTTTGAACGGTCACTAAATGAATGGTTGTAAGTTGAGGACTTCCTGTATTTCAGTTTGTTCATTGAGGGAAATGGCGATTAATAAATAGGAAATATAAATAAATAAGTAAATAAATAAGGGGTTATATATTTCCAGTGTGTTTTGAACTCCTGTTTAAAAAAATAATAATTCTTAAATTACAACTTCTCTGAACTTTCTCATGTGATTTGCATTTTGAAAGTTTGAAAAACTTTGCTGTTGGATTCATTATCGGCTCTATTTTCATTCCATCTCATTTCGAAGTCCCTGGGGGGATGGTTACGACTGAAAGAAAGAGGGGGAAAAATGACAGATCACCCAGTTTACGATAATGAGATTTGTCCAACCCAAGAATGTGAGAAACAGGGGAAAAAAAACCCATCTTCCTACTTAGCTTAAAGCAGGGCCACGGACCTCTGCAAATCTCAGATACAGAAAAACATAAAATTTGGGATATTGAAGCTTTGCAAAGTTCAAGAGCATTCTGAGTCTTAAATTCCCCAGCTCTTATTGAGAATTGAGTTTTGCCCTGTTTCGCGACCTCTCTTGCCATCGTTGTTAAGTGAATCGCTGCGGTTATTAAGTTAGTCACATGGTTGTCAAGCGAATCTGGGCTTCCCTGTTGACTTTGCTTGTCCAAAGTTCGCGAAAGCGGATCACGTGACCCCCGGGACATTGCAAACCGTCATAAGTACGAGTCAGTTGCCCATCGTCTGAATTTTGATCAGATGGGGATGCTGCAACGGTCGTAAGAGTGAAAAACGGTCGTAAGTCCCTTTTTCCAGTGCCATTGCAACTTCAAATGGTCACTAAATGAACGGTTGTAAGTCGAGGATTAATTGCACCTATAATTGTCAAGCCAGATGTTTCTAGCTTGGCTGCTTTCCCTTATTTTCTTCGATTCGTTAATCGCTTTGCTCTAGTTCTTGACATTTACACGCACAACAGATTCTCAGTAGGTTGAGGGACTGAGCAGCACTAAATAAAATTACAAAACGGTTTTTGTCCCAGGTAACCCCAACAACAGAGGCAAAATCTTCCAAGACCTCCTCCTGCCGCCGCTCCACAGGTCCTGCGTGGATAAATGGCTCTGGGGCCACGTTTGAAATATCATGGCATTCAGAAGCCGTGAAGAAGTAAACGAGGGCGACTTTGATAATTAGATGAAGGGCACTGCATAGTGGGGGTCGGTTATCCAGCTATGAGAGAGAGAGAGAGAGAAAGAAAGAGCAAGAGAGAGAGAGAGAAGAAAGAGAGAGAGAAGGAAAGAAAAAGGGAAAGAGAGAAAGAAAGAAAGATTGATGATAGATAGATAGATAGATAGATAGATAGATAGATAGATAGATAAACAGAGAGATAAGAGAGAAAGAGAGAGAGAGAGATAGGTAGGTAGGTAGGTTGGTTGGTAGATAGATAGGAGGGAGGGAGGGAAGGAAGGAAAAGGGAGGGAAGGAAGGAAAGAAGGAAGGAAGGAAAGAAAGAAAGAAAAAGAAAGAAAGAGGGATGGAAGGAAGGAAGGAAAGGAAAGGAAAGGAAAGGGAAGGAAGGAAGAAAGAAAGAAAGAGGGAGGGAGGGAAGGAAGGAAGGAAGGAGAGAAGGGTGGAAGGAAAGAAAGAAAAGGAAGAAAGAGAGGGAGGGAGGGAAGGAAGGAAAGAAAGAAGGAAGGAAGGAAAGAAAGAAAGGGAGGGAAGGAAGGAGAGAAGGGTGGAAGGAAGGAAAGGAAAGGAAGGACGGAAAGAAAGAGAAAGAGGGAGGGAGAGAGGGAAGGAAGGAAGGAAAGGGAAGGAAGGACAGAAAGAAAGAGAAAGAGGGAGGGAGAGAGGAAGGAAGGAAGGGAAGGGAAGGAAGGAAGGACAGAAAGAAAGAAAGAGAAAGAGAAAGAAAGAAAAAGGAAAAGGAAGGAAGAAGAAGAAAAGAAGAAGGGAAGGAGGGAGGGAAGGCTGGAGCTAGGAAGGAAGGAAGAGAGAAGGATAGGGAAGGATGGGAAATGAAGGAAGGAAGGAACTTGCAACGGCAGTGATTCATTTAACAACTCGTGCAAGAAAGGTCGCAAAATAGGGCATAACTCAATTAACAACTGTCTCGCTTAACAATGGAAATTTTCGGCTCAATGATGTTACGCTGAGTACGGATTGTAGGGTCTCCTGCGTGAGTAGGGAGCTGGGCTACAAGACCTCCAAGGTCCCCTTCCCGCTCTGTTATTCTGTTTTGCTCTCAAAACAACTTTTTTCAAGCAAGCAAATAAATAAATAAATAAATTCAATATGATCCTTTCCTGCCATTGTTCATCTCAGCATATCGATTTACACTCCGTGTTGCTCATCCGGAGATCAATTCACTCCCAGCTTCTCTGCCTGCCTCAGTTTCCAATACTGCCAAGCAAGTCATGGCCGGTGGTGGGTTTTGGGGTGAGGCGCTTGAAATAGGCAGGAAGAGACGGGCGCGTTCGATCGATGGAAGGAAGTCTAGCTGTAGTAGAGTCAGAATACGGATGTCTCCGGTGAAAGTTGAAAAGGGAGTTTGCAATGTGAAAGATGAAGAAGCATCGTAGATATCCCAGAACATTCAGAGCAGGTAGAAATCCTTAATCTTGAGAGAGCAGGCTTTAAGCGGGACGGATTTCGAATCCCATAATCCCCCCGCCCAGCCTTCTTTAAGAGAAGTAGAGCAATTCCCATGGCTTAGGACCTGGTTATCTACGGGACCGCCTGCTACCACCAGTAGCCTCTCACCCGGCCAGTACGCTCCCATAGAGAGGGGCTTCTCAGGGTGCCGTCGGCCAAACAATGTCGACTGGCGGCCCCAGGGGGAGGGCCTTTTCTGTGGGGGCACCTACGATCTGGAACGAGCTCCCCCCGGAGATACGGAGGATCCCGGATCTACGCACCTTCCGCCCGCGCGCTTAAGACCTTTCTATTTTATCAAGCTGGCCTGGCCTAAATCCTCTCCCCTTTTTAAATGGAAATTTTAAATTTGGTTTTAAATTACTGGGGTTTAAAATTGGTTCAGCCAAATTATTTAATTCGTTTTATTTTATTTTAAATTTATATGTTTTATTCTATGGCTGTTCACCGCCCTGAGTCCTTCGGGTAGTAGGCGGTATATAAATTCAATAAAATAAATAAAAAATAAAAAATAAAAAAAATTTCCCCAGCCAGCATGATTTAAGAGGCGTGGACTTCAAGTCCCAGAATTTGCCTTCATTGAGTGACATAGAATGTAGAATAGAAATGAAGAAGGGAAATAGAATAGAATAGAATAGAATAGAATGGAATGGAATGGAATGGAATGGAATGGAATGGAATAGAATAGAATAGAATAGAATAGAAATATGGAATGGAATGGAATGGAATGGAATGAATGGAATAGGAATGGAATAGAATAGAATAGAATAGAATGGAATGGAATGGAATAGAATAGAATAGAATAGAATAGAATATATGGAATGGAATGGAATGGAATGGAATGGAATAGGAATGGAATAGAATAGAATAGAATAGAATAGAATAGAATAGAATAGAATGGAATGGAAATGGAATGGAATGGAATGGAATGGAATGGAATGGAATGGAATGGAATGGAATAGAATAGAATAGAATAGAAAATATGGAATGGAATGGAATGGAATGGAATGGAATAGAATGGAATAAATAGAATAGAATAGAATGGAATGGAATGGAATAGAATAGAATAGAATAGAATAATGGAATGGAATGGAATGGAATGGAATAGGAATGGAATAGAATAGAATAGAATAGAATAGAATAGAATAGAATAGAATAGAATAGAATAGAATAGAAATATGGAATGGAATGGAATGGAATAGAATAGAATAGAATAGAATATATGGATTGGAAATGGAATGGAATGGATAGGAATGGAATAGAATAGAATAGAATAGAATAGAATAGAATAGAATAGAATAGAATAGAATAGAATAGGAATAGAATAGAATAGAATAGAATAGAATAGAATAGAAATATGGAATGGAATGGAATGGATAGAATAGAATAGAATAGAAATTCAGATGAATAGGATAGAATAGAATAGAATAATAAATGCAGCACTGGTCAAAAAAGCCCCAGTAGAGATTATACCACCTGAGACTTCTCAGGAAACAACAAACTGAATGAAAAATTGCAGGTGACCTTCTCCCACTGCACCATAGAGAGTATTTTAACTTACTGCACCTGTGTCGGGTTTGCCAATTGCACAGCGGCAGATAGGACAGCGCTCCAGAGGGTCAACGCCATTGCCCAGGGATCATGGGTTGACCCCTCCCCTCTCTGGAAGAGCTTTATAGCTCCCGCTGCCTTAAAAAAGTTCAAAACCTCCTTAAAGATCCATCTCATCCTGGATCTCACACCCCCCTTTTTTTTTTTTTGAACTATTACCATCTGGCAGACGGTACAGGGCAATAGAAACAAGGACAAATAGGCTGAAAAAACAGCTTCTACCCCAGGGCAGTAAAACTCTATTGAATTCTACTATATAGTGCAATACTAAATGCAAATCAGGGTTTTTCGATTCCATTGTATAGAATGCGAAGGATGTGTGTTTGTGTTTTATTTTTATAGTTATAATGTACACGGAAGATGGCATTTAATTTCATTGTACGAGGTGCGATGACAATTAACTTAACTTAATAGGGAATGGAATAGAGAATATGCATAAGAGAACAGAACAGAATAACAGAGTCCGAAGGGACCTTGGAGGTCTTCTAGTCCAACCCCCTGCTTAGGCAGGAAACCTTATACCAGTGATGGCGAACCGTCGCGCGGAAACATCGCGCGCACATGCTCGTCAGGGCCGCATTCCAGAAAAGCCAAACTTGCGGGAACTAATGCATATGCATACCTGACAAGCAAAGTCAATAATGAAACCAGATTCGCTTAACGACCACATGATTTGCTTAGCAACTGCAGTGATTTGCTTCACAGCCATGGCAACAAAGCTCGTAAAAACTGGGCGTGATTCACTTAACAACTGCCTTGCTTACCGGCAGAAAATCCTGATCCCCCAAATGCAGTTGCAAGTGATTGAATCTGTGACCCCAGAGATGAAGTGACTGTCGTAAGTGTGAGAACCGGTAGTAAATTCCCTTTTCTTCAATGCCATTGTAACTTCGGTCGTTAAATGAGTCATCATAATTTGAGGATTACCTGTATTAACAGCTACGTCTTGATAAACTCCCTTTTTCAGTTGTTTTTTTTCTTTTGTTAGTGAAGGATGCTCATGTCAAAAGCCCCTTGAGGCTGAACTACTGGAAGTAATTAGCAATTAATTAATTAGGAAAACCTCTTAATTACGGGTGGAAAAAGAAAATTAGAGCCCCTTACCTTCAATTTGATCATGATTGAATTCCAACTGAAAGAGAAGGGGAGAAAAAGAGGATTATTCACACTTCCCATCAAATGGGAAACCTGAATGCAACCTTTTATAGAGCACTGCACACCAGAACAACTAGACACAAGGACAATTTTTTCCCCAAATGCCATCACTCTCCTAAACAAATAATTCCCTCAACACTGTCAAACTATTTACTAAGTCTGCACTACTATTAATCTTCTCGTCTTCTCATCGTTCCCACCGCCCATCTCCTCCCACTTATGACTATATGACTGTAACCTTGTTGCTGGTATCCTTATGATTTATATTGATATTGTTTCCTGATTGCTTATTTGTTCCCTATGACTATCATTAAGTGTTGTACCTTATGATTCTTGACGAACGTATCTTTTATGTATACTGAGAGCGTATGCACCAAAGACAAATTCCTTGTATGTCCAATCACACTTGGCCAATAAAAAATTCTATTCTATTCTATTCATGACTAGGTGCAGGGAGTCCTCGCCTTATAACCATTCATTTAGTGACTGTCCGGACCATTGTGGCAACAAAGGTCATAAAATGGAGCAAAATTCACTTAAAAACCATCTAGTTTAGCAGTAGATATTTTGTCTTCCATTGTGGTCATACATGAAGGATTTCTTGGGTGCATTTTAACAGTGGTGTTACAGGTAGTCCTCGACTTATGGCCCTCCGTTGAGCCCTAAATTTCCATTGCTAAGCCACAAATTTGTTTACTGATTTTTTCCCCATTTTACGACCTTTATTACCAGTTGTTAAGTGAATCACTGCAATTTTTAACTGAGTTACATGGTTGTTAAGTGAATCTGGCTTCCCCGTTGACTTTGCTTGTCAGAAGGGGATCACGTGACCACACACCCCTGGGACCCTGCAACCGTCATAAGTATGAGTCAGTTGTCGAGCGTCTGAATTTTCATCACATGCCCATGGAGGAATGCTGCAACAGTGGTAAGTGTGAAAAACAGTCCTAAAATCACTTTTTTCAGTGTCATTGTAACTAAACAAATTATTCTAAGACGAGATTACCTGAATTTTTTTTTTTTTTTTACAATATTATTCTCAATGTTTTCCAGCCTGGTGCTCTAAATTTCTATTGATTTTATGGCCTTTAATGTATAAATGTCTTTAAAACATTATTGGATATGACATGGGTAGCCAATACATTTCATTAATAAATGAAGAAAGAAGAAAGAAAAAGAAAGAAAGTGTGAAAGAAAGAAAGAGAAAAAGAAAGAGAAAAAGAAAGAGAAAAAGAAAGAGAAAAAAAGAGAGAGTGGAAGAAAGAAAGAAAGAAAGAAAGAAAGAAAGAAAGAAAGAAAGGGAAAGAAAGAAAGAAAGAAAGAAAGAAAGAAAGAAAGAAAGAGGGGGAAGAAAGAAAGAAAGAAAGAGAAAGAGAAAGAGAGAGGAAGAAAGAAAGAAAGGAAGGAAGGAAGGAAGGAAGGAAGGAATAAATAAATAAATAAATAAATAAATAAATAAATAAATAAATTTCAATTTGGTGCAAACCTTTGGCCTGTAAGAGGACCCCATCGATTGTAAGAAGAATAAATTCCCCATCCTGTTCTACAGCTTGGAAAATTTCATTAAGGAGCAGGAAAGGAAAATTATAGGTACTCCTCAACTTACAAAAGTCCATTTAGTGACTGTTGAAAGTTACAACGGTACTGACTTACAACCGTTTTTCAAAATTACGACCATTGCAGCATCTTCATGGTCAAATGATCAGAATTCAGACGCTTGGCAACTGACTCGCAGTTATGACGGTCGCAGTGTCCCAGAGTCACGTGATCTCCTTTTACGAATTTCCGATGAGTAAAAATCAATGGGGAAAGCCAGATTCGCTTAACAACCATGTGGCTAAATTAAAATATTCTGCAGCAATTCATTTAACAACATGAGAAAGGTCGTAAAATAGGGCAAAACTCACTTAACAACTATCTAGCTTAGCAGAAGAAATTTGAGGCTCAAATTTGTGGTCATAACTCGAGGACTACTGTACAACCCTGCTCAGAAATGTGAACCATTAGACAAAGCTGAGTTATTTTGCTAATGCAGTTCAAAAATCTGTTTCAGATTCCTGCCGAGCAGATGGCTATCTCTGCTTTCTGTTCCTTTTTTCTCCGCAGAAACTCAACTCCAACTTAGTTTTGTGTCTGTGTGTTTTTTTCAATAACAATGTTGGCTAAGAAGGATTCCTTCCCTGTCTCAAAAAAGGATTTGCTCCCCCCTTAAGCATTTTTTAAATTTATATGCCTGGAGTCAGGAATGGCCATCTGCCCTGATTTAAAATTAGCCCTTGCCTCAAGCTGAGTTTGCCCCTTCCCCTGTTCAGAAGAGAGAAAGGGAGAGAGAGAAGGGGAGAAAAAAGAGAAACAGAGAGAAAGAAAGAGAGAAAATGAAAGAAAGAGAGGGAGAAAGAAAGAGAGAGAGAGAGAATGAGAGAGAGAGAAAGAGAATAAGAGAAGTGGAGAGAAAAGATAGAAAGTGAGAAAAAGAAAATGAGAGAGAGAAAAAGAGAGAGAAAGAAAGGGAGAAATAGAGAGAAAGTAAAAAAATGAGAGAGAGAGAGAAAAGGAGAAAGAGAACAAGAGTAGTGGAGAGAAAAGAGAAAGAGAGAGAGAGAAGAGAGAGAAAATGAGAGAGAGTGAAAGGGAGAAAGAGAACATAGAGAGAGAAAGAGAGAAAGAGAGAAAGAGAGAGAGAGAAAGAGAGAGAGAAAGAAAGGGAGAAAAAGAGAAAGGGAGAGGAAGAGGAAGAGAAAAAAAAGGAGAAATAGGGAGAGCGGGAAAGTGGGAGAAAGAGAAAGAAAGGGAGGGAGAGAGAGAAAAAGAAAGAATGAGAGAAATAGAGAAAAAAGAGAAAGAGCGAGAAAAAGAGAGAAAAAGAGTGAGAAAGGGAGAAAGAGAAGAAAGAAAAATGAGAAAATGAGAAAGAATGGGGGAAAGAGAAGAAGAGAAAGAATGAGAGAGAGAGAGAGAGAAAGAAAGAAGAAAGAAAGAAAGAAAGAAAGAAAGAAAGAAAGAAAGAAAGAAAGAAAGAAAGAAAGAAAGAAAGGGACAAAGAGAGAGAGGGAAAGGAAGAAAGAGAGAAAGAGAGAGTATTAAAGTCCACCAAATGGCTGGGGAATTCTGGGAGTTGAAGTCCGATCTCTTCAAGTTGCCACACTGATTTAACTGACTTCTCCAAACTTAATTGCTTTGCAAATTAGCCTCTCCAATCCCTGCTTTCCAATTTTTTCTTTTTTAATGAAGTCAGGCCTCCAGCCTTCCTCAACTACAGAATTATCATCAAAATCTCTCCGAATTAACTGCAAAAAAAAGAATGGAAGAAGAGGCCAACTCAATTAGTCACGCCTTAAAACAGGATAGAATTAAATTATCCAGAAATTGTCCCCCATCCTTTCTGTCTTGTGGGGTTTTTCCAGGAATCAACACTTAATACACACTTAATAATAAAATCCATGCAACGTACAGCGAGAGCGTCATAAAAAGTTTCACGGCTCGGAGAAAAAACAGAATTTTGCAGAATTTTGATCTGTGCAGTGTCTTCTTTTTAAGCTAATTTTTTGTGAGTCTGACTAGGTAGCTCAGTGGCTAAGACACTGAGCTTGTCGATCAGAAAGGTCGGCAGTTTGGTGGTTCGAATCTCTAGTACAGATCTCCTGCATGAATAGGGGGTTCGACTAGATGGCCTCCAAGGTCCCTTCCAACTCCGTTACCATTCTCATTTTTGACTCCAGGCATGTAAATTTTCCCAAATCTGGATTGGTTGCAGCCCCTTCGTAAATAGGGGTCCACTGCAGGTAAGTCAATGTTAGCAAAAGAAATATAGCTACTCCTCAACTTACGACCATTCATTTAGTGACCGTTCAAAGTTATACTTGGCATAACTTGATTCCTATTTATGACGGTCGCAGTTGTCCCCGGGAGGATCATGAGATCCCCTTTTGGGACTTTCTGACAAGCAAAGTCCAATGGGAAAGACAGATTCACTGAACATGTGTGTGACTAACTTAACGACGGCAGTGATTCACTTAACGCCCGTGGCAAGAAAGGTCGTAAAATGGGTCAAGACTCACTTAACAACGGACTCACTTTGCAACAGAAATTTTGGTGTGGTTTTAAACCTAGGACTATCTCCAGAACCAGTGCAGTTGTCTGGCTTAAATAACATACACTTATTTACATTAAATTTCAAATTTTTGAGAAATCTCACAGGGGCCAGCCAGGGACAGCCGAAGGGCCAGATGCAGCCTGGGGGACCCCCTAAAATGCCTATTTCTGCTCTAGGAGATATCTACCTGGACTATTTTTTTTCACGTGGAAATTAAATTAATAAGTTGGAAAAGTTATGTAGAGTTTGCTTTTTTTGGCGCACCAGAGAAATGAGGTCATTTATTGCACGAAAATCGAAGGGCGCACTAAATAAAAATACGAATTATTTTATGACATTATGCGCTCAGGTTTAATTAGAGTTACACATTCAATAAAAGGGAAACCAGATTGATGTTTGTTGAAGCCAGATTGTTGTGCTCCAAAACAGCTGATGGCAGCTAATTTTTGCTTTAAATGGAGCAATAATTACAGGACAGTTGTGTTTATTCAGACCGAATGAGTATTCCACGCTCTGCCATCTCCAACTGACTCAGTGGGTGTTTTTTGTTTTTTTCCAGGTGCCAGCAAAATTTCTACACAACGACAACCACAACAGGGAGGGATTTCCTGTGAGGTGAAGTAGGAAGAAGGTCAAGAAAGTTTTTTTTAAAAAAAAGTTAGACTAGCCTTGATTCATTGTTTATCCGTGTCCAATGTTTTTGTGGTTACTTTTCCAGTTTGCAATAAGTGGGGAATTTAGAGACTGGGTGGCAGTGAGTTCTAGTTCTGTCTTAAGCATGAAAACTGGCCTTTAAATACACGCCTTCACATTCCTCCGAGGGACACACAATGCAAAAACCCAACAAGTATTTTCCATTGGGGTTGATAGATAATTGGGAGATTGGGGGGAACTTCCTTCCTTCCTTCCTTCCTTCCTTCCTTCCTTCCTTCCTTCCTTCCTTCCTTCCTTCCTTTCCCTTTTTTCTTCTCCTTCTCCTTCCCCTTCAGTTCCTTCTCTTTCCTTCTTTTCTATCTTCTTCTTATCTTTTCTTTTTCCTTCTCTTCTCCTTCTTTCTCTTGTTCTTCCTCCTCAATTTTCCCCTTCTCTTCCTCATCTTCTCCTTCTTCTTCCTCCTTTATGTTCTTCTCCTTCTCATCTTTTCATTCTTCTCCTCTATCTCCTTTTTCCTCCTCCTCCTGTTTTCTCCTCATCCTTTCATTCTTCTTCTCTTCTTCATCCTTGTCTGTTCTTCTCCTTCTCATCTTCTCCTTATGTATCTACTCCTTCTACTCCTTCTCATCTTTTTCTCCTCCTTCTTCTTTTTTCTCATTTCTTTTCCTTATCTGTCTCCTTCTCCTCTTTTCATTCTTCTCCTCTTCTTCCGCCTTGCCTTTATCCTCCTTCTCCTCCTCCTCCTCTTTTTCTCCTCCTTCTCATCTTTTCCCCTCCTTGTCTAACTTCTCCTTCCTCCTCCTCCTTCTTTTCATTCTCATTTTCTCCTTCTCTTCCTTCTCTATTTCCTCCTTGTCTTTTCATTTTTTTTCTCTTCTTCCTCCTCGTCTGTTCTCCTCCTTCTCATTTTTTCTCCTCCTTGTCTATCTTCTCCTTTCTCCTCCTCCTTTTTTTCATTCTCAGTTTCTCCTTCTCTTCCTTCTCTATTTCCTCCTCGTCTTTTCATTCTTTTTCTCTTCTTCCTCCTCGTCTGTTCTCCTCCTTCTCCTCTTTTTCTCCTCCTTGTCTATCTTCTCCTTTCTCCTCCTCCTTCTTTTCATTCTCATTTTCTCCTTCTCTTCCTTCTCTATTTCCTCCTCGTCTTTTCATTATTTTTCTCTTCTTCCTCCTCGTCTGTTCTCTCCTTCTCCTCTTTTTCTCCTCCTTGTCTATCTTCTCCTTTCTCCTCTTTCTTCTTTTCATTCTCATTTCTTCCTCCTCCTCCTCCTCCTCCATCATCATCTTCTTCCCCTTCCCCACAAACTCTCCCCCCACCCTTTTTATCGAGACAAAAAGAGGACAGCTGCAACGGGGATACAAGAGAAGCTGCTGAGGGAGGGGGCTCAGTGATGGAGAAAATGTGCTGATGGTTCTCTTAATAAACTATGGTTCTATTTTGGACAGCGACAAAGGTCAAGGTAAGCCAAGAGGCATCAGGTAATCTGGAAGACAATGCCCCCTCTCCCTCCCACCCCCCAGCAGTTGTCGGCTGTTAAGAGTCTGTGCCAAATAGCTGCCATTCCTCCCTGCAAACTGACTGCCAGGGAGTCAAAAAAGTCAAAATGGCGGCCCCAACAGGCCCGGGGATCAAATTATAGAATTGTGACTGCATTTCCTGCAAATATCCTGCTTCTTTGCTCTGGTTGGTTTGAAAAAAAGCAAACAAACAAACAAGAAAGAAATTGTGATTATCTCCATCATCTTTAATGTTTTGCTCCTGCCACGCGAAATGAATGTGATCGACGAATAGAAATTAAAATTAAAAAAATAAAAGGTACTTTGTATTTTACACTGCCCACATTTCATCCCCTTAACACCCCTGCGAGGTAGGCTGGGCCGTGGCACCCAATCAGATGCCGGAAAAAATAAGGAGGCGGAGCTGAATCTTCCTCGTTTTTAAGCTCAGAGTTTTTAACTGCTACACCCCACTGTCTCTCTCTGAGTCAAGGAGAGGGGTTGAGAAAGCCATAAGGGGTGAAAGGGCTGGCTTAGAAGGAAAGAGTTCCAGGTTCAAATCCTGATGAGATGCAGAATCCGTAATAAACTCACTGGTCCGTCTGCTCAAAGAATATTTAAGGGGGATACAGGTAGTCTTCCACTTACGACCACAATGGACGCCAAAATTTCTGGCAGAGATGATAGAGACAGAGAAGGAGAGAGAGGATAGAAAGAGAGAAAGACAGAGAGATGAAAGACAGACAGACAGAGGAATGATGGAGAGAGAGATACAGAGAGGGATGATAGAGGCAGAGAGAGAGGGGGATGATTCAGAGAGAAATACAGAGATGATGATAATGATGATGAAGAGATAGAGAGAGAGAGAGAGAGAGAGAGAGAAATTATCTAGATAGAGAGAGAGAGACAGGCAGACAGGCAGGACAGATAGAGAGAGAGAGAGAGAGAGTAGAGGATGGACAGACAGACAGAAATGATACAGAAAGAGAAAAAGAGAAAGAAATATAGAGATGACGATGAAGAGATAGATAGATAGATTGATTGATAGATAGACAGACAGACACATAAATGATAGATGATAGAATATATATATATGTAGAGAGAGAAAGAGAGAGAGACAGATAGATAGACAGACAGACAGGATAGATAGAGATATATAGAGAGACAAAGAGAGAAATACAGAGATGATGATAATGATGATGAAGAGATAGATAGATAGATAGATAGATAGATAGATAGATAGATAGATAGATAGATGAGAGAGAGAGAGAGAGAGAGATTATCTAGAGAGAGAGAGAGGCAGGCAGCCAGGCAGGACAGATAGAGTAGAGGATGGATAGACAGACAGACAGAAATGATAGAGAAAGAGAAAAAGAGAAAGAAATACAGAGATAATGATGAAGAGATAGATAGATAGACAGACAGACAGACAGACACATAAATGATAGATGATAGACAGAATATCTAGAGAAAGAGACAGATAGACAGACAGACAGACAGACATGATAGATAGAGATATAGAGAGAGACAAAGAGAGAAATATAGAGTGATGACAGACAGACAGACATGACAGGTGACAATGGTTGCTCTGTCACTCCTGGCAAAATCAAAGCTGCCCAGAAAATCTCAGCAGAGTTGAAACCAGGCCGGAAGCTGCTCTGTAAATCGGCCACACCTTTTAGCAAAGCATCTTAAGAGCTGGATCTTAAGAGCAGGGAGGTAGCAGCGGGTTGGGATGGATGACCTCAAGGGATTGAGGTCATCCATCCCAAACCGCTGCTACCTGCCTGCTTGCCAGACTCCCAAGCACACCGGAGGCAGACACCCCATTGCCCCTGCATCAATCCATCTCTTAAAAAAAAAAAAAACCCTCTCCCACCCCCCGGTAAAATAGGTTTTCCTGTTTTTTTTTAAAAAAAAGCCCCTTACTTTGATGCTGGCTGGATTAAACTCCACTTCTTTGCGCTCTGGCTCAGGTGGAGGAGCCGGTTTCGGGGCGGGCTTGGGTTCTTCCTTTTTGGGCTCAGCTTTTTTCGGCTCAGGTTTTTTGGGGGGCATCGTGCCGGAGACAGGGGAAGGGGCCACAGGCAGGCAAAACTGGTCACGTCGAGGGGCAGAAGGCAGAGCAGCTGAGAGTCCCCTGGCGAGGGTCTTTATTCGCCTCCCAGCCCCTGAATGTCAGGGCGGGTGTCAATTGGCCTCCAGCCCCAACCCGAAGCCCCCCTCCCCGTCGTGCATCGCACATACCAGGTCGCACAATAGCAACCTGGCTATAAAAGGGAAAGCAGACGGCTCGGCTATTTCGGATAAGGGCACCCAAATTGGTCTGGGAAGACAATGCAAGCTTGATCAGGAGTAGCAGAAGAGAGGAGGGGGAGAACTGGAGGCGGGAGGGGGGGGCTTGAGCAATAGGGCCGAGAGACCCCTGTTCCAAAGGCCGAGGAGCAACAGCAGCCAATCCCTTTTTTTCCCCAGTTCTGTTGTAACTTTGAGCGGTCACTAAACGAATGGTTGTAAGTCGAGGACTATCTGTATATTTTATTTTAGGCATTTATAAGTAGTCCTTGACTTACGACCACAATGGAGCCCAAAAACTCTTCCGTCTCTAAGCGAGACAGTTGTTAAGTGAATTTCGCCGCATTTTACAAACTTTTCAGCCACAGTCGTGTTTTTTTCAGTCATTAAGCGAATCTGGCTTCCCTATTTGCTTGTCAGAAGGTCGCAAAAGGGGATCACGTGACCCCAGGACACTGCAACCGTCGTAAATACAAGTCAGTTGCCCAAGCTTCTGAATTTTGATGACGTGACCATAGGGGATGCTGCAAAGGTCGTAAGTGTGAAAAAGGGTCATAAGTTTTTTCAGCGCCGTTGTAACTTCAAACGGTCACTAAACAAACTGGTTGTAAGTAGAGGACTATATGTAGCAGCTAGCAATGTCATCCCAGAAATGAAGAATGCAGATTGTGAAAGCAACTCACAATTTCAAAACAGCAATTGTGGGAACTGAGAGGGCTTTAAGGTGTCAGTCAGAAGTCCAACTGGTGCAGAAAAGGGGACTTTACAAATAGTCCTAGAGTTACGACCACAGCTGAGCCCAAAATTTCCATGGCTGAGCGAGACAGTTGTTGAGTTCTGCCTCATTTTACCTTTCTTGCCACAGTTTTTAAGCAAGTCACATGGTCGTTAAGCGAATCTGGCTTCCCCACATGGACTTCGCTCATCAGAAGGTCACAAAAGGGGAACACGTGATCTCCCCCACCCACCCCAGAACATTGCAACGGTCATAAATACGAGTCAGCTGCCAAGCATCTGAATTTGTGACCACAGAGATCCTACAATGGTGGAAAAGGGTCATAAGTCTGTTATTTCAATGCCGTTGCAACTTTGAACGGTCACTAAACGAACGGTTGTAAGTTGGGGACTTCCTGTATGGGGGGGTTGGGGGGGGGGGAAGAGGAGGAAAATTGGTACCCGTGGGCATGTTGATGAAGAACCAAAAAAAATATATAAATTTCTGATGCCATGGCAGACGGTCACTAAATGAACGGTTGTAAATCGAGGACTACCTGTAGTAAGGCTTCTTTTGGGAGCAAACAGCACCTAGTTCTCTCTGTGGTCCTCCAGGATCTGCAACCCCCCCCCACCCCTTCCGGGAGAGGAGACGTCACCGGCCAAGCATTGTTCTGCCTTCTCTGGGGAGATAACAATTGGATCCTATTTCCAGGCCATATAACGTTTCAACCAATATAAAAGGGTGGTGTATTTTGGGCCGCGGAGTCCCTGCGCAGGTGTGACCTCATAGGACAAATTTGGGGCCTGGGTAGCAAAGCCGGCCTTTAAAAAGGCATCCGCAGAGACCCACCTCTTTGGAGTCCTTGGTACCCCTGCGGAAAATACCTGCGGGGGTTCACCCCAAAGGTTGAAAGTCGAGCCTCCATAGCTAGAGACAGCGAAGCTTTTGAATTCAAGGCCCCTGAGATATCCTAGAACAGAACGGGAACTTTTTTAAAAAGGGAAGGGAAGGAAAGAGGGAGGGAAAAGTGGAAAGGGAAGGGAAGGGAAGGGAAGGGAAGGGAAGGAAGGGAAAAGAAAGGAAAGGAAAGGAAAGGAAAGGAAAGGAAAGGAAAGGAAAGAAGGAAAGAAGGAAAGAAGGAAAGGGAAGGGAAGGAAAGAGGGAGGGAGAAGTGGAAAGGGAAGGGAAGGGAAGGGAAGGGAAGGAAGGGAAAAGAAAGGAAAGGAAAGGAAAGGAAAGGAAAGGAAAGAAGGAAAGGAAAGGAAAGAAGGAAAGAAGGAAAGAAGGAAAGGAAAGGAAAGGAAAGGAAAGAAGGAAAGAAGGAAAGAAGGAAAGGAAAGGAAAGGAAAAAAGGAAAGGAAAGGAAAGGAAAGGAAAGGAAAGGAAAGGAAAGGAAAGGAAAGGAGGAGAGGAGAGAAAATCATATTATAAAGTTAATCCTTGATTTATGGCCTTAATTGAGCCTCAAATTTCTGTTGCTAAGTGAGACAATAGCTCAGTGCGTCGTTAAGCAAATCACTGCAATTGTTCAATTAGTCACACGGTTCTTAAGTGGTCGTAAAATTCCCCAAGCAAAGTCAATGGAGGTGGGGGAGGTCGAAAAATTGGCATGATTCACTTAGCAACCCCCGTCCTTAGCATGGAAATTCTGTCCTGATTCTGATCATAAGTAGAGGACTATCTGTACGAGCAGGACTGGAAGAGTGGGTCATCCTTTGTGTCTGGGGGGGGGGGGTGTCAACAAATTCACGATGAAGTTGACACTCAGGCCAGGAAAGCCCGACATGTAAAAAAAATAGAAATGTGGTCCAGTTTTGTCCAAATTTTGACCTTTTGCCCCTCCTCTACGGCCCCAAAGACTCTCAATCTTTGATTTCTCTTTCTGGCCTTCATTTTAAAAACAGGAGCAACAATGGAAGGCCGGACTTCCCGGCCAGAGGCAATGGATGGAAAAAAAAAATCAACTTTTTTGTAAGAATAAGCAGTGATTGGGGGGAAATAAATTTTAATATAAAAATAAATAAAAATAAATAAAATAAAATAAAATAAAAAGGAAGGAAAAAACCCCCAACAATCTGGCATTCACAGTTCTTGATTACTGCCAACAGCTGGAAAGCAAAGAGGGAACAAGATCATCCCAGCCCTGATTATCCAAATTTAAATTTCATTTTTGCAGGGCGTTTCTATGCTGTCCCTATTCCCATCAACTGACTTTCGAACCCAATCCTTTTTTAGTGAGAAATTCCTCAGGGGGTTACAGCCGTTTCTCCCCCTTTCATTTTTTTCCCTGCCAGTGCTTCGGATGCCTCTACCTACACCACCCCATCCCATAATCCCCAGGTCTAAAATTAGGCTGGGGAATCCTGAAATTCAGAGGGGTCCCCTTGAGGTCAGCTAGCCCAACCCCCCCCCAATCGGCTGGAAGCCTTCACCAAGCCTGCTAGAGAAATGACACTACAGCCTTTGTTTAAATGCAATGGGGGCTCCCAGAATCCCCCAGCCAGCTATGCTTTAAGGGGGCTGGACTCCAACTCCCAGAATCCCTCAGTCAGCTATGGCTTTAAGAGTGCTGGACTTCAACTCCCAGAATCCCCCAGCTAGGATGCTTTAAGAGGGGAGGACTTCCACTCCCAGAATCCCCCAGCTAGGATGCTTTAAGAGGGGTGGGCTTCAACTCCCAGAATCCCCCAGCTGGCATGTTTAAAGGGGCTGGACTCCAACTCCCAGAATCCCTCAGTCAGCTATGCTTTAAGAGTGCTGGACTTCAACTCCCAGAATCCCCCAGCTAGGATGCTTTAAGAGGGGAGGACTTCAACTCCCAGAATCCCCCAGCTAGGATGCTTTAAGAGGGGAGGACTTCCACTCCCAGAATCCCCCAGCTAGGATGCTTTAAGAGGGGTGGGCTTCAACTCCCAGAATCCCCCAGCTGGCATGTTTTAAGGGGGCTGGACTCCAACTCCCAGAATCCCTCCTCAACCAGCAAACTGGCTGGGGGATTCGGAGAGTTGAAATCCCCATCCCCTCTTATTTTAGATCTGGCTTTACAGGGCTGTGGGCAAAACTGTTGACTAACAGAATGGAAAATATTCCATATTTGACTGATTTGGCTGCCAAATATCTCTGGGTTTTTAACAAATGATAATCATGGAATTTTATAGTTGATTGTTTCTCATTGGGAAAAAAAAAACATCGTGTTTTGTTCTCGTGGCAATTTGCTGCTGCTGTTTTTACTCTTTTTTTAAAAGGCATATTTTACCATCTCTTCTCAATTAATTTTTTAAATGCCTAATTGCAAACTGCCTTGGAGATGTTTTGAACGGAACAACAAACTGGAAAGTTGTGAAATCAGAAACACAACCGACCCATGAATTAAATTGCTCCGATTTGCCACCCAAATGGGGAAGTTGAGACAAACCCTGGTTTAATGGAGGTTTTCTTCGGCTACCGAGGGTGGTCAGAAGAGTCGAGATGGCCACTTGCAATATGGTTACTATCTTTTTTTCACTAGGCTTCTGTTGACTGCAGAAAGAGGTGGAGGAGGAAGAAATGAAGATGAGGAGGAGAAGGAGAAGGAAGAAAAAGTGGAGAAGAAGGAAGGCGAAGAGAAGGAGGAGGAGATGAGAAGGAGAAGAGGAGGAGGAGGAAGAGGAAGAGAAGAAGAGGAAGGGGGAAGTCAAGCACCTGAGGGTAGAACAAGAAGCAATGAGTACAAACTCATCAAGGAGAGAAGCAACCTGGTACTAAGGAGAAATTTCCTGACTGTGAGGACAATTAACCCGTGGAACTACTTGCCTCCAGAAGTTGTGAATTCTCCAATACTGGAAGTTTTTAGGAAGATGTTGGATAACCATTTGTCTGAAGTTGTGGAGGGTTTCCTGCCTAAGCAGGAGGTTGGACTAGAAGACCTCCAGGGTCCCTTCCCACTCTGTTATTCTATTCTAAGAAAAGATGGAGGAGGAGGAAGAGGAAGAAAAAGGAGAAGGAGGCATGAAAGAAGAAGAAATTGGAAAATGGAGGTAGTCCTCGTTTAGCGACCAATTGATTGGCAGCTCGGTTGTTAAGTGAAACAGACACCAGGTGAAACCATGTCTGTGCTTATGATCTTCCTTTAGCTTTTCTTTGTTTTATAGAACCGTAAAGATGGTTAATGCAAGGACTCGTCGCAAAGTGATTTTTCATCACTGTGAGCAGATACTAAATAAGAGAGAGAGAGAGAGGGAGGGAAGGAAGGAAGGAAGGAAGGAAGGAAAGAAGGAAGGGGAAGACACACAATGGATAGAAACTAATTCATTGAACTAATGAGAAATTTCCTGACAGTGAGAACAATTAATAACTAAACAATATGCTTCCTGTTGCTGCTCCATTGCCCGACTTTTCCAAAATAAACAAGACAACCATTTGGCCAGGAAGTTCTCCTGCCTTGAGAAGGGGGTCAGACTGGAGGACCTCCAAGGTCCCTTCCAGCCTAGGATTCTCCACTTGGTGGCTTCTTAGCAGAGACCAACCAACCTTTTCTCGAACAGCTGCCATTCAGCCTAACATGGCAGGCGATTTTTTTTAAAAAAAAATAAATTGTATTAATAAATGGCTCATGTTTACATCTAAGGTTTCAGTTACTGTGGTTCGGAGCCAAACATGGTTTAGCAGCTGTGTCAAATCAGGACAATCTAGGATTCATGGACCGTAAAGACTGTTAATGGACCCCATTGCCCCTTGCTGCAAAAATTTCAATTAATCCAGTTATTTTCTGGATTAAGAAGAAAGGAAAATCTCTAAGAAAAAGCAACACCTGTTGAAAACAAAAATCAAATTTTGTAATTTAAAGAAATAATTGGGAATTGTATTATGTTGTGAGAATTTAAATTTAGGGGTTCAAACTTAGGGGAGAAAAAGAAAATTTGAATTATACCAGGATCAGAGGTTAGAATGAAGGGTAATATTGGTTTATTAAAATTAGAAAGAATAAGTACTATGGTAAAAAACGAATATATAAAATTATGTTAAAGATGAACAAAAATTTGTATAAATTTATGACTGGGCCAATAATCTGTTCAGAAAAGGTGCATTGTATGTTTGTTTGTGTGTTTTAAAAATAAAAAAAAAACTTTTATTAAAAAAAAATCAAATTTTGTACAGCATCCTTTGTGCAATGAACAATGAAGCCCATCTGAACGAAAGCACACATAATCCTCAAATTACAACCACAATTGAGGCCAACATTTCTGTTGCTAAGTGAGGCAGTTGTTAAGTGAGTTTGACCCCATTTTACGGCCTCCTCGCCACTGTTGTTCAGTGAATCCCTGCAGTTCTTAAGTGAGTCACATGGTTGTTAAGTGAATCTGGCTCCCCCACTCATCAGAAGGTCCCAGACAACTGCAACCGTCATAAATCTGAATCGTTTGCCAAGCGTCTGAATTTCAGTCATGTGACCCTGAGGGTGCTGCAGTGGTCGTTAAGTGTGAAAAACAGTCATAAGTCACTTTTTTCAGAGTTGTTTTCGTTTCAAACAGTCCCTAAACGAACGGTTTTAAGTAGAGGACTTTCTATATTTTACTGTTGTAACCTCAAACGGTCACTAAGCGAATGGCTGTAAGTCAAGAACTAATTTTGTATTCGTTTTCCTTGGATCCAACTGATCAATTGTCAGCTGGCCTTTCGTCTGAAATGGTGTAGGTTTTCCTGCTCAAGTAGGCGGTCAGTCTAGAAGACCTCCAAGGTCCCTTCCAACTCTGTTTTAGGTAGTCTTCAATTTATAACAGTTCGTTTAGTGACCATTCAAAGTTACAACCACACTGAAAAAAGGGACACTTTTAACACTTACAACCGTTGCGTGATCAAAATTCAGTCCCTTGGCAACCGACTCATATTTATGACGGTTGTAACATCCTGGGAGTCACATGATCCCCTTTTGCGACCTTCTGACAAGCAAAGTCAATGGGGAAGCCCAGATTCACTTAGCAACCATGTTGCTATCTTCACAACCACAATGATTCACTTAAGAACTGTGGCAAGAAAGGTCGTAAAATGGGACAAAACTCACTTAGCGACATAAATTTGGGGCTCAATGATGGTCATACGTTGAGGAGTATTCTTTCGAACTTTGAAAGGTGGCTGTCTTAAGCAGCATCAGGGAGAGAAAACAGTCGTACATCTTTTTCTGCATAAATCATGATCATATATACAGTATTTATATATATATATATAAATCATATTCGTATATATATATATATATATATATGAATATGATTTATACAGAAAAAGATGTACAATTGTTTTCTTTCAGATCTCCCTCTCTCTCTCCCTCCCTCCCTCTCTCTCCTTCTCTCCTTCTCTCCCTCCATCTCTCTCTCTCCCTTCTTCTCTCCCTCTCGTCTTTTCTTGAAAAACCTCCAGTGATGAAGCACCCACAACTTCTGGTGGCAAGCAGTTCCTCTGGTTAATTGTCCTCACTGTTAGGAAGTTTCCCCTTAATTCCAGGTTGCTTCACTCCTTAATTAGTTTCCATCCGTTGCTTCTAGTCTTCCCTTCTTGTGCTTTAGAAACTAGGTTGACCTTTCTTCTTTGTCTTTGGGGAACCCCTCTTCATGTGCCATATTGGCCATCTTAAAAAATGAAGTTTATATTGTAATAACCACGGCCGCTGTAACGAGGACTCGGCAGCACACAACGATAAAAACCTCTCATTATTGCAAATGTGAAGGCAAGAACGCCGTTTGCAGTAAAGAAATTCCCAAAGGAAACGGCCTCGAACAATCCTAGGATGTTGCCTTGAGGGACGCTTTTTTGCTTGGACTTCCTTCCAGGAGCTTAAGAGTTGGGATGAATGGATTGCCAGAAGGCTGATGGACCACAGGGGGGACTTTCCTCCTGACTCAAACCACAGGAGCCATTTATCCAGAGGAGTGGAAAATTCCAAAGATTTTTTTTTTTTCCCCAGAAGAAGTTGGTGACCTTGGAGATGACTTCTGCTGGGACATTTTTAACAGATTAACAGAGTTGGAAGGAAGGGACCTCGTAGGTCTTCTGGTCCAACCCTGCACCCAAGCAGGAGACCCTACACCATTTCTGTCCAGTCTCTTCTTGAACGCCTCCAGTGATGAAGCTTCCAGAACTTCTGAAGGCAACTTCTCTTCCATGGGTTGATTGTCCTCACTGTCAGAAAATTTTCTCCTTATTTCCAGGTTGAATCTCTCCTTGATCAGTTTCCATCCATTGTTCCTTGTGTGGCCTTCAGGTGCCTTGGAGAATAGCTTGACCCCCTTCCTCCTCTCTGGGGCAGCCCCTCAAATATTGGAAGATGCTATCGTGTCTCCCTGGTCCTTCTCTTCACTAGACTACCAGCAACTGTTCATCGTACGTTTTAGTCTCCAGTCCCCCAATCATCTTTCTTGCTCTTCTCTGCACTCTTCCTAGAGTCCCAACATCTTTTTAATAGTGTGGTGACCAAAATGGGATGCAGTATTCTAGGTGTGGTCTTACTAAGGCTTTATAGAGTAACTAGGTAGCTCAGTGGGTAAGACACTGAGTTTGGTGATCAGAAAGGTTGGCAGTTCGGTGGTTCAAATCCCTAGTATGGGTCTCCTGTGTGAGAAAGGGGTTGGACTAGATGACCTCCAAGGTCCCTTCCAACTCTGTTACTGTTACATATTGTCTCCCCTGGTCCTTCTCTTCACTAGACTAGCCAGGCCCAGTTCCTGCAACTGTTCATCGTACGTTTTAGTCTCCAGTCCCCTCATCATCCTGGTTGCTCTTCTCTGCACTTTTCTAGAGTCTCAACATCTTTTTTATAGTGTGGGGACCAAAACTGGATGCAATTTTGTGAACCTGCCCAACAAGTATAAGGTAAGGAAGCATTAAAACCAGTGATGGGATTCAGCCAGTTCGCACCTATTGGGAGAACCGGTTGTTAAAAGAAATCTTATTTTGTTTTTTTTCCATTTTACAGGCTAATCCTGTAAGGAAGGCAGGAAGGAAACATTCTGGTGTTATTTCTAGCCTAATCTTTATTGCCCTGCTTATAGAAACTGCCTCTCTGCTTAACCCTTGTTACATTGTAACAGCTAAGGCACTTCGCCCATAGACGTGAGTGATGTTGGATTGGCCACGCCCACACAGTCACATGACCACTGAGCCACACCCACCCAGCTGGTCATTAGGGCAGAGAACCGGTTGTAAAATTATTTGAATCCCACCACTGATTAAAACCAGTGACTTTGAAGATACAATGGCATTTTAAAAAAAGGGACTTACGAATGTTTTTCATGTTGAATGACCATTGCAATATCACGCGATCAAAAATTCGGACGCTTGGCCAACGGCTCCTCTTTATGACGGGTGCAGTTGTCCCGGGTTCATGCGATCGCCATTTGCCATCTTCTTGACCACGGGGAAGCAAGACTCATTTAACGACCGTAATTACTGACTTAGCGACCGTGGGCGAAAAGCTTGTGAAATGAGATGCTAGTCTCTAGTTCACAAACGGCTTTTTTCAGTGGCTGGATTAATTTGGTAGAGGGTGTGGGTGTGTGGGGTGTGAGTGTGTGGGTGTGTGTGGGTGTGTTATACAATGGGTAATTGTTTGAACTAGAAACATAGAAACACAGAAAACTGACAGCAGGAAAAGGACCTAAATCAGTGTTTTCTCAACCTTGGCCGCTGGACGATGTGTGGACTTCAACTCCCAGAATTCCCCAGCCAGCCAGCTGGGGAATTCTGGGAGTTGAAGTCCACACATCGTCCAACGGCCAAGGTTGAGAAACACTGACCTAAATGGTTTGTGAAATCTTTCCCTTGGCGTTAAGCTGTGCTTTACTTTTCTTTTGAATTGAATTATTATTATATTATTATTATTATTATTATTATTATTATTATTAGTTAATCTTTAGTGAGATTCACAGCCTTTGAGGCTGGTTAATAGCTCAGCAGCTCGAGTTATTATTATTATTATTATTATTATTATTATTATTATTATTATTATTATTAAAAACATAAGTTATAACTTATAATATTATTGTTGTTGTTTTATTTACTTGGGAGTTCATTTTAACCTCCTCCTGTAGCCTTTGTGGCTGCGTAAAATCCACGCACGGATTTCAAAGATTACAACTCACAAAGTGAGTTGGCTTAATAAACGACGTTTTTTTAAAAAAACAAAGCCCCCGATTCTCCACACCCTCCTTTTGGTGTGTGTTTGTGTGTGTGTGTGTGTGTTTGTGCGATGCCAAACTTTTTCTTCTGGTTGCCATTAATAACGTGACATTTACTGGGGCTGCTCCAGATGTTTGCACCAGCCGTGTCCTTTTAGAGGAATGTCTGCCTCTGAAGCTTTCGTAAGGAGGGTTGCGGGGGTCTTCTTCTTCTTTTTTCTCTTTTTCTTTTCTTTCTTCCTTTCTTCCTTTCTCTCTCTTTCTCCTTCCTCCCTCCCTCCCTCCTTTTCCTTTCTTTCTTTCCTTCTTCTTTCTTCTTCTTTCTTTTCCTTTCTTCATTCCTTCCTTCATTCCTCCCTCCCTCCCTCTTTCTCTTTCTCTCTTTCTTTTCTTTTCTTTCTCTTCTTTCCTTTCTTCCCTTTCTTCCTTCCTCTCTCTTTCTCCTCTCTCCCTCTCTCCTCCTTCTCTCCCTCCATCTCTCTCTCTCCCTTCTTCTCTCCCTCTCTCTCCTTCTCTCTTCTCTCCCTCTCTCCCTCCCTCTCTCCCCCCTCCCTCTCTCTCTACCCCTCCTTCCCTCCTTCCGTTCCTCTCTCTCCTTCTCCCCCTCTCTCCCTCCCCTCCCTCCCTCTTTCTCTCTCAATCCCTCCCTCCCTCTCTCTCCTTCTCTCCCTCCATCTCTCTCTCCTTTCTTCTCTCCTTCTCTCTCTTTCTCCCTCACTCCCTCTCTCCCTCCCTCTCTCCCCCCTTCCTCTCTCTCTACCCTCCTCCCTCCGTTCCTCTCTCTCCCTCTCTCCCTCCCCTCCCTCCTTCTCAATCCCTCCCTCTCTCCCTCCCTCCCTTCCTGTCTCCCTCCCTCCCTCTCTCTCTCTCCCTCCCTCCCTCTCTCCCTCCTTCTCTCTCTCCCTCCCTCCCTCTCAAATCCAGCTTCTTCTCTCTGCTCTAAGTGCAGCATCAGGATTCTGCCTTGGTATATTTGCAGCGCAAGGCAGCCCTTGTTTCCTGCCAACTCGGAGTGGTAAATAGCGTCTGGTTCGGGGAGCAGCTGGATTTTGCTCTCCATTGCTCTCTCGGCCCCCTGCAAGCTCTCATCTCTCGAGAAGCCCAACCAAAGTTTCCCGCACCACTTCAGGGAGCGCTCCTCGAGAGACAAGAGCTTGCAGGGAGCTGAGAGAGCAATGGAGAGCAAAATCCGTCTGATCCCTAAACCGGATGCTGTTTACCGCTCCGAGTCCCAAGTGGCAGGAGAGGAGGGCTGCCTTGTGCTGCAAATATACCAAGGTGGAATCCTGATGCCACACTTACAGCGGAGAGAAGAAGCCGGATTTTGCTCTCCATTGCAGACACCAGATCGTATTGCACCACCTGCAAAAATGCAAAAATTTCCAAATGTATCCCTGCCCTCTAACAGCCCTCCTGATGTTCAACTGTTGTCTCTCAAGGAGGATACTTGGCCATCTTCATGCTTGAAAGGATTCTACAGTGTAACAGCAGATGTCTCCCACCTTGGCAGCTTTAAAACTTGTGGATTTCAACTCCCAGAATTCTCCACAATTCCTCAGAATGGGCTAGGGGGAGTTGAAGTCCACAGGTTATAAAAGAGCCACAATTGCCCAGCCCTGGGCTAGGGTAAGCTGACGCCGCACAGGTGGGAGGCGAGGGGCAGGCGAGCCAGCAATTTAACAAACGGTTCGGTGTGCTGCGAGGCCAATAAATTGCAAAAAAAATACCGAACCGTTTGTTAAATTACTGGCTCACCCACCCCTCGCCCCGCCCCACCCCCACTATTTATTGGCAAGGGGCGGGGCCAACCAGCAATTTAACAAACGGTTCAGTGTGCTGCAAGGCCAATAAATTGCAAAAAAACACCAAACCGTTTGTTAAATTACTGGCTTGCCCACCCCTCGCCCCACCCCCACTATTTATTGGCAAGGGGCGGGGCCAGCCAGCAATTTAACAAACGGTTCAGCCAAACCACCTAGAACCGGCAGAATCCCACCACTGGTTTGTTTCCCTCTAGCCATCAGCTGGGACTCCGGAGGCAGCAATAGATTGGGAGTGGGCGGGGTAAGCGAACGGCCAGCGATCCAACAGAGCAGAGAGTGAGGGTGAGTGAAGGCGTGGGGGAGGGGCGAGAGAGGGCTTTGGCGACCCCTGTGAAATGGCCATTCGACCCCCAAAGGGGTCGCGACCCCCAGGTTGAGAACCGCTGATTTAGAGGAAGGAGACGCTATATTTTTGGTGCCAAATGCTCTGGAAGGAATGTTTGATTATATTCTGAACATCACCTGAAGATAATTTGAAAAGTGTAGTTGCAGAAAATTAAGCTCTGTAAAATGCTATCTAGCAAATTAAAAGACATAATTGATTATACCAACTCATCCTCAAAATTAAATGCTGTTAATTGCTAGTGACAGTATTGGTGGTACTTTTTACCAGCCAATGTAAGTTTATAAAGCTGACACAGGAGGACACTAACATTGCTAAATGATTGTTCTTCCCTATGGAATAATGAGAAGTGATATTTTGGGTGGTGTCTCTTTTTCCTGGAATATCTTCCTGGAAACTAGAAAGCATTGATCTTGGTTATCTTTCAGCATAAGCTGTGGACCTGAAGTTTTATTAATTGTATTTGTCTTTCATGTGCTGCTAAACTGTGTATTGTGTGTAGGTTTACCCTGTTTCTCTGAGATTATTTTATGCAATGTAAAAAGTTTTTAATGAATGAGTGAATGATTGAATGAATATTTAAAGAGAGTTAACAGAATTTAGAATGTAAAGAGGCAGTTTGGTATAGTGGTTAGGGCATCAGGCAAGAAACCAGGAGACTGTGAGTTCTAGTTCCGTGTTAGGTATGAAAGCTATCTGATGACTTTGGGCCAGTAACTTTTCTGTCATTTCTAGACAATTGAGTCAGTATTGTCTGAAGACATTTCTGCAGTCATGTAGCCAGTGTGATGTCACAGAGTGCTGTTACTTTCCCCACTGAAGTGGTATCTATTAATCTACTCGTATTTACATGCTTTCAAACTGCTAGGTGGGCAGCTGGGGTGAGGATGGGAGTGTAGGGAAACAATAATAAAGATAGAATATAAAATACTGATATACTAGATTTAGTAAAAGCTTGTTATTCTGTAATCATTAGGTTCCTGTAACATATATATTGTGCTTTTGTATTTGTATCACATATATTATTCCTTTCTATTTGTATCTCCTGTTACAAACATATTGTCATTAGGCCTCTGAAATATATCTGGTATTTGTCAAACGTATGTCCCTGCCATTTGACCTGAACTCATATCAATCTCTTTCTGTGCCATCTAAAAGCATGGTACGTATCTCAGTTGAAACTAGCCATCAACAAAGGGATAAATTACACCTCAGTCCTAATTTATGTTTGATCTGGATAAGATCTGGTCTTCCAGAGCCAGGGGCTAAGTAGCCAATTAAGTAAACAAAGAAATGCTTAAGATAAGACTAATTGGAAGTTTAGATTCCTTTGCAGGGCAACAAAGAATACACAAACATAAATTAGGGGCCAGAGTTGGGGACCTAACTGGTGCTTTAAAGGTATAAAAGTGGTTACATCTTCTCTGAAGATGTAAACCCTCCCATATATATATATATATCTTTGTATGTGTTTGGAATGGTTTTACCCAGCCTTTTGTGTTTGATCAAAGATTAAATGTTGATTCTTATTCAAGCCTCCGTTTAAGTCTTTCTTTTTGGTTCACTGAGAGCTTAAGCATATAGCCGGAACTTACAGGAGCTTACCCCATCACATGGTGCTCAGGTCTCGAACCTGGGCTGCTGGCTTTCCTCATCTTAATCACTGAGCCACCGCACCAACCTCAAGGACAACAGTTTGTATCCAGACTGTTGGACAAAATCGCACAAATGTGATTGCCATATCCAATAATGCTTGTGGAACCATATAGGATCCCCTATTTCATATTTACCCTATCCTGGGCATAGGCAACTTGCAGCTTTGGGATGTATGGAGATCCTACCTTAAACACTTTCTAAATGCAGTGTGGCACTTCTAAAAGCAATTCCCTTCTATGAAAAGCTCCTTAAGTTTCAAATAAACTCAAGGCAAAATTGCAAAATGGCAATTCCTCTTTAAATTCTGCCTTCTCCATGTGTGGGATTTATGTTTTCTTTGCCCCATCCACTCTAACCCTCAGTTTCTCAAACAAACAAGCAAACAAACCCCAAACCCTGTTTTTATTAGGTGATCTTCTTTCCCGTGGGAATGGAGGCTGTCAGCAAGGCTCTTGACACCCAATGTTTGCCTGCTTCTGCTTTAGCTGATTCCTGAAAGTCATCCCTCACTAACAGTAGCAACAAGGTGCTTTCCATGATTGACTTAATCAATTGCTCATGATGAGCATTTACAAACTTCTTCATGTTTACAGTGACACAGAAGTCTTTAAAATTGTGATTTGCCTATCAACAGGAATAAATTGACTTGTCATCCTCTTTTACGCCCAAGATAATTGCAGCCTTTTCTCACGTAAAACTAGTTTTTGAGTGCTGTTCACTAAACCTGTTGATGGGACAATTCTGCCATAAAATGGATGCATATTATCCAGAATCTGTGAGGGCTTTCCATGCTGTAAACCAGAGATGTTCTACCAGGGGTGGGTTCTAAAATTTTTTACTACCGGTTCTGTGGACATGGCTTATTTTGTGTGCGTGGTTTGATGGTCATGTGACAATTCTTTAGGATTTAGCAGAGGTATTGGTCTACCAGGCTTTTAACTGCTTGCAGAGCTGTACCGGTCTACCCATTTCTTCTTGGACAGTTCCGGTCTACCCATTTGTTTTTCGAGCGCACTGGTCTACCACCACACTGCCTTTTAACACTGATCAGCTGTAGGGTGGCCCTTTGAAGCCCCACAGCAAGAGTTTAAACAGTTTTTTTCCTTCTAGCTGATCAGCTGGGACTTGGGAGGCAGTGAATAGATTGGGGGCAGGGCCAAATAAAAGGTAAGAATAACGTGGGGGGGGCAGGAACAAAGAGAACCGGTTCGGTGACGTCGTATCGTCACCGCTACCGGCTCCGCCGAACTGGGCCGAACCAGGAGGAACCCCCCACTGTGTTCAACCCATGGCCATGGGCCTCATGCAGCTGTAGACAGCTAGCAATGCTATCCTACAAAATCATAAAGAAAAAATATAAGAAAAATAAAATTTGTTATTTATATACACTAACTATATTATATATTTCATATGTGGCCCAACACAATTCCTTGTCAGGTTTCCAAGTTATGAAACCCATTAAAAAAAAAAAGAAATAGGCAAAGTCCATCTTCCAAAACAAATTTCTTTTATTTATGTAGACATCAAATTGGCAAAGACTGTTGTAATTCTGGATCTGACACAAACCGGAATTACACCACGTAATATTGAAAATTAGAAACATCTCACAAAAGTCACATTCCCCAATGAAAGCAAAATCAACATTGCCCGATGTCATCAAACTCCACCTTCAGCTTGCTGACAGCCTTCATTCCCATGGGAAAGAAGATCACCTAGTAAAAACAATGCTCACTATCTATTCCCTTCTTCCATCTTAAGAATGTGGCGAGTCCGAAAAAAACCCCTTACAAAACAAGGAGAAAGAGAAGGAATAAATGAGTATAAAATAAAGCTAACTAAAATGGCTACACATTTGTCAATTTCAAGTTTGACATTCCTCTTCACTCAATGAGACCAGGCAAGCCAAAAGGATGGACATGCCTGCTGTAGGCATTGCTACTACTGTGAGTCAGTTATGGATACTCCTTGACTTATGACCACTGTTAACTCTGTCCTGGTAAACAAGACAGTTGTCAAGTGAGTTTTGCTCCATTTTACAATCTTTCTTGCCACAGTTGTTAAGTGAATCACTGCAGTTAAGTTAGCAACATGATTGGTAAGTGAATCTGGCTTGTCCATTGACCTTGCTTGTCAGAAGTTTACAAAAGGTGATTACATATCTCAGGGACACTGAAACATCATAACTATGAGTTAGCTGCCAAGGGTCTGAATTTTGATCACGTGAGCATGGGGATGCTGCAACCATTATAAGTGTGACAGATAAGAGCCTTGATAGTACAGTGGTTTAGTGCACCCTGTTATTAACACAGCTGCCTGCAATTTCTGCTGGTTCGAATCTCTCCAAGGCTCAAGGTTGACTCAGCCTTCCATCCTTTCTAAGGTAGGTGAAATGAGGACCCAGTTTGTGGGGGCAATAAGCTGACTTTGTATAAAATCTCCCTCCCTCTCCCTCTTTCCCTCCTTCCCTTCCTCTCCCTCCATCCCCCCCTTCTCTCTATCTCTTTCTCTCTGTCCAGATTTTTTTAGTGAGCCCTGGGATGTCTCAGCCCAGCTGCCCCAAAACCCCTGGCCATCTGGACATAACTCAGGATTAAAATACAACTTGTCTTTTTAAGTTTACTCTGCTTTTTAAAAAGTTCCCAGTGAGACCACCAGACGGTCTGATAAAAGTGGATAAACAGACTTAGCTCAGATCAAAAAAGGGACGTAGCTATTTAATTTTTTTTTTTTAAATGGGGGGGAAAAAAAAAACAAACCCAAATACCCCCCCCCCCCAACCTACTCAAGAGAATCAATCTTGCATTTCCTTATTCGGCAATGTATTTAATGGAATTAGTTCTAGCTTTTTGCAGAGCAAAGCTGCAAAAAAAGGAGAAGAAAAATATGTTTTTGGAATCATCCCGCTGAGACTGGCAGGGATGCTTATCCCAAAACGCAAAAATATGTTATTAAATACAGGTAGTCCTTGACTTACTAGCACAATCGACCCCAAAACTTCTGTTGCTAAGTGAGACATTCGTTAAGTGAGCTTTTTAGGACCTTTCTTGCCACAGTTGTTAAGTGAGTCACATGGTCGTTAAGCGAATCTGGCTTCCCCACATGGACTTCGCTCATCAGAAGGTCACAAAAGTGGATCATGTGATCTCCCCCACCCACCCCAGAACATTGCAACGGTCATAAATACGAGTCAGTTGTTAAGTGAATCTGGCTTCCCTTTTGACTTTGCTGTGTCAGAAGGTCGCAAAAGGGGATCACGTGACCCCCCCCCGGAGACTGCGACCATCATAAAAGTGAGCCAGTTGCCAAGGGTCCAAATCATTTATCACGTGACCATTGGGGGTGTTGAAATGGATGTAAGTGTGAAAAATGGAGATTGTTTTTTTTTTCACAGCCGTTGTAACTTTGGACGGTCACTCAATGAACTGTTGCAAGTCGAGGACTATTTATATATTATTAAAATGACAATGGAATGCGAAGATGGACAGAAGTAATACATGTTTGAGAGCTGTTCCACCCCCCCCTCACTTTTTTAAGCAGTGACGTAACTTTTAAAGAACTTGGGTGCATTTTTAACCTTAAATTTTAAGAACCTTCATTTCTAAACTAAGTTTTAAACTTAAGTGATTAAAAAAATTGAGTGGATGCTTTTTTTAAACCAATTTTTAAACTTTTTTTAAAAAAAAATTGGGTGCATTCGTTTTTAAAGTGATTTTTTAAACTTAACTGTTAAAAACTTGGATGAAAAAAGTGACTTATGACTGTTTTCACACTTACGACCATCACAGCATCCTCACGTTTATGAGATCAAAATTCAGGCGCCTGGCAACTGACTTGTATTTACGACGGTCGTGTTTCAGGGTCACGTGATCCCCTTTTGCGAACTTCCAACAAGCGAAGTCAAATGGGAAAGCCCGATTCACTTAACAACCATGTACTAACTTAGCGACTGCAATGATTCACTTAAGAACTGAGGCAAGAAATGTTGTAAACTCACTTAACAAATGGCTCACTTAACGACATGGGCTCAGTTTGGGATCGTAAGTCGAGAACTATTTGTATAAATATTATATAATATACAGGTAGTCCTCAACTTACGATGGTTCACTTAGTGACCTTTCAGTGACGGCACTGAAAAAACAGACATGACGGTTTTTCATGTTATGACCATTGCAGTATCTCCATGGTCTCGTCAAAAAATTTAAAAAATCAGATGGTTGGCAACAGACTCGTATTTATGACGGTCACAGAATCCTGGAGTCACGTGATTCCCTTTTGCGACCGTCTGACAAGCAAAGTCAGTGGGGAAGCAAGATTCGCTTAACGACTGTGTGGCTAACTTAACAACCGCAATGATTTCCTTAACAACTTGGGCAGGAAAAGTCATAAAATGGGCCAAAACTCACTTAACAAATGGCTCACTTAACGACGTAAATGTTGGGCTCAGTTGTGGTCGTAAGTTGAGGACCACCTGTATGTATGATTAGACATTTTATATTATATAATATATATGTAATTTATTATTATTATTTCAACATAATTTATAATAATACAATAAATAAATGATAAATGATTATAGAGTTATGTTAATAGCATTCTATAATATTTACACAATAATATTACCATCATTTCTATTGGTAATAGTTGATTATATGTCTATTTTTAATAACGGATAATAATTATTCATACGAAATAGCTGAATAGCTGAAGACAAAACTCCAGCTGTAGATTCTGCTTTCCAAACCCACCCAATAATTTGTTTTCTATTTTGGATAATTTCAAATAAGATTCCCCCGGCGGGAGATATTTTTCCGTGCCTGAGGTGGAAATTCAAACCAGGAGTAATTGGGCATCTCTCACAAACTATGGAAGTTTTATTTTGCAAAATTGGTCTTTGGGTTTAAAAGCCACAATGGGCAGCGGGGAGAGAAGTGGGGTTACCTGAAAAGAAACCTTTTGCCTTGCCTCCCCCACCCCATTTATTTTTGACTTGCCTGGCCGCCCCCCATGGACTCCCAGATGTTTGCACAGCTGGTTCTGTGGGAGAAGGTTTCTAAAAAATGCAAAAAATGAGGCTATTTCGGTCCTCGTAAGCCTCTTGGCTCCTACGGACTGGAGAGCTGGTGCTCAGGTTCTTCCGCCTCAGTTTAATTCCACCTGGCTTTCCATGGCAGGAGTTCAAATCCCACTGAATATGGCCAGAGCTGCTTTAGGTAGGGCTCACCCAGGGTGGAGATATTTTATTTTATTTTATTTTATTTTATTTTATTTTATTTTATTTTATTTTATTTTATTTTATTTTATTTTATTTTATTTTATATTATTTTATTTTATTATTTTTATTTTATTATTTTATTTTATTTTATTTTTATTTTATTTTATTTTATTATTTTATTTTTATTTTATTTTATTTTATTTTATTTTATTTTATTTTAATTTTATTTTATTTAATTTTATTTTATTTTATTTTATATTGTTTTATTTTATTTTATTATTTTTTATTTTTATTTATTTTTATTTTTTTATATTATTATTTTTATTTACATTATTATTTTATTTGCATTATTAATTTTACTTATTTTTATTCATTTTTATTTACACTTTTTTATTTTTATTTACATTTTTATATTAACATTTTTTATTTTTTATTTTATTTATTTTATTTACAATATTATTTTATTTTTTATACTATCGTTTTTTATTCATCTTTTATTTTTATATTATTACTATTATTTACATTATTATTTTATTTTATTTACATTATTAATTTTATTTATTTTTATTTACACTATTATTAAAAATAATTTATTTATTGTTTTTATTTTATTATTTTAATTTTATGCTTTTTATTTATGCTTTAAGAGAAGTGGACTTCAACTCCCAGAATTCCCCAGCCAGCGTGAACAAACTTCCACTCCCAGAATTACCTAGCCGGCATGCTTTAAAGCAGGGGTCTCCAATCTTGACAACTTTAAGCCTGGAGGATTTCAATTCCCAGAAATTCCCAGCCAGCAAAGCTGGCTGGGGAATTCTGAGAATTGAAATCCACCAGGCTTAAAGTTGCCAAGATTGGAGACCCCCGATTTAAATTGTGTGGACTTCAATTGCCAGAATTACCTAACTGGCAAGACCAGTTCTGAGAATCGAAGTCCACACTTTTTCAAGGTGCCACTTTTTCAAGGCTCTCTTAGATCCCTTTCACCATTAAAATGTCTTCCATTCCAAGAGAGTAGCTGGTCCATTTCATCTTTTTCTCTTCTCTTTAGTTAAGAGGAGGAACATGAAAGATTCATGTGGGTCCCTTGGCTAATTTTGGACCATTCTCCCCAGCCTGTTCACGCAGCCAGAGTTTGATCATCAGTTGTGGTTTGTGGGTACCATCGGTGCAAGAAGCAGGCTAAACCTCCATCAATCTCTTTGGCCTGCTTGAACACAATAAAAACGGGGAATGAGGACATCACTACAAAGAGACCAAAATAGATGACCTACATGAGTTGAGTTCCTTTTCAGTTTTATCTGGTTTGTCCAAGCAGGCTTGGTTTTAAAAGAATAACAGAGTTGGAAGGGACCTGGGAGGTCATCTAGTCCAACCCCGTGAGATTCCACCTTGAACCTCACCAAGAATAATTCCTATTATTCAACTGATTTTTTTAAAAAAAAATAAATAAATAAATTATTATATTTTTCCTGGAAAGAAGGACAATCGGTTTTCTATTTGGTTTAAAAATCAAAATTTGAAGCTTCCAAGCAGATATTAAAATTAAATAAATATCTCAGTGCAAGGAGTGGATTTGAAGTTTTATTGAGTTGCTTGAAAGGTTCAAGGTCCAGAAGCACAAAATTGGACATCGGGAAGTAATGTCAGTTTTTAAAGTTGGCAGCCTCTTCTTTTTTCCAAGCTGAGCTCACGGAGTCGTTATTTACATTTAGCGATTTATAACCTGGTGCCTTTCAGACTGGGAACTGCAGGTTAAGGAATTGGCTATTTAAAATAGCCTCAATGCCACGTTTCATTCAAAGAGAGTCCACTGCATTTATACATTTAAAACTGGTGAAAAAACCACTTTTCATCCAAATAGAATTGCAGCCGATGGAAAGGAAAGCAATGAAAAATGATTTTTATATCGTGTGTGCCTTATATTATAATTTGTGCAGAATATAGTTTTTAGTAGAAATGTTTATATCTAAATACTATGAAAACTCTTGTTCTCATGAGATTTAATTGGGGAAAACGGTGCATCGCAGAGCAAAATGATTTGAACCGGTCTACCTCAAATGGACCAATTTAGAGAATGCTCTCAAAATCCAGGACCCAGGACTCCTGAAGTAATGAATTGGGGAAAGTTGTGGATGATTCAGGGCTATTGCCTGGTGCTGCTGCTGTAATCACTTGATCTTCACTTTCAATGTTCTGTGACAGTTTCCCAGGCAGTTTAGCAATACCTTACTCCCTCTGTCACCCAGCAGCGGCCACTTACCTGCATACTGGAAACAAAGGGGAGGGGAGAGGAGAGGAGAGGAGAGGAGGGAGAGGGAGAGGAGAGGAGAGAAGAGAAGAGAAGAGAAGAGAAGAGAAGAGAAGAGAAGAGAAGAGAAGAGAAGAGAAGAAGGAAGAAAGGGAGGGAGGGAGGAGGGAAGAGAGGAGGGGGAGAAACTGATAGGAAGGAAATAAAAGAAGGGAAGAGGGAGAGAGGGAGAAGGAAGGAAGGTTGGAAGGAAGGAAGGAAGGAAGGAAGGGGGAGAGAAAGAGGGAAGGAAGGAAGGAAGGTGATAATGTAATACAAGTTTGTAATAAATACTCCATTCAGTTCCTACTCTCTTCAATAAAATTCTCAGGGTGGTGGAGATCTTAAAAGAAAGCAGGAGTCAAAAACACAAAAAAGAACAGACAGTACAGTTGCATCAAATTGGATAAGATGTATATTTGAATTTTTGTTTACATGTTTACATGTTTTGTATGCCTTGTTATTTGTTTTGTTTTGTCTGTATTTTTAAATAAATAAAAAATATATTTTTTAAAAAAGAAAATCTATTCTTGATCTATCTGGATAAATTGAAAAAAATAAAATAGAATAAGCTGAAAAAACTCTCCAAGTTTGGTTATCCAATTGCCCAACAGTCAAATAAAGCAGCCCCATCCCCACCCCCCCACCCCCCACCCCCGAGCGAGGGACAGGAATTGTTGTTGGAAAAGCACCTCTAAATGCCAAAACGGACCCTTGGGAGAGACCCTCCGACAGGCATCTTCAGAAAGTGGAATTTATTTCAGAAAACGCCACCCCGCCCATCGCCTTTCCTGGCCAGGCGTTGAGAAACATAGCGTAAAGCCGCATTTCGTGGCAGTGGGGAATTTTGACCTCATTGCAAACGCTGTTCATAAATAGAAGCTTTCAATCGTCCGGGGTTGTTTTATAAAAATATAAAACCAGCGGCTAATGAAGAGCACATAGTGTTCATCCAGCCAAGGTTTAATTAGGCCGGGTGGCACACTGGGCAAAGACGCAACTGTTTATTCAGCTTCCAGATGATTCTGGAATCAGACTCACCATTCACACCCAGACCCTTTCGGATGCATAAAGAGCTACAGAGAGCAGAGATAAAACTTGTAATGAAGGCAGAGGCCGTTCTTAATTAAATTGCAGGAAATAACTTTTTTAAAAGTAGGACGTCACGGTCCAGAAAAATGCAAATATTTATCCTTGGGAAAAGGCGGTCAGATTGCAAAGTTGCATTTAAGCCCCTGAAAAACAGTTTGGCAGCTTTCATAAGGGTGGACTTGGACTCCTATAATTCCCCCAGCATGCATGAATGGACTTCAACTCCCATAATTCCCAGGCCAGCATGAATGGACTTCAACTCCCATAATTCCCCAGCCAGCATGAATGGACTTCAACTCCCATAATTCCCCAGCCTGCATGAATAGACTTCAACTCCCATAATTCCTCAGCCAGCATGAATATTATATAATGTTATAATCATAACTATTGGTAATCATTGATTATTGATTATCTGTTTATGATTATAACTTTCTATAATATTTTTGCAATTCAGGTCGTCCTCGACTTATGACCACAATTCAGCCCAAAATTTCTATTGCTAAGCAAGACATTTGACAAGTGAGTCAGCCCCATTTTACAACCTCTCTTGCCACAGTTGTTAAGTGAATCACTGCAGGTGTTAAGTTAATAATATAGAATAGAGCTGGAAGGGACCTTGGAGGTCTTCTAGTCCAACCCCCTGCTTAGGCAGGAAACCCTACATCACTTCAGACAAATGGTTATCCAATCTCTTCTTAAAAACTTCCAGTGTTGGAGCATTTACAACTTCTGGAGGCAAGTAGTTCCACGGGTTAATAGTTCTCACTGTCAGGAAATTTCTCCTTAGTTCTAGGTTGCTTCTTTCCTTGGTTATTTTCCATCCGTTGTTTCTTTTTTTGCCTTCTGGTGCTTTGGAGAATTTGGAGAATAGTCTTTAAATGAATCCAGCTTCCTCCTTGACTTCACTTGTCATCAGTTCGCAAAAGGGGAATTACGTGACCTCAGGACACTGCGACCGACATAAGTATGAGTCAGTTGCCAGAGTCTGAATTTTGATCACGGGGATGCTGCAGCAATCCTAAGCGTGAAAATTAGTTACAAGTCCCTTTTTTTCACTGCCGTAATTATTTTGGTCACTAAATGAGTGGTCGTTAAGTCGAGGACTCCCAGTACCACAAGGAGAAGGAGAACTGGCTGCCGTAGGAAGACCATGCATAATAAATAATAAATAAATAAATGTATTAAACTAATAGAGTTTATTTGAAATAAATATTAATCAATACATCAAATTAACAGATGAATTAAATAAGTAAATAAGTTTTTCAAACTTTTTTTTGTTTCATTTTTGTAAAAAAAGGAGAATGAAAGGAAACCATCCAGCTCTGGTTGACATATATATATATATTTATTTACAGCTATAATCAGTAGGCGTGGGTGGGAAAAGGCACTAATTAAATCATAAGCCAGCCTAATTAAAGCACAACAGAATGTGAAAGTAGCTAAGAAAAGAGCATTTGTTTTGATCGTTCCAATCATGTTGGTTTCTTTAGAAATATGATCCTCTTTATCAGGGGAATATAAAACACCCCTGCTCCCGATTTTGCTGAAAGCAGAAACAAGCATCTTGTTTGCAATTTCCAGATGGAAGAAACGTTCACATCAAAAATGGGTCTGTGGTCCTTTTCTCTCTTTCTCTCTCTTCCCCAATTGCAAATTCTCAGGGGTCTTAGCAACATGGAAGGCAAAACAAAAACAGGGTCTTTCTTGTGAAAAAACAAAAATTCCGACATCAGGGTTAAAAAAAAACCAAAAACACATGCTTTTGAAAGCCATAGGTGGCAAAAAAAATCACAGCTGGGGGGTTTCTCGGTTTAAAAAAAAAAAAACTACTATCTCAGGCTGCAGCAATAAGAGTCCTAGCTTTGGAATAATTATTTTTTTTTATTTAGTCTACAGGTACTCTTCAACTTATGACAATAATTTAGCCCAAAATGTCTGTCTGAGCAAGATGGTCGTTAAGGAGGGGGGGGGTTGCTCCATTTTACGACCTTTGTTGTTAAGTGAATCACTGTTAAATTAGTAACACTTTTTAAAAATGATTTTTATTGGTTTTTCAAAATAATACAAAAAAAAATGATAGAAAATAGAAAACTAAGAAGGAGGGGAGGGAAAAGAAAAGAGATGTGGTGTAAAGAGAGAAAAAGAAAGAAAAACCAACTCCCCACAGTCGAAGATAACAACATCACAACCACAACTTTTTTGCTTTTACACAACAGTATGTACAAGCCATTTCTGTAAACAATAACTCCCCAGAGCAAAGAGATGCCGAGCGGGTCAGTCCGATCCTTATATCTAACCCTGTTTCTATTCTGAAATTGCTTCTGCATTTCGAGCTTGCAATGAAATATATATACTCTGTGTGTGTGTGTGTGTGGGTGTGTGTGGGTGTGTGTGTGTATATGTGTGTATGCATATATATATATGCATACATATATATATTGCTCCTGGAAGCACGAAGCCGAAAACACCAGCCTGAAGATGACGAATGAGACTTCGTCGAAACGTCGCCAAGACACTTCCAATTTTACGTGGGAGAAGACCCGAATAACCAAAGACCTACATATATATATATATATATATATATATATATATATATATATATGGAAAAAATTAAAATCTCGGGTGTTTTCCCGCATCATGTTAAATAAATTAGTTTAAAATGTTTAAAATTCTGGTTAAAATCCTAGCTTAAAATCTTCTAAAAATCCTTACAGAGCAGTCTGCAAGGTCCTTTAAAACCTTAGCTAAAATCTACCAGTACCTTAAAAGTTTTTCTAATAGCAACGTTTCGACAGGCTCACAACCCTGTCATCTTCAGGCTGTAGAAGGATTTTTAGAAGATTTAAGCTAGGATTTTAACCAGAATTTTAAACATTTTAACTAATTTATTTAACATGATGCGGGAAAACACCCGAGATTTTAATTTTTTACATATACACACCGCGAAAACTTAAGAAGACAGATATATATATATATATTCTCAGGTTTTCGCGGGTGTTTGTATGTAGGTCTTTGGTTATTCGGGTCTTCTCCCACGTAAAATTGGAAGTGTCTTGGCGACGTTTCGACGAAGTCTCATTCGTCATCTTCAGGCTGGTGTTCTCGGCTTCGTGCTTCCAGGAGCAATGTGAGATCGCAGCTGTAATGTGAGATCGCAGCTGTCTCTTCCTGCGATCTCACATTGCTCCTGGAAGCACGAAGCCGAGAACACCAGCCTGAAGATGACGAATGAGACTTCGTCGAAACGTCGCCAAGACACTTCCAATTTTACGTGGGAGAAGACCCAAATAACCAAAGACCTACATACAAACACCCGCGAAAACCTGAGAATATATATTTATATATATATATATATATATATGAAGCTTTGATTTTGTTTTTGTTAACTAGACAGGGTTATTGTTATAGAATCATGTGACTCCGAGACATTGTGACCGAGTCAGTTGCCGAGCGTCTGAAGAAGAAGGTAAATCATGTCACTGTAAGGATGTAAAAATGGTCGTAACTTTTTTCACTGCCGTTTTTAACTTCGAACGGTCATTAAATGAAGTGTTGTAACTTGGGCAAATTCAGTGAGGAAGCCAGTTTTACTCCACAACCGTGTCACTAATTCAACAACGGCAGTGATTCAACGACGGTGGCCAGAAAAATGTCGTTAAAATGGAGCAAATGTCACTTAACAACTGTCTCACTTAGCAACAGAAATTTTTTGCCTCTGTTGTGGTCGTAACTAGAGGGCTGCCTGTACTTTAGCTTTACACCAAGATTATCAGCTGGAAACAGCAGAAAGAGACTTCTAGTATCTGATCCTGCAATTTTGCCATCTGTTGATATCATATTTGCAGTTTTCATGCCTTTACTCAGAGTCGGCTGCTTCTCTGTGTGACGTTGCACAAAGCCAACTCTGATTGACAAACCACCAAACAATCACAGCCTACATCGGAGGCATCGTGCTCCAAGCTTGCACACACAGTTAGTAAGATTTCCGTAATAACAGACAAGAGAAACAAACAAGTCACACCCCTTACTCAACATCTCTTGGGCTGTTTTGTAATGTTTTTCTTTTTAACCGACTATTTTGGATTGCAACCTCCAACCCTGTTGGAAAAGATTTTGCAGCCTTCTCCAGAAAGTCTGGCATGCAGGGAGATTGTGCCACATCGAGTGGGGTGGGGGGGCAGAGGGGGAGAGGGGGAGAGAGAGAGAGAAAGAGAGAGTGGGGAGGGAATGGGAGGGGGGAGGAAAGAAAGAAAGAGAGGGAAAGAGAAAGAAAGAGAGGGAGGGAAGGAAAGAAGAGAGAACAGAGACAGGAAGGAAGGAAGGAAGGAAGGAAGCAAGGAAGCAAGGAAGCAAGGAAGCAAGGAAGCAAGGAAGCAAGGAAGCAAGGAAGGAAGGAGAAAGAGAGAAAGAATGAGAAGAGAGGGAACTAAGAAAGAGAGAGAGAGGAAGGGAAGAAGGAAGGAGAAAAGGGAAGGGATGAGAATGAGGGAAGGAAGAGAGGGAGGGAGGAAAAGGGAAGAAAGAGAGGGAGAGAAAGGAGGGAAGTAAGCAGAAAAGGGAAGAAGGAAGAAAAGAAAAGAGAGAGAAAGAGGAGCGAAGGGAAGGGAAGAGAGGGGAAGGGAGAGAAAGAAGGAAGGAGAAAGAGAGAAAGAATGAGAGGAGAGGGAACTAAGAAAGAGAGAGAGGAAAGGAAGAAGGAAGGAGAAAAGGGAAGGGAAAAGAATGAGGGAAGGGAGAGAGGGAGGGAGGAAAAGGGAAGGAAGAGAGCGAGAGGGAGAGAAAAAGAGAAGAAAGAGAGAGAGAGAAAGGAGGGAAGTAAGCAGAAAAGGGAAGAAGGAAGAAAAGAAAGAGAGAGAAAGAGGAGCGAAGGGAAGGGAAGAGAGGGGAGGGGAGAGAAAGAAGGAAGGAGAAAGAGAGAAAGAATGAGAGGAGGGGAACTAAGAAAGAGAGAGAGGAAAGGAAGAAGGAAGGAGAAAAGGGAAGGGAAAAGAATGAGGGAGGGAGAGAGGAGAGAGGGAGGGAGGAAAAAAGAGAAAAAGGGAAGAAAGAGAAAGAGGGGGGAAAAAAGAAAGAAAGAAAGAAAGAAAGAAAAAGAAGGGGAGGGAAGTAAAGAGAAAAAGGAAGAGAAAGAAAGAAGGAAGAAAAGAGAGAGAGAGAGAAAGGGGAGAGAAGGAAAAGGAAGGAAGAAAGGAAGGAAGGAAGGAAGGAAGGAAGAAAAGGAGGAGAAAGAACCAGGGCAAACTCTCGGACGCTCCCTGCACCCTGGCAGCCTAATTGCTTCAAGACGGCTGAGGTCAGGATGGATCCCTGATTGCAGCCAGATGAAGCTATTTATAAACACAAAATTCACGGCTCTTCTGGGCCCTCAGTGGGAAAACAACCGAAAAGCGAATGCAAGAAGAAAATAAATAAATAAAAGGAAGAAGACTAAATTTTAAAAAAGGAAGGACGAAAGAAGTCTGACTATAGGCAGCCCTCGACCACAATCGAGCCAACATTTCCGTCGCTAAGTGAAACACTTGTTCAGTGCATTTTGCACCATTTTACAACCTCTCTTGCCACAGTGGTTAAGCAATTCATTGCAGCCATTAAGTGAGCCACACGGTTGTTAAGCGAATCCGGCTTCCCCATTGACTTTGCTTGTCTGAAGGTCAAAAAAAGAGGATCACGTGACCCCCCCCCCCGGGGACACTGCAACCGTCATAAATATGAGTCACTTGCCGAGCGTCCGAATTTTGATCACGTGACCACACAGGGATGCTGCAACGGTCGTAAGTGCGAAAAACAGTCGTAAGTCCGTTTTCTCAGTGCCGTTGTAACCTTGAGGCGGTCACTAAATGAACTGTTGCAAGTCGAGGACTGCTTATAAATAAAGAGAGGCTTCATTGCAGCAGCCAACGAAAGAGAAGTCCGGTTGCAAGAACCCATCGGCGCTTTTTGAAAAATTGAAATCGAACTTTGATTTTGGGGGGAAATTTTGAAAAAAAGCCAAAATGCACCATCCTAGTCACACGAACATATTTGGGGCTGGGGGCATTGGAGTTGGAGGGTCTCATCAAAGAAAGGAGGAAAGCATCATGGTCAGAGGTGAGGTTTCAGCAGGTTCTGACCAGTTCTGACGAACCGGTAGCAGAAATTTTGAGTAATTCGGAGAACTGGCAAATGCCACCTCTGGCTGGCCCCAGAGTGGGGAGGGAATGGGGATTTTGCAGTATCCTTCCCTGGCCACGCCCACCAAGCCACGCCCACCAAGCCACACCCATATAACCGGTAGTAAAAAAATTTGAATCCCACCACTGATCTGCCATGGACGGGGAGATTTCTAGGAAGGTCCTGAGTTTTGGCCGAGAATGGGGACCTCATTCTGCAAAAAACATGCCTAAAACAGAGTTTATCAACCTTTGGAGCTTTAAGAGGGGAGGACTTCAACTCCCAGAATTCCCCAGCCAACATCCATCACCTACAGAATTCTGGGATTGGATGTCTTCCCCTCTTAAAGCATATTGGCTGGGGGATTCTGGGAGTCCTGCCCTCTTTAAAGTATGCTGCCTAGGGGATTCTGGGAGTTGGAGTCCTCCCCTATTTAAAGCATGCCAGCTGGGGGATTCTGGGAGTTGGAGTCCACCCCTCTTAAAGCATCCTGGATGGGGGTTTCTGGGAGTTGGAGTCGTCCCTTCTTAGAGCATGCTGGCTGGGGGATTCTGGGAGTTGGAGTCCTCTCCTCTTAAGCATGCGGCTGGGGGATTCTGGGAGTTGGAGTCCTGCCTCTTAAAGTATGCTGACTAGGGGATTCTGGGAGTTGGAGTCCTCCCTCTTAAAGCATGCTGGCTGGGGGATTGTGGGAATTGAAGTCCACCCCTCTTAAAGCATCCTGGATGGGGGATTCTGGGAGTTGGAGTCCTCCCCTTTAAAGCATGCCGGCTGGGGGATTCTGGGAGTTGGAGGTCCTCCCCTATTAAAGCCTGCCGGCTGGGGGATTCTGGGAGTTGGAGTCCACCAAGTGTAAATCTTGCAAAGTTGAAAAACAATGATCAGAGGGTAAAGCAAATCGGAACTCAGCTAATGCAAGAAAATTTTGCTCCTTCTATTCTGGAGGCAGGGAAATTCAATTTACAGGCTTATCTCCTGGCATCTGGCTATTTTTAACCTCTGGCCGTAAGCCTGAAACTTCATCTGAGAAAGTTGGAGTGCCACCTTGTGTGGCAGGATCTGTTTTTTTATTTGTTTATTTAATTATTTGTTTTTTAGCCAAGACAATCTCTTCTTCACCGTTCTACCTGTTTCAGACCTTCAGAACCCTGGTTTGCTGACTAAATGCCTGTAACAAGTCCTCGAGTTATGACCATTCGTTTAGCAACTGTTCAAAGTTACAACGGCACTGAAAAAAAGTGACTTATGACCATTTTTTCACACTTACGACTGTTGCATCCATCCCCAAGGTCTTGTGACCAAAATTAGGACACTTGGCAACTGACTCATATTTATGATGGTTGCAGTGTCCCTGGGGGGCGGGGGGGGTCACCTGATCCCCTTTTGAGACCTTCTGACAGGCGAAGTTAAACGGGAAGCCAGATTCACTTAACAACCATCTGACTCGCTTAACAACTGCAGTGATTCACTTAACAAATATGGCAAGAAAGGTCGTAAAATGGGGCAAAACTCACTTAACCACTATCTGGCTTAGCAATGGAAAGTCTGGTCCCAATTATGGTCGTAAATCGAGGACAAACCCCTACAGGGCTCAATTACAAATCTGTAAAGAAAAACAATATTACAGTTTTGCTCAGAAATATCTTAGATGTCAGGCAGATATAATACCCTGGTACGTTGATTATCCAAACCTGGATAAATTACTCCAAATGGGGTAAAAGTATGTTTTGTTTTGTTTTTTCTCCTTTGGATAACGACAAGCGAACGTTTTATCCACCCCAACTGGGAGGTTTAAATGAGGATTTTGTGATCAATCCGTTTCATGTAATGAAGGGAAAAGAACTCTTTCGTGCAAATTGTCAGTGGACTTCAATGAAGTAGTTAGACAAATTGCAGCCTGTAAATCTTGCAGATCGGTTTCACCAGCAATAATATTCGGTTTTTAGGGTGTGGGAGGCCAGAGAAAACCATCATCACCTGAAACAGCAGGGGCTGCATTAAGGGAGCAAGTCCCCCCACTCTTAAAAGGGGCAAAATTCAGACATTTGTAGTAAGCCCATCCAAACATTACATCAAAAAAGTACACGGAGTGCAGGCTTTGGAATGGATCACTTTGGGCAGGGGGTTGGACTAGAGGACCTTGAAGGACCCTTCCAGCCCTATGATTCTATGACTCTATGGTTTTATGATTCTATTATTCTTTGATTTTCTGAGTCTGCGATTCCATGATTCTGACTATGATTCTATAACTATGATTCCCTGATTGCACCGTAACTTTATTATTCTGTGATTCTGACTACCGCGTTTCCCCGAAAATAAGACCCTGTCTTATATTTTTTTGAACCCTAAAATAAATGCTTGGCCTTATTTTTGGGGAGGTCTTATTATTTGGGGGCGCGTGGAGCAAGACGGGGCTCCTCTTGCCGTCTTACCTGATTTCCAGATCTGTCTCCCTAACCCTAACCAGAGGAAATGGCGGGGACCAGCTGCGCATACATTTAAATATTTTCGGGGAGGGCTTATTTTCAGAGGAAGGCTTATTATCCAGGGAGGTCTTATTTTCGGGGAAACACGGTACTATGATTCTGTGAGTCTATAAATTTATGATTCTATGATTCTGACTCTATGATACTATTTCTGATTCTATGATTTTATGATTCTATAGTTTTATGATTCTATGACTGTACATTATGATTCTGATTGTATAATTTTATGATTCTATGTCCATGATTCTATAACTTTATGATTCTCTGATTCCATGCTTCTGACAGTGATTGCATAATTTTGACTGATTTTATGATTTTATGACTATGATTTATATGATTCCATGATTGCATGATTCTGACTCAGTGATTTCATGTTTCTGGTTGATTTCATGATTTTGATTCTATGAGTCTATGACTGACTTTTCCTATGACTCTGACTCTTTTACAGAGTCTCTAGCTTTATGATTCTATGATTCCATGATCCTGACTGATTTTATGATTTTGATTATATGATTGCAAGATTTTGTGACTCTATGGCTTTATGAGTCTCTAACTTTATGATTCTATGATTCTGACTCTATGATTCTATGCTTACTTGCTTTTAACTTTGATTCTATAACACTATATGACTTTATAACTTTATGATTCTATTATTCTGACTCTATGATACTATTTCTGATTCTATGATTTTATGATTCTATAGTTTTATGATTCTATGATTGTACATTATGATTCTGATTGTATAATTTTATGATTCTATATCCATGATTCTTTAACTTTATGATTCTCTGATTCCATGCTTCTGACAGTGATTGTATAATTCTGACTGATTTTATGATTTTATGACTATGATTTATATGATTCCATGATTGCATGATTCTGAGTCAATGATTTCATGTTTCTGGTTGATTTCATGATTTTGATTCTATGACTCTGACTTTTCCTATGACTCTGACTCTTTTACATAGTCTCTAGCTTTATGATTCTATGATTCCATGATCCTGACTGATTTTATGATTTTGATTATATAATTGTAACATTTTGTGACTATGATTTTATGAGTCTCTAACTTTATGATTCTATGATTCAGACTATGATTCTATGCTTACTTGCTTCTAATTCTGATTCCTTGTTTCTGATTCTACAACACTGTATGATTGTATAACTTTATGATTCTATGATTCTAATTCTATCTTTGTTTCTGATTCTATAATTTTATGATTCTATAATTCTATGAGTCTGACTACAACTCTATGACTATGAACCTGAATAGGTTTTATGGGTTAGTTTTTTAATTAGTTTTTTAAATAGGAGCCTTGGTAGTACAGTGGTTTAATGCACCCTGTAATTAACACCAGCTGCCTGCAATTTCTGCAGGTTCGAATCTCGCCAAGGCTCAAGGTTGACTCAGCCTTCCATCCTTTCTAAGGTAGGTGAAATGAGGACCCGGTTTGTGGGGGCAATAAGCTGACTTTGTATAAAATATACAAAAGTATGAAGGCTATTGCTTAACGCATTGTAAGCCACCCTGAGTCTCCGGAGAAGGGCGGCATATAAATCAAATTAAAAATAAAATAAAATTGTATTGCTTGGGGTTTTAAATTGGGAGGCCGATTAATTTAATTTATTTTTAGTTATCTTAACTTTTATATTGTATGTTATTTTAATTTTCGGCTGTTCACCGCCCTGAGTCCCTTCGGGGAGAAGGGCGGGATATAAATTCAATAAATAATAATAATAATAATAATAATAATAATAATAATAATAATAATAAAATCAGTGGTGGGTTGCTACCGGTTCATCCCGGTTCGGGAAAACCGGTAGCCGTGGCGGAGGGAGGCTCCGCCCACCTGCGCGGATGTCATCAAATACAATCTGTGCATGCACAGAAGCACAAGCGAGCAAACCTGTAGCAAAGGAAAGTGAAACCTACCACTGCTATGAATCTATGATTTATTTAATTTCATGATTCTGTTTTGGACTCCATGATATTATGATTATGACTGAGTAATTCCTAAATACATGCCAAGCAGTCAGTGGTGGGTTCTAACCAGCTTTACTACCGGTTCTCTTCATGCATGCGCTTTGCGCGTGATCGCCAAACTTGAGCTTTGCGCAAGCACGTTAGGAATATGCCCAGCTGAGGTGCGGCAATCCACTCTGCTGCACCTATCAGCTGGGCTAAAAATAAAGAAATAGAAGGTAGGTGATCTGTCCCCGTCCACACACACACACAAACACAGCCAGCCGAGGGTTAAGGAAGCACTTGGAACACACCCAGGTCTTTATCTCCAACTTGGCAGCGATATACACGCCGTCTGCCAAGTGCTTTTATTTCCACAGAAAAACAGAAAGATAAATACTCAGCTTCCAAACGTCCAACAACAATAAATATTCCTCCCAGCAGTTCCGAACGAGGCTTTAGTGACTATCCAAGGTTAGTTTTGTTCATCACAAGGATCACTGGCCACCACCCTCTATTATATAGTCTCTGGGGTGTGGTCCAGTGACTCAGTTCTAATCCCTAGCACGCCTCCTGAGCTGCTGCAATCGTTTATCACGCCTTCGGAGGCGTGCGTCCAGGAATGATGTCTCTCCCTCGCTCTCATCCGAGCCACCTGTCTCCCTGCTAATCTCCTCTCCCTCGGCCGGCACCTGAGACAGTGCCAGAGGGGAGGGGCCTGGAGAGGGAGGCCTGGCTGACTCCTCTTCCTCATGCTCGGAGCTTTCTTCCTCCGATGGGATAGGCTCAGAGGGCGGGGCCACAACAGTAGGAATAATGTGGGGGCGGGCAGGAAGGCCCATCTCCCAGACAAAGAGAACTGGTTTGGTGACGTCATACCGTCACCACTACTGGCTCGGCCGAACCGGGCCGAACCGGGAGGAACCCATCACTTGATGCCAGTAGACAAATGTCTAAATTTTGATCACATGACCCTAGGGATGATGCGACGGTCATAAGTGGGTGTACCAGTCATAAGTCAATGTACGACCACAATTCAGTTCGAAATTTCTGTAGCTACCGTAAGTGAAACATTTGTTTAAGTGAGTTTTGCCCCATTTTACGGCTATTCTTGCTGCAGCTGTTACTGCAGTTGTTAAGTGAGTAACATGGTTGTTAAGTGAATCTGGACTTCCCCCGGATTTAGAAGGTTACAAAAGCGGATCGTGTGACTTTGGTTGGGACACTGCGACCGCCATAAATACGAATCAGTTGCCAAGCGTCTGAATTTTGACCACGTGATCGCAGGGATGCTGCAATGGTCGTAAGTGTGAAAAACGGCCGTAAGTCACCTTTTTTCAATGCCGTTCTAATTTCAAACGGTCACTAAACGAACTGTTGTAAGTCGAGGGCTACCTGTATTTTTTAAATTTTTAATATGTTAAACAATCTCATATATTGTTTACTTAATTTTACAGCAAGAAATATTCCTTCTTAAGGAAAGCTTAGCATGGTTTCAGAAGTGCGGGGGGGGGTGTTACAAATTAAGAAACGGCTGGGAAAAAAAAATCAAAACCTGGGGCCGTTTGGTGGCATTTTTTCAGACTCTCCAATCTCATTAAAAATCCCAAACTTTGTGAAACACAAAAGTCCTTCATCTTGCTAGCCGATTTCTTCTTAATTTGGGCAGTCATAAATTGCTGGCAAAGTAGAGCAGGGGGTTCGACTAGATGACCTCCAAGGTCCCTTCCAACTCCGTTACTGCTGCCTGTTCCTTTGAAGACTCCAGGAGCCAAAATTCATAACAAAATTGGCTGGATCCTCGGGGGGGAAAAGGAGAAAGAAATGGTTATTGTTTTGCAGATCCTGTCCACGCACCAACTGTGGGAGCAGGAAGATGCTGAGATAATTAGGACATTAATGACCCTCCTCGCTGGAAATCGAGGTGTTTGTGTCTCCATCATAAACTCCGTCATTATGCCCTAGAATTATGAGGGTTCATTTAGTGACCGTTTGAAGTTAGAATGGCACTGAAAAAAGGGACTTACGACCAGGGGTGAAATCCAATTTTTTTTACTATGGGCGTGGCTTGGTGGGCGTGGTGTGGCTTGGTGGGCGTGGTTTGGTAAGTGTGGCAGGGGAAGGATACTGCAAAATCTCCATTCCCACCCCATTCTAGGGCCAGCCAAAAATGGTATTTGCCAGTTCTCTGAACTACTCAAAATTTCCGCTACCAGTTCTCCAGAACCTGCTGGATTTCACCTCTGCTTAGGACTGTTCCACACTTACGACCGTTGCAGCATCCCCCATGGTCACGTGATCAAAATTCAGGCACTTGGCAACTGATTCACATTTTATGACGGTCGCAGTGTCTCGGGGACATGTGATCCCTTTTTGCAAACTTCTTACAAGCCAAGTCAATGGGGAAAACCAGATTCGCTTAACAAAGATGGCAAGAAAAATGGGGCATAACCCACTTAACGACGGTCTCGGGTTAGCGTGAGAAATTTTAGGCTCAGTTGGGGTGGTAAGCCAAGGACTAGCTGTAAATAGCAAAGTTGCCCTGGGAAGGAATAACTCCCTTTGCACGCCTGCCATCCTGCCATTGCACACCTGTCATCCAGCCACAGGTGTGCAAAGACAGGTAAACATAGCCAGACACTCTCTGTGGGATTAGAGTCCATTTTTTGTTGCTTTTTAATTCTCCCCACTGAAACGGTGAAAACCAGCAATTTTGGGCTCGTTTCCTTCGGGCTGTGAATTATTGCAACATTTTAAGAAACTGTGCCACGTTTCTCTGGATTTCCTTCGATGAATATTCGATTTTTGCGGATTTCTGAGCTTAATTTGTGTCCTGCTTTAATCAGGGTGATGTTAATGTGTGTCATTGGTCTTGTGCTGCTGGTATACAAGGGATGTAAAACATAACACTGTTGGCGCTATCTTTGTGTTCTTTGGCCGTACTAGTTCCACTTATTGTTATGTACACAATGTGAAATCACAGCTGGCAGTTCATTAGCTGGCATTGGCCTTTATAAACACCAACATCTTCCGGAGAACTGAGGATGTTGTAATAGTATAACACATGTGCAGTATTATTATTATTATTTTCTCCAGCAGTTTTTTCAAAAGGGATTTCAACCTCTTTCCTTCCCCTCTCTTCCTGTCCTTCCTTCCTTCCTTCCTTCCTTCCTTACTTACTTACTTACTTACTTCTTGCTTGCCTATCCCTCCCTCTTTCTCCCTCTCACCTTCTGTCCCTCCCTCCTTCCTTCCTTCCTCACTCTCTTCCTTCCTTCATCCCTTCCTTCCCTCCATCCCTCATTCCATGCCTCCTTTTTCCTCCTTTCTTTCCACCCTCCCTCCTTCACTCTCTTCCTTTCTTTCTCTCTATTTTCTTCCTCCATCTCTCCGTCCCTCCCTCCCTCTTCATTCTGTCCTCCTTCCCTTTTCTCCTCTATTCTTCCCTTCTTCCCTTCCTTCCTCCTTCACTCTCCTTCCTGCCTCCTTTCTTTCTTTTTCTTTCATCACTTCCTCTGTCCTCCTTCCCTCTCCTTCCTTTCCTTCTCCCTCCCTATTTTCTCCCTCCCTACTTTCTTCTTCTCTCCCTCCCTCCCTTCATCCCTTTCTCCCTCCCTCCCTTCTTCCTTTCCTCACCACTCTAATGAAGAAAGAACCCACTCAGCTCTTCCAAGGCCAACCAATTAATGCCATTAATTAGCTGGTCCCTCAAGAAATGCACAGATAAGGCCATGCTTGTCCTTCAACCATCACTGTCCATAGAAACCCACTTCCCTTCTCTTGGATGTGGCAGCCAGCTTACAGCCAGGGGAGCTTGAAACCCTAACAATGATGTCCTGGAACAACATCCTTATGATTGAACTGTGACCTTCCAGAGTTTTGAAGTGGGCTCCATCAACACACCATCAGGAAGTTTTCTGCAGGCAGAACAACTGCAGGTCAGTTGAATTGGACACATCTGGAAGGCAGGACAAGAAGCAACGGATGGAAAATAATCAAGGAGAGAAGCAACCTAGAACTAAGAAGGAATTCCTTGACAGTGAGAACAATTAACCAGTGGAATAGCTTGCCTTCAGAAGTTATGAGTGTTTCAACGTTGGAGGTTTTTCAGAAGAAGTTGGACAACCATTTGGCCAGGATAGCTTGAGCAGAAGATTTACAAGGACCCTTCCAATTGTGATATTCTGTTACATCTGTTGAGTTGCACCCAACACTAGGAGAAGTGGATACCTACCTAAAATGCTTCCGTTCAGGTCACACCTGGGCCTTTTTCAAGGACCCATATGTCGTTCCTTCTCCTGTTCCTCAACCCAACTGCCTGGTGCTGCTTCAACCCAACCTACAATTGCAAATCTGTCCCCTGAAAAAAATGAAGAAAGCCTTGCTGGGCCTCAGAGATGCTTGACTCCCAGACCACCCAACGTCCTGCTGAGAGCGCAAGTCTGCACGGTGGCCTTCTCCTCATATTGTTCTTCTCCGCAACCTCTGGACTTTCGCCAGGAGGGGGGAAGCACTGAGCCGAGGTCTTTTGCAATGGTTAACTTCCCTCCTCACTAAATGGTCAAGAATTAGCTCGTAGGGGGTGACCACACATCCGGCATGGACTTTCAGGGCCAATTCCTTCTACTTCTTGGTCCATCACTCCATTCTTCCTGAAGTTCATCCGGCCAAGTTAATCTTAACCTGGAAGTTCTGAAATCAGTCAACGGTGAAGGCCACATCCTCTTCTTTGGAGAGTGGACTTTTATGGGGCAGAAAAATAAACTTCTCTGCATTCCGTTTCTCCAGCTTCTAAATAGCTGGGATAAAGATCAAAGTTCCTTGGTCTTGTCTTCTTTGAGTTTCTACTGGAGATCTTCCCGTATCCATCTCTATAAACATCCTGTGTCCCAAACTTTCTTGGTCTCGTAAGTGATTTTTCATGACTTCGTTGCATGTCGTGTGGATGTCTTCAAGTCAGGCTTGGCTTCTGACTAACATCAAGTCAGGCGGAACTTCTGATCAAATGTTGGGCAACCAGTTCCTTGGTCTTATTTTCCTTGTGTTCCTTCCAGAGATTTTCTCATGTCCATCTCCATAAACATCTTGTGTCCTAAAGTTTCTTGATCCCATAAGTGACTTTTCATTGCACATCTTGTGGGTGTCATCAAGTCAGGCTGAACAGCTGGCTAACATATGGACAACCAGATCATAGTTCCTTGGTCTTATCTTCTTTAATTTCCTTCTGGAGATCTTCTCGTATCTGCCTCTGTAAACATCTTCTTCCTCAAAGTTTCTTGGTCCCATAAGTGATTTTTCATGATAATGTTGCATGTTTTATGGGTGTCAATAAGTATGGTTGGAATTCTGGTCAAATATGGAAAGCCAGTTCCTTGGTCTTATTTTTCTTGATTTCCTTCTAGAGTTCCTATATCCATCACAAATTGTGTCCTAAAGTTTTTTGATCCCATAAATGACTTTTCGTGACTCCATTGCATATCTTGTGGGTGTCATCAAGTCAGGCTGGACTTCTGGTCAACATATGGACAACCAGATCCTAGTTCTTTGGTCTTGATTTCTTTCTCCCCCATCCATCTCCTTAAGCCTTATTGTATCTCAAAAAGAGGAAGAGGGAGGGAGGAAGAAAGGAAGGATGGATGGATGGATGGATGGATGGATGGATGGAAGGAAGGAAGGAAAGAAGGAAGGAAGGAAGGACAGGGTGGGAGGGAGGGAGGGTGGAAAGGAAGCAGAGGGAGGGAGGAAAAGAAGGAAGGAAGGAAGGAGAGGGAGGGTGGAAAGGAAGGAAAGAAGGATAGGGAGGAAGAAATGAAGGAGGGAGGGAGGAAAAGAAGGAAGGAAGGAAGGAAGGAAGGAAGGAAGGAAAGAAAGAAAGAAAGAAAGAAAGAAAGAAAGAAAGAAAGAAAGAAAGAAAGATGGATAGGGAGGGAGGGAGGGAAAGTGGAAAGGATAGATGGAAGGAAGGAAGGATAGGGAGGGAGGAAACAGGAAAAAAGAAAGATAGAAAGAAAGAAAGAAGGAAGGAAGGAAGGAAGGGTGGACAGGGAGGGAGAGAGGGAGGGAGGAAACAGGAAAGAAGGAAAGAAGGAAGGAAGGAAGGAAGGAAGGAAGGAAGGAAGGAAGGAAGGAAGGAAGGATGGACAGAGAGGGAGGGAGGGAAGGTGGAAAGAAAGAAGGAAGGATAGGGAGGGAGGGAGGAAACAGGAAATGAAAGAAGGAAGGAAGGAAGGATAGGGAGGAAGGAAGGAAGGAAGGAAAGAAGGAAGGAAGGGAAGGAGGAAGGTTTCCAACACTCCCGGCCAGCTTCCCACACAAAAAGTCAATGGCGAAGCCAGCAGGAAGTCAAAAGTCGCTCCCACTCAGCCTGCATTTTTGCCCACCTAATGATTCTGTTTCTCCCTTTAGGGAAGAAAAGATCTCTGCACAAGGATGACCCAATTCCTCCTCCAATCTCAGAAATCCAAACCCATAAGAGTAAAGCCCTCGATTGTCCACCTGGGCTGTCCAAAAGCCACCCGGAGGATTCTCCACCAGCCACGTATTTGAAAGGAACAGCAAGGCGCCTCCTGTCATCCCTAAACCAGCCGAGGCAACAACAAGAACAACAAAAACAAACAAACAAACCGTGGCTTCCACCAGATGTAAATTCCCCTTCGGACATTCAAGTCTGCCGAGGAAAAGGAAGACCAAGGCCCTTGCAAGGAATTCTTTAAAAATAGATTATTAGACAACGGGAGAAAAATGAGGCAGGAAATCTCAAATTAATTGGAATCCCATCAAGCATAATCTCTGCATATCATCAGGGGAGGAATTAGCCTCTTTCTCTGTGTAAGGAAAATAAGCCTGCATTGAGATGAGCTTCACCCGCAGAGAAATAACACAAAGCTGGGCAAAATTGTAATAAAAAATAATTCTGTAAAGATCATCCAAGAGGGAGGAGGAGGAGGAGGAGGACTGGCGGGTCCCTTGGTGCTTTCTGAGCTGGGTGGATTTTCTTGCAGACATTTCCTAACCCAACTAGGCAACCTCATCAGGGTTAGAAGGGAGTCTCTACAAAGGGTTTGTAGGGAGGAGGAGGAGGAGGAGGAGGAGGAGGAGGAGGAGGAGGAGGAGGAGAAGGAGGAGAAGGAGAAGGAGAAAGAGAAGGAGGAGGAGGAGGAGGAGGAGGAAGAAGAAGAGGAGGAGGAGGAGGAAGAAGAAGAAGAAGAGGAGGAGGAGGAGGAGGAGGAGGAAGAGAAGAAGAAGAAGAGGAGGAGGAGGAGGAGGAGGAGGATGATTGTGGCTCTACAAAGGGTTTGTAGGGAGGAGGAGGAGGAGGGGAGGGGAGGAGGAGGAGGAGGAGAAAGAAGAAGAAGAAGAAGAAGAAGAAGAAGAAGAAGAAGAGGAGGAGGAGGAGAAGGAGAAGGAGAAGGAGAGGAGGAGGATTGTGGCTCTACAAAGGGTTTGTAGGGAGGAGGGGGAGGAGGAGGAGGAGGAGGAGGAGGAGGAAGAAGAAGAAGAGGAGGAGGAGGAAGAAGAAGAAGAGGAGGAGGAGGAGGAGAAGGAGGAGGAGAAGAAGAAGAAGAAGAAGAAGAAGAAGAAGAAGAAGAAGAAGAAGAAGAAGAAGAAGAAGAAGAAGAAGAAGAAGAAGAAGAAGAAGAAGAAATAATAGTAGTACTGGAGGAGGAGGATTGTGGCATCCTTCGTGCTCTCTGAGTATGGTGGTTTTCTTTCAGACATCTCATGATCCAACTAGGGAACATCATCAGTGCCAACTAAGTAATGTGGCTTTTAAGTGAATTGCTCTTGATTTAATGAAGTTGTTAAGCAGATCATGTTAATTGTTTAGCCAAGCTGGCTTCCACCGTTGAGTTGGTTTATCAGAAGCCGGGAAGAACACAAACAGGTCTCCGTTAAAAGCCTCCAGCTTTTTAATTCAAAGCATTTCGTCAAGGTTTCTAGTCCACAATAAATATGTCAGGTATAAATGCTCTGCCCGTGCCAGGGATCAGTTATAGCGCAGCAGTGCAGGGGTTAACCCAGACTCCCACCTGGTCAGCTCCTCGCATAGACCCCTCCTTACCTGAATCCCCGCCCACAGGTATAAAAGGTGGGCACACTTCTCCATGTTCCAGTTCCTGATGCATTCAAGTGATGATGTGATGAACCTGCAAATAAAAGAGATATATTTTACCTGATGACTCAAGTCTTTTTATTGGGCCTGATCCACCATTCCTTGTAACAAAATGGTAGCAGAGGATGGTTGGTAAGGCCCAAAGATCCCAAGCCACAAGACAAGGACCCATACCTACCTGCGGAATGGCGACACCTCCGAAACAACGGGAGAGCAACCCATCGGACTCGCCAGGGAAAGCAGGAACGTCAACCACCCCCAAAACCACCGCGACGGAAGAAAAGGGGGAGATCGAAAAAGGGAAAAGGGCCCACCACCACGATCAAGAGGAAGAGAAGCTGCGACTCGACGTCCTGCAGCTGCTGAAAGAGCGAGCCGGCGACAAGAACCTCCTTGCCGACCTGCAGAGCTTCATAATCGACCGCGAGGTGGCAAGGAGCGAAGAGGGCTCGGACTCCGAACTCGAGGAGCTGGACTCGGTGAGTGGATCGCCCAAAAGGGCACCCCCAACGGCCACCGAGCCCCAAAGCCCCGCTCCAAATTTGAAACGGCGGCCATCTTTGTCCACGTGGTCGGACAAGATGGCCGACCCCCAACCAATCAACAAACAGAATTCAAAATGGCCGGCGCGCGAAAAATGCCGGACCATAAACAATGATGAAAGTGACCAGGGAGAGGGGACCGAATCCGAATCCGACCCCTGGTACACCCCCAGCGAGCGGCAAGTGGATAGGGCCATGAAGACCCTTGCCGCCGCCTTCGGCCCAGGCCTCAAAATCACCAAAGAGAAGCCGGAGAGGCCAAAACAGAAGGGAAGGCGAGGAGAGGGGCAGCGGAACACCCACCCGAGAGCCACCGACGCCCGCGACGGTTCGCCAGCCCACCTTCGCACCCCAGGGACACCGCGCCTCCGATCGCCCAGGCCGCGCACCCCGGACCGCATGGATTGGGGCAGCTACTTACAACCGTCGCCGGAGCCCCAGCACCACCAGGATCTTCATTCCGGAGGAGCAGCTGCTAGTCGACACCTTCCGGAACACACCTGGACCCCAAGGCCGAGGCCGAGGCCTACCCGACCGGCAGAGGCCTCTACAGCGGAGCCGCGACGAACAGGTCCTTCCTCGGCGACGGCGGAGCTGAAATGGACTTCGCGCATGCGCTCTTCCGCCTAGAGGAAGAAAAAAGAAAAAAATTACAAAGCGGGACTTTTAAACTACCGGCAAGCGTTCCCATGCCCTACTGCTGCTATAGGGACATAAGGAACCATGGACAGCAGCCAGCAGTAAGTAATTTTACTACTAGTGCTGGGAACTTACCTGTTGACTTTCCCAAGTTGAGGATGGATGGGGGTAATATCCTAGAGTGGTCACAGCAGCTCCAGGTGGTGTTTCTGAAAGAAAACATGTCTCATTTTATTAATGACCCCCCAGAGAGGCCATGGACTTTAGAGATGGATTGCATGCACCATAAGGCATTCTATCTTTTAATTGCCAGTATTTCCCCCACAATCTACCACTGTATTGGCCATAACCTCACAGTATCCGAAATTATAGGGAAAATGTTTGGATTGTTTTATAGTGAGAGTGTGTCCACCACCACGCAAATTTCCAAGGACTTCTTTTCCGCCAGACTTAAGCCAGGGACCCCCATGAGTGAGCACCTAGTGTCCTTAAGCGGTACCAGAGCAGAGCTACACCTTAGGGGAGAAGTTATTTCCGACCAAATCATGAAGAGTGTGATAATCAACTCTTTAGACCACTCATGGAATAACTCCCTGACACAATTAGACACCGTTAGCCTAGGGATGCTGTCTGTGGAGAGGCTATCCAACAGGCTTATCGCAGAAGACAATCTGAGGAGGAGCCGCCCCGGCCCTCCCAGAGAACACAAGAGTGAGAAGAGAGTAGTCTTCCAAGAGAAGCAACACAACACACCCGAGTGCTACATCTGCGGGTCAAGGGGACACATCAAAAGGGACTGCCCCAAGAACTATAGGAAGAGAGGCAGGCCAGAGCATAAGTACAGACAAACAGAAAGGCACACATCCGAAGAAAGGTATAGGCGTAGAGACTCACCCATCCCCAGGGATAGGAAGGGAAACAGGGACAGCTCACGCGACAGCAGGACAGGGTCCCTATATGGGATAGGAGAGCACACACACACCACACACCAAGACAAAGACACCAGCTCTTGGCTCCTGGACTCAGGGGCCTCCAACCACACCACATACAATCAGAAACTACTCTCATCATTCAAGAGAGAGGATTTTTCTATCAAAGTTGCGGATCAAAACCAGGTCAGAGTAACAGGCAAAGGGACAATTACATTACCAGGCGTAGGGAAAATAGAGGGGGTACTACTAGTCCCGGAGATACCCCACAACATCCTGGCCGCAGTAAAGCTTAGCAGGGAATCAGGGGTTGAGATGATATTCACAAAAGGCAACGTGAAGGTTAGCAAGGACGGGAAGGACATAGGGAGAGTAACCATTAACCAAGGGTTACCCTACATAACTTTCTATGAGAATTACGCCCACAGCATAAACACCAGTTCAGAGAACGCAGAAAACACTGACCAAGGCAGGACTGAGGGTGAACAGGTAGGCGGGAGAGAGGTAGATAACGATGGCAACGCAACACCAGAAACACAACACAACAAACACACCCAAAGGAGACCCTCAATAGGCAAACCAATGCATGACAACTGCGCCCACCTGCTGCATCGCAAGCTTGGACACGCCAGTTTTCCCGTGATACAGAAAATGGCCAATTGTACCGAGGGTGCCATAATAAAAAACTGTGAAAACTACCTCGAGTGCTCGGTGTGCAAGTGTTCAAAACTGAAAGTAAAACCCAGACCCAAGAAGTCGTTACGCGCCGCCAACCAAATATTCGACTTAGTACACATGGACCTGGTAGGGCCCCTAAGGCCATCCATAAATTATAAAAAAAGGTACTTCCTCACCATAGTGGATGACCATAGTCGTTATGGCTTCGTCTACACCTTAAGAAAAAAGGATGAGGCCTTCCAAAAATTCAAAGAGTTTTATAAAAGGGTAGAAACCCAAAACAACAAACAGATCAAACAGATCATGACCGACAGAGGGTCTGAGTTTCTATCTAAGGACTTTTCACATTGGCTCAGGTCCAAAGGCGTGATTCACTTTACGTCGTCCCCGTTTTCCGCCTTTCAGAACGGGGTCGTAGAACGACGGAACTCCACGCTACAAACGATGGTCAGGTGCGCCCTAGAGGACGCGGGCATTGGCCAACACTTCTGGTCTGAAGCCCTGGTCTACTCCAACTATACATTAAATAGAACATGGTCCAGTGTGATAGACAAAACTCCCTACGAGGTCATGTATAACAAGAAGCCACAGATAGCACACCTACATGTGTTCGGTGTGACGGCTGATGTACACATCCCCAAGCAGTTGCGCAAGAAAGGGGATAAGGTGTCCAGAAGGCTCAGGTTTATGGGATACGAGCCAGGAACCAAGGGCTTCAGGTTTGTGGACAATAATAATAGGTTTGTGATCTCTAGAACAGCGGCATTCCATGAGCAAGCCAACTGGTCCAGATTACACCTAAATGAGGTACCCACCAAGCGGGAGGATAGTCCAATCGAGCAAACCCAAAACAAAAACGAGACAGTGAGTAGACAGGAAGGGAGCAGGCCCAAGCCCGACCTCCAAGGCATCAAGGTTGAGGGATGGAAAGAGAATCATCCCAAGATAAGTGTCAAATCACTGACACAAAGAGAGGCCAGATATCTGCATGACACCGAGCAGGCAGCAACCAGGCCGGTCAGGTCAACCAGAAACCAGCTGCCAAAAAGGTTGAATGATTACGTGATGCACGTGCACACAGACCACGTTACGCCAAACTCCTACGAAGAGGTACTGAAACTACCCCAGGGGGAGAGGGCAAAGTGGGAGTTAGCCATGGCCAAGGAACTGGACAGCCTGAGGAAGCTGGAGGTATACACCCCCACCAAAGTCCCAGAGGGCAAGAACACAATAGGCACCCGGTGGATATTCAAAGTCAAGAACTTAGAGGGGGGCCAAAGCCTATACAAGGCAAGATTAGTTGCCCAGGGGTTTGCTCAAAGGTTTCCGGAGGACTACACAGACACCTATTCGCCCACCGTGAGAACAGAGAGCGTCAAAAGCGCCTTGGTCATCGCATCCTTACTAGGGCTGAAGGTACACCAGTTCGACGTGCAGACCGCCTACCTGCACGCCAAACTAGACAAAGAGATATACATCAGAGCCCCCCACAGCAAAGAAACCAACAGAGGGGACACCTGGTTACTTCATAAGAGCCTGTATGGACTAAAACAATCAGGCAAGCGATGGTACGAATGCCTGGTAGAGGCCCTGAAGTCTATGGGATTCACGGCGACCATAGCTGACAACTGTTTCTTCACCAGGAAAGAGGGGGACTCACCAGAATACATCCTAGTTTACGTGGATGACATTCTATACATCAGCAAACACGAAGCCAACCGCAACACCTTCGCCAGCAGGCTGAGCGAGCACTTCACCCTAAAGTACCTTGGGAGGATAAACCGATACCTGGGAGTACAAGTCAACCAGACGCCAAAAGGTTTCCAACTGTCACAGAAAGAGAAAATAGAAGAGTTACTCCATAAGTGCAACATGGCAGACGCCAAGGGATGTGATTCACCCATGCAGGCGGACTTCCTAAAAAACATGCATGATGAATCACCCGAATTTGGAGACAACACGCTGTACAGGTCAATCATAGGCTCCCTCCTGTATATCGCTAACTGGACCAGACCGGACATTGCTCTGTCCGTTAATTTGCTATCCAGGCACGTGAGCAAACCCACCACATACCACTGGGACGCAGTGAAAAGGGTGCTAAGATACCTGAAACAGAGTGTCAATGCATGCTTAACCCTAGAGCCTGAAAAATCCGAAGAACCCATCCTCTCATGCTACGCTGATGCTGACTGGGCCGGAGACGCCAAAGGCCGCAAAAGCACATCTGGGTACATATTCTACTTAAATAACTGCCCGGTGCATTGGTACTCAGGCAAACAAATCTTGGTGGCAACCTCGACTACTGAAGCTGAATATATATGCCTTTCCAAAGCCGCCAACAATCTCATCTGGTTCGACGACCTACTCGCCAGCGTGTGGAGAGAACCAGCTTACCCAATAAATATCTACGAAGATAACAAAGCCGCCATAGAGATATCCATGTCCGACGCTGTAGGGCAAAGGTCAAGGCACATAGACATAAAGTACAAGCACGTTAGACAACTCTCCAGAATTGGTTTCATAAAGGCCATACACTGCGATACAGAAGAGCAGACCGCAGACATACTCACGAAACCCCTACAGGGCAAGCAACACTCACACTTAGTTTCCAAGCTCAACATCCACCCCAGGGTACCAACCAGTCAGTCAGGCCTACAGACACGGGTCAGGCATCTCGAGGGGGATTTGTCAGGTATAAATGCTCTGCCCGTGCCAGGGATCAGTTATAGCGCAGCAGTGCAGGGGTTAACCCAGACTCCCACCTGGTCAGCTCCTCGCATAGACCCCTCCTTACCTGAATCCCCGCCCACAGGTATAAAAGGTGGGCACACTTCTCCATGTTCCAGTTCCTGATGCATTCAAGTGATGATGTGATGAACCTGCAAATAAAAGAGATATATTTTACCTGATGACTCAAGTCTTTTTATTGGGCCTGATCCACCATTCCTTGTAACAAAATACCAAACAGTGGGGGTGGGGGGGGGGGGGAGGGACAGGCAGGAAAGAGGGAAAACTAAACACAGCCAAAATGACCATTTGCTGTTTTTTTTTTCCTCCTGCTTCATCCTTTATATTTTTATAACCTTTAGGCATTCTGGAGGCTGGTGGGGGAAAAAAAAAAACAACAGTGTGTATTTGAGGGTTTTTCAAAATATCCCCGAGATATTTCAGCACTTTGAGGATAATTATAGACTAAGATCCAGTGGCCTTTTTCTGCTTCCAAATGCATTTTTCGTGCTTTCTATCCCCCCTTTTTTCCCCCTCTTTTTTTTTCTTTTTTTTTCCCTTTCTTTCTTCTGGACCGTCTTCTATTTTGGAAACTTTGGCTGAATGGATAATTCACCCTTTTGCGGGTTAAATTGATGGAGAGATTGGATTGCAAGGCTGGGACCATCTTAGTTTCTCTAACACCCCCCCTCCTACCCCCCCCAGATCAAAAGAAGTGGTTAAGCCCAGCTTGGACTGTACCACTTCACAGGGAACCAGACGATGGGGGGGGGGGCTGTGTTTTCCCGTAAGCCAAAGCAGATGCCTGCAAAAATTGATTTTAATTTTTTTTAAATTAATTTTTTTTAAAAAAAAAAATCATTTTGATTTTGCTTGTGAGGAAACCCACAAATTCAGGAAATTCAGAGAAGGAAAATTTGCAACTTTTCCCTTTAAACGAATGGAATAGGAGCAGTCCACAAAGTCCTCGATTAACGACGCTTGCCTTAGGACAGTGTTTCTCAACCTTGGTAGCTTGAAGATGGGTGGACTTCAACTCCCAGAATCCCCCCAGCCAGCAGTGCTGCTGGCTGGGGGGATTCTGGGACTTGAAGTCCACCCATCTTCAAGCTTCCAAGGTTGAGAAACACTGCCTTAGGATAATGGCATGGGGGGGAAAAGGGACTTGCAACCAGTCCTCGCATTTACAACCGTCACACGTGGTCACGTGGAAAAGTGGATTCACTGAATGACCACGTGGTCCGCTTAACAGCTGCAGTGATTTGTTTTGCAAACGTGGCAGTAAAAGTCGTAAAACTGGGCGTGATTCGCTTAACGACCACAATGGAAACTCACAGCCAGGGCGGCCATAAGTCGAGGACTACCGGGACTGAAATAACCAGCATGATATAAGGTTTCCTGCCTTGAGCAGGAGGTTGGACTAGTGGATTAGAAGAACTTTTAGATCCCTTCCAGCCCTATGATTCTATACTGGGAGTCCTCGATTTATGACCACAATTGAGCCCAAAATTTCCATTGCTAGGCGAGACATCTGTTAAGTGGTTTTTGCTCCATTTTACGACCTTTCTTGCCACCGTTATTAAGGGAATCACTGCCGTCATTAAATGAGTCACACAGTTGTTAACTGAATCTGGCATTTCCATTGACTTTGCTGGTCGCAAACGGGGAATCACGTGACACCCCCCCAGGACACAGTAACCGTCATAAATATGAGTCAGTTGCCAACCGTCTGAATTTTGATCATGTGACCCTGGGGAGGCTGCAACGGTCGTAAGTGTGAAAAAACGGTCATAAGTCCCTTTTTTCAGGGCCATTGTAACTTCGAACGGTCACTAAACGAACGGTTGAAAGCTGAGGACTACCAGTTGTAGCCATCCACATTGTCCTTAACTTACAACCGTTTGGTTTAGCGACTAGTTCGAAACAATGACAGCATGGAAAAAAGGGACTTGTGCTCGATCCTCGCATTTACAACCATCGCTTGATCCAAATCCCGGTGCTTGGAAACGGAATTCTTTTAGGATGGTTGCAGGATCCTGGGATCAAGTGATCTCCCTTGGTGACCTTTCCAGCCGGATTCCCACAACCCAAATCAATGGGGGGGGAGCCGGATTCGTTTAACGACCGTGTGATTCACTTAACAGCTGCAGTGATCTGCTTCAGAAGCCTGGCCCCCGAAAGGTCGTAAAACCAAAACGGCCATAATTTAAACAATTTTGCAGCAGAGAAGGCAAAACTTCACGGCAGGATTTGGCACAACCGGAGCTGCCCCCAGATCACCAAGCCAGAAGATTCCTTTGATCGTGGCAGCCAGACCACGTGGGCTTTGGCCGTGCCAGAAATAACCCCAATTTATTGGAGAATCACTGAAATCCAAAAACTCTGTGCCAGACAAACCTTCCTGGTCAAAATAACCCTGAAGAACGACCTCCGGTTGTAATTTAGAAGCCTGCCCCACCCCCTGCCCCGTTTTTCCACTGGGCGTCACCCCAAAATGCGGAAGAGGGGCAATTTGTCCCATTCCTGAATTAATTTATTCCGGATTAAAATATTATTTTCACCGTGCAGTTCGGCGAAACCTGCAATAGCGTTGCATTTTGTGGGATTTTTATTTTTCCATTCAGCCCAAAGACCCTTTTTTGAGGGGCAAGGAGACACTTCCCCCCTCCCCTTTATAAGTATTGCCAAAGTTGGGCCCCTTTTTGGCATTTGGGATGAAAAGGGAACAGAGACCACAAGGAGATCACTGCAAACCTGGAAATCCCAGAACGAGAGAGATTGGGTGGCCGGATCGCCTTTTAATCTTCTAAACTTTAAAAAAAAATAATAATAAGATTTTCCTGCCACAGACTGATGCAAAATATTTTTTTAAAAAAAGAAGGATAGTTGGAAATTGGAATCGAGCAATTCCGGATCTCTAATTCTGAGTTCTAGCAGTTCAAATTCGGGAGGTGGGGGGGAATTACTTTTCAAGTTAATTTTGAGTGGTTTCTGATTTCCCGACACACTAGGTAATCCTCATTTTACGACCCCAATTGGGATCTGCGTTTTTGTTGTTAAGCAAGGCAGCAGTTCAGGGAGCCACGCCCACTTTTATAAACCTTTTTGCCACGGTTGTTAACTGAATCATAGCATTGTTAAATGAATCTGAATTCTCTTTGCGTGTTGGAAACTGGCTGGGAAGGTCGCCAATAGGTGATCCCTGGAGGCTGCAACCGTCATAAATGCATACCGGTTGCCAGGTGCCTGAATTTTGATCCCTGTGATGGTCGTAAGTAGGAGGACCAGTCCTAAGCCACTTCCTTCTGTACAATCAAATGGTTACTAAATGAATGTGTGTAAAACAGGGACTGCCTGTAATATAGTGGAAATGACTTTATCTTCCAGCTTGGAGAATTTCACGCACGTCTTGCCTACGTTTTTTCAAATTGAAGGACTAATTTACTAACTTACAGGGACTCCTCGATTTATGACCTAATTCCGTCACTAAGCAGGACAGCTGCTCAGTGAGTTTCGCCCCATTTTACCACCTTTCTTCCCACAGTTGTTAAATGAATCACTGCAGTAGTTGTTAACTTAGCCACATGGCCGTTAAGTGAACCTGGCTTCGCCTTTGACGTCGCTTGTCAGAAGGTCGCAGAAGGGGATCATGTGACCTGCAGATACTGTGTGACCGTCATAAATGTGAGTCGGTTGCCAAGAGTCTGAATTTTGCTCATTGACTACTATAAGCGTGAAAAACGGTTATGCATCACTCTTTCTCAGTGCCATTGTAACCAGAGTTTTGGGCGTCACAAAATTTAACAAATGGGTTTGCCTACCGCAGAACGAATAATGTGAGTGTGCAGCTTGCACGCGGCTTCAAACACGCAGCGATTTCATGCGTGCAGCTTCCAGCACACCTTCTCAGGCAACCGCGGTGAGTAGAGCGGGCGAGGTAGGGGCGAGTGGGAGGGGCGAGCGAGCCAGAGAGTGAGATATATAGGACGGGATAGCGCCGGGGCGGGTGAGCAGGCCCAGCCGGTGGTCGGAACTACCGGTTTTCCCGAACCGGTCCGAACCGGTAGAAGCCCACCTCTGATTGTAACTTTGAATGATCACTGAATGAATGAATGAATTCCTTAGTCGGCAGCATCGTGGACTTCGACTCCCAGAATTCCCTAACCGGCATGGTGGACTTCAACCCAGAATTCTCTAGCCAGTATGAATGGACTTCAACTCCCAGAATTCCCCAGCTGGCATGAGTGGACTTCTACTCCCAGAATTCTCTAGCCAGTACGAATGGACTTCAACTCCCAGAATTCCCCAGCCTGGCATGGTGGACTTCAACTCCCAGAATTCCCCAGCTGGCATACTGAACTGCATCTCCCAGAATTCCCCCAGCTGGCATGAGTGGAATTCTACTCCCAGATTCTCTAGCTAGTATGAATGGACTTCAATTCCCAGAATTCCCCAGCTGGCATGGTGGACTTCAACTCCCAGAATTCCCCAGTTGGCATACTGAACTGCAACTCCCAGAATTCCCCAGCTGGCATGAGTGGAATTCTACTCACCAATTCTCTAGCCAGTACGAATGGACTTCAACTCCAGAATTCCCAGCTGGCATGGTGGACTTCAACTCCCAGAATTCCCCAGTTGGCATACTGAACTGCAACTCCCAGAATTCCCCAGCTGCATGAGTGGAATTCTACTCCCAGATTCTCTACTAGTATGAAATGACTTCAACTCCCAGAATTCCCCAGCTGGCATGGTGGACTTCAACTCCCAGAATTCCCCAGTTGGCATACTGAACTGCAACTCCCAGAATTCCCCAGCTGGCATGAGTGGAATTCTACTCCAGATTCTCTAGCTAGTATGAATGGACTTCAACTCCCAGAATTCCCTAGACAGCATGGTGGACTTCGATCCAGAATTCTCTAACCAGTATGAACGGACTTCAATTCCCAGAATTCCCCAGCTGGCATGGAATTCTGGGAGTGGAAGTCCTCCTGCATTCATCTGGCTAAACTGGAGAAACTCTGCGAGGAATCCTCTTCCAATTAAAAAAATCTGCCCAAAACCACAACCTGTTGCTTCCAAGTCGGGTGTGGCATCCTTGGAGTCTGCCAGTTTTTATAAATGGCCGTCCAGAAATTAAAGAAGCTTTTCGGCATAAAAGAAGATCCTTTTTGTGAATGGCTCACCTGCGGAGGAGGCCAGTCTGGAATCCTGCCAGGGGAAAATCCAGCCCTTCCATTTCCTGACCCATTCTCCTTCCCTGCCAGGTGATTCACCCGCGCGATGCCAAAGAGGGCTGCTCTTTTTATTTTATTATGATGGATTTTTGATGAAGCTTTGCATAATTTTTCGGGCCGTTCATTGATGTGGTCCGAGCGGCATCGGATTCCGAGGTATATTACAGATTTTCAGCTTGCTTGAAAGGAAGGAAACATTTGTGTTGGCCCGGAGTTTTGGAATAATAAATTAAAAAGTCAGCAATCCGTTTCAGACAATATTGGTGGGAATTTGGAGGCAACCTTCTCTCTTTTTTTCTCTCTCTTTCTCTGTCTCATTCTCTCTCTTCTTTCTCTCTCTCTCTTTCTTTCTCTCTCTCTGTTTCTCTTTCTCTCTGTCCTTTCCTTTATCTCTCTTTCTTTCACTTCCTCACTTTCTCTCCCTCTTTTTCCTTCTCCCTTTCCTTCTCTCTTTTCTTTTCTCTCTTTGTCTTTCTCTCTCTCTTTCTTTCTCTCTCTCTTTCTCTCTGTTCCACTCTTTTTGTCTCTCTTTCTTTCTCTTCCTCTCTTTCTGTCTCTCTCTTTGGCTCTTTCCCTCTCTCTTCCTCTGTTTCTTTTTCTTTTTTTCTCTCTTTGTCTTCCTCTTTCACTTTTTCTCTCTATCTTTTTCTTTCTCTCTCTCTGCTTCTCTCTCTTTCTCTCTGTCCTTTCCTTTATCTCTCTTTCTTTTGCTTCCTCGCTTTCTCTCTCTCTCTCTTTCTCTTTCTCTCTTTTCTTTTTCTCTCTTTGTCTCTGTCTCTGTCTTTCTCTCTCTCTCTCTGTTCCACTCTTTGTCTCTCTTTCTTTCTCTTCCTCTCTTTCTGTCTCTCTCTTCGGCTCTTTCCCTCTCTCTTCCTCTGTCTCTTTTCCTTTTCTCTCTCTTTCTTTGTCTTCCTCTTTCTCTGTTTCTCTCTATCTTTTCCTTTCTCTCTCTCTTTTTCTCTTTCACTCTCTCAATTCCTCCGTCCCTCCCTCCCCTCTCTCTTCTGTGGGTCATCCAGAAATTTAGTGAATTTAGTCAGAGTCCGAATTCAGCTTGGGAAGATAATTTTGCCATCTCTTTTCCTTTTTTTTTTTGGCTTAAAAACAAAGTGTAAGAGAGAAGACTGGCATTCAATCATCACAGTGATTAAACCTCTTCTGGTGATAAGAAGTATGTTGCAATATTTTTAGGATCAGACTCAATAAAGATAATAAAGATTAGAGGTATATATATATTTCTCTTTAATCATAACAGGCATTCTATATTCACTGAATATTCACAGATAGAAGCGAGGAAAATGGTGAGGGTGGCTCCTTATATATACAAAGGGCGGAGTCAAGAATGGGAGTGGTGAATTATGAATACATTAGGAAACAAAGAATAAGTTAACCCCCGATATCCCATATATACATTATTTACACATTAGGGAATAAGGCATTTACATCTGACAAATCCCCCTCTAAATGCCGGTTCGCTATACAACACCAATTACATTCAGATTCAGGACAATATAAGACATATAATTTTGAAGTTAAATATTTGTGCTGTTTAGAAGGTAAAGGCTTCGTTAATATGTCAGCTAATTGTTCAGAGGTATCACAATGCACTGCTTTGATAAATCCATCTTGAGACAATTGTCTCACATGTTTAAACTTTATATCTATATGCCTGGATCTTTGTCCAATGGCATCGGATCTGGATATTTCAATGGCTGCTTTATTATCTTCATGCATAACAAAAGGTAAGGCAGGTTTTTTCCAGACATCTGAAATCAAATCATTAAACCATACAAGGTTATTTGCAGCTTTGGATAAACAAACATATTCCGCTTCTGTGGTTGAAGTGGCTACCAGTTCTTGTTTACCAGTGTACCAGTAAACTGGACAGTTATTTAATAGAAAAATATAACCAGAAGTGCTCTTTCTGCATGATATATCTCCAGCCCAATCCGCATCTGCGTAACAAGTAAGTTTTGGTTCTTTGTCATTACTAGGTTCTAATACTAAACAAAAGTCTAATGTACTTTTTAGATATCTTAGAATTCTTTTGACAGCTTCCCAATGATACATAGTTGGTTTACTAACATGTCTGGACAATAAATTGAGAGGTAATGCAATATCTGGCCTGGTCCAATTAGATATATAAAGAAGTGAACCTATGACTGATCTATAAAATGTATTATCTTTGAATTCAGGGGAAGACTCATCAGTGTTTCTAAGGAAATCAGTTTGCATAGGAGTGTCACATGGTTTAGCATTGTTTAAATTGCATTTGTTTAGAAGTTCAATAATCTTATCTTTCTGAGTAAGTTTGAATCCCCTTCTAGTTTTGTTAATTTGTACACCAAGGTATTTGTTTACTTTACCTAGAGATTTCAACGAAAAATGTTCGTTTAGCTTATTTACAAAGGTTTCTCTTCTCTCCTTGTGTTTTCCTATATATAAAATATCATCTACATAAATTAACACGAATTCAATGTGATCATCACTTTTTTTTACAAAGAAACAGTTATCAGCGGTGGTAGCGTTAAAATCCATGGTCTTAAGTACTTTTACCAAACAATCATACCATCTTTTGCCAGATTGTTTTAACCCGTATAGACTCTTGTTCAATAGCCAGATTTCATTCTTATTAGTGTATTGACTGTGTGGTGCCCTTACATATATTTCCTTATCTAGTTTTGCGTGTAAGTACGCAGTCTGTATGTCATATTGAAATACATCAAGATTGAGTGCAGATGCCACTACCAGAGCTGTTTTAACACTCTCTGTTCTCACTGTGGGGGAGTATGTGTCAGTATAGTCCTCCGGATACTTTTGTGCATAACCTTGTGCAACTAATCTGGCTTTGTATAGAGTATTGCCTCCTTCTAGATTCTTAATTTTATAAATCCACCTAGTACCTATGATTGTTTTATCTTTAGGTGCAGTCGCAGGTGTGAATACATTTAATCCTTGCAAACTTTCCATCTCTTTTTTCATAGCTAGTTCCCATTTTTCCTTTTCTTCATAAGGGAGTTTTAATACTTCCTCATATGTATTAGGTGTTATTTGTTCACCATCCATATGCATTATGTAATCTCTGTATTTACCTGGTATTTGATTTCTATTGTTTCTAATAGCTCTTTCAGGTTTGCTATGGTTGTCATGCAAATATCTTGCTTCCTTTTTTGTTAATGTGTCTGTCTTTATTTTGTGCTGACTATTTGTCCAAGTTCTGGTTTTGTTTGTACTTTTGTTGATATTTTGATTTTCTATTGTTCCTTCCTCACAAGATTTTGTATCTTTGCATTTATCTGGAAATATTTCATTAAGATGTAATTTAGACCAATTGGCTTGTTCATGGAACACAGCTGTTCTGGAGACTATAAATTTGTTACTATTATCAATAAATCTGTATCCTTTGGTGCCAGTTTCATATCCCATAAATCTTAATCTTCTGGATACGTTTTCTCCCTTTCTTCTCAACTGTTTAGGTATGTGTACGTCTGCAGTGACTCCAAATATGTGCATGTGTGCTATTTTGGGTTTCCTATTATACATCACCTCATATGGTGTTTTATTCACAATACTGGACCAGGTTCTATTTTGAGTGTAATTTGAATAATGTAAGGCTTCTGACCAAAATTGTTTGCCTAAACCAGCATCCTCTAATGTGCACCTAATCATGGTTTGTAGTGTGGAATTCTTTCTCTCTGCAATCCCGTTTTGGAATGCAGAAAATGGACTAGACGTGAAATGTAGCATTCCTCTATCCTTTAACCATTGGGAGAATTCTTTAGACATGAATTCACATCCCCTGTCTGTCATAATTTGTTTTATTCTGATATTATGTTGTGTTTCTATGCGTTTGTAGAATTCCTTAAATTTCTGAAAGGTTTCATCCTTGTGTTTTAATGTGTAAACAAAACCATAGCGACTGTAGTCATCTACTATTGTTAGGAAGTAACGTTTTCTATAAGTGATTGATGGAGTTAATGGACCAACTAAGTCCATATGTACTAAGTCAAAAATTTTGTTAGTTGATCTGTTGGATTTTTTTGGCCTGGGACTAGTTTTTAGTTTAGTGGATTTACATACTGAGCATTCCAAATAATTTTCACAATTTTTTATTTTGACACCTTCTGCGTGTTCAGTCATTTTTGTACTACAGGAAAACTTGCATGTCCTAACTTCCTATGTAAGATGTGAGCACACTCATCATGAATTGGTTTACCTATTCTTGGTTTCTTCTCTTTGTGTGTATTTGTGTGATCATGAGATATTTTACATTCATCATTGTCACTGTTACTAACATTTTCATCATCTGCCTCAATACAATCTTCCATATTTGAATCAATGTTATGTAACCATCTTTCTTTTGTTACCAGATAGGGTAGGCCTCCTTTAATCATCACAGTGCCTACATTTGTTTTGTCTTTCTCTAAAGTTGCTTTCCCCTTTGAGAAAACTATATTGATGTCAGAATCTCTACTTAGTTTTATGACACTTAGTATGTTATGAGGTATTTCAGGAATCAACAATACCCCCTCTATTTTTCCTAGACCAGGCAATGTTATGTTTCCTCTGCCTAATACTTGAACCTTTTCTTGATTAGCTACCTTTATTACAAACTTATCTTCTGTAAATGAAGACAGAATATTTTTGTTATTAGTGGTGTGATTGGTTGCCCCAGAATCGATAAGCCAATTATTGTTCTCATTTTGTTGTGTTTTAGTGCTGTCTTGTTTATTTAGTCCATTCAGTGAACCAGATTTTCTCTCTTTTGAATTTTCTCTACCCCCTCTACTTTCTCTGTAATTTGGTGGGCTTCTATATTTATATCTATCTGTGGAAGACTGTCTATAATTGTATCTGCTTCTATATTCTGGCCTATGTCTCTCCTTTGATATTTTGGGACAGTCTCTTCTATTGTGTTCCCTGGACCCACAATTGTGGCATTTAAAAGCTTCATTGTATTTTTCTTGGAAAGCTACCTTCCTAAAAGATTTGTGTTCTGTGTGATTGCTAGAACGATTTTTTCTTGAATTGTCTTCTGCTATCAATTTGTTAGATAGACTCTCTATGGATAAATATCCTAGATTGATGGTGTCTAAGTGTGACATAAAATTATCCCATGATGAATCAAGTGAATTGATAATAACACTTTTCATTGTTTGATCTGAAATCACTTCCCCCCTCAGATGCAGCTCAGCTCTTATTTTGTTTAGAGATATCAAATGCTCACTTATGGAAACCCCTGGTTTTACTCTGGAAGAAAAGAAATCCTTAGACATTCTTGTAGTGGTAGCTACACTGTCACTGTGAAACAGATTAAACATGCATTGAATTATTTCTGAAACAGTTAGGTTTGGTTTGATACTATGATACATTGCAGGAGATACGCTAGATATTATTAAGAAGAATGCTCTATGATGTAAACAATCTATTTTTAAAGTCCAAGGTCTTCTTGGAGGACTAGTGATAAAAATAATAAATTTTTCTTTCATAAAGACAACCTGGAGCTGTTGATACCACTCTTGCAAATTAATGCCATCAACTCTAAGTTTTGGGAAGTCACTGGTAAGTTTCCCACATTATTTTGTCCATTACTTACAACCTGAGGTAGTCCGTGATCTCGCAAGTGCAGGAAATTGCAAAACGGCATGGGGATGCTCGCAACGAGTCTGCGCGGTTCTCTGGCCAGTTCAAGTCTTTCCGGACCGTCTACGTGGTTTCGCACATGCGCGTTGCTCATTTCTTCTTTGGCATCGTCGTGGAAGGTTCTCTCCATTTCAGCTCGTTCGCTCTGCTCCTCTTCAACGAGTCGGTCTCTGGCTCGGTTTTAGGAGTTCTGATGGCGGCGACTGTTCTTCTCTTTCTCTTGTGTGCGTTGGTATTTGATCCGGTCTGCGGCGTGGGGCGGAATCGGCATGGCTCTCTGGGCTCGGGCGTCGTCGCTCTCGAAGTCAGGATGGGAGCGTGTAGGTCTTGAGGTATCGGCTTGTTCTCTTGCTTCTTCGTTGGCGCTTTGGAAATTTTTAATTTTGGCCCAAATGCAGCAAAAAGCGTCTTCATTGCTGATTTTATTTGGATTTGGTTAAATCGTCTTCGCTTTCTGATTCGGGTTCTTCTGGAGAATTCGAATCTTCCTTTTCACTTTCGTTGTCTGATAACGTTTTTCGCGCCAGAAATTTTGAACTGAACATTTTGATTGGCTCTGCTTCGCTCCCTTTGGAGGCTTGTTGAAACCAAGATGGCTGCCATTCAAAATTTCGCGCGGTATCACATCTTTTCTTTTTCATAATGACTTTCTCTGTAGTCATATCACTCACAGTTTTTTGGTCTTTGGGTTTCTCCTTGACGATGTTTTTCTCTCTCGCTGCTCCGCTGTTTTTCAGCATTTCTTGGAGATTCGCGATGAGACTTTCATCATTCTTCTGGCTTTTTAATAGCTTCAATATTTCTGACCTGAGTTTGTTATTTTCTATTTCGATTTCCTCCTGGTCATTATTTTCATTTATTAGTTCTTCTTCTTCTGTGGTGTACTCTTCGGATTCTCTCGAAATCGCGTTTGTGGATTCGTTGATTATTTCTTGTTCAGTTTCTATTTCTTTGCTGTAGGCCCTGGTGTTGGGCCTATCTTTCTTAGACATTTTTAAGTATTTATTGAGTCAATTAACCATCCTCTGCTACCAGTTTGTTGCAATATTTTTAGGATCAGACTCAATAAAGATAATAAAGATTAGAGGTATATATATATTTCTCTTTAATCATAACAGGCATTCTATATTCACTGAATATTCACAGATAGAAGCGAGGAAAATGGTGAGGGTGGCTCCTTATATATACAAAGGGCGGAGTCAAGAATGGGAGTGGTGAATTATGAATACATTAGGAAACAAAGAATAAGTTAACCCCCGATATCCCATATATACATTATTTACACATTAGGGAATAAGGCATTTACATCTGACAAAGTAGTCCTTGATTTACAAACACAATTGGGACCTGAACCTTTGAACCTAAGCAAGGTGGTTGTTAAGTGAGCCATGCCCGATTTTACCATCTTTTTTGCCATGGTTGTTAAGCGAATCATGTGATCATTCAGTGAATTCGGTTTCTCTCGTTGATTCTGCTTGGCGGAAGCAGGCTGGGAATGTGGCAAAAAGAGATCATGAGACCCCAGGATAGCGCAACCGTCATAAGTCCATGCCAGTTGCCTAGCTTCTGAATTCTGATCATGTGACCATGGAGATGCTACAATGGTGATAAGTGCAAGGACAATTCACTTTTCTCAGGGCAGTCGTAATTTTGGATGGTCACTAAATGAATGGTTGGAAGTCAAGGACTGCCTGTATCCAATTTCCAGAGAAGTCTAGCGAAAGTCGGCTGGGGAATTCTGGGAGTTGAAGTCCAGAAGCCTTCAATTTGCAAGGCTAAGAAACACTGAGCCAGATTTTTAAAATAACTGTAAATTTCCAGACTTTGTACATAAACAAAAATCTCTCTCATTTGTGTGCTTACAAAAGAGCTGAAATGTTGTTGTTATTACACAGAATTTTCCGTGTTTCCTCATTTGCTAACCAATTAGAAATGTACACCAGGAAAATTTCGGACAGAAATAGAAATTCTGTATATTAAGAGAAAGTATTTGCAAATAAATAAATAGATCCCCTGTGCGAATAAAAATAAAATAAAAATAGGCCCTTGAGAAGTATCATACATCCAGGAGCAGTCCTGATAATATAATGCATTTGTTTTTGGAGGATATTTTTTTAAAAAGTCATAATAAACCATCTTAAATTGGTATATTGGCAAAATAAAAATAAAAATGGGGAAATCCAGGCATCCTTGATAACTACCCACAAAGTTTATAGGTAGTCCTTGACTTATGACCACAATTCAGCCCAAAACTTCTGTTGGTAAGCGAAACAGTTGTGAAGTGAATTCTGCCCCATTTTACGACCTTTCATGCCACAGTCATTAAATGAATCATTGCAATTGTTAAGGGTTGTTAAGGGAATCTGGTTTCTATATCAACTTCGTTATCAGAAGGTCACAAAAGGGAATCACATGACCCTAGGACACTGCAACCGTCATAAATACGAGTCAGTTGCCAAACACCCAAATATTGATCATATAACTATGGAGATCCTGCAACAGTCGTAAGTGTGAAAAACGGTCGTAAGTCCCTTTTTTCAGTGCCGTTGTAACTTTCGTTGTAAGTCGAGGTCTACCAGCACTGCACGTAGAAAAGTGGGCTGCGTTAAAGAAAGGTAGGCAGATGAGATGAATACTGATATTATTTATAATTAATGATTATTAACTAGACCGCTGCATGATTAATCTGATGCCATCGATCTGTTGAATCCGAATTCTGGTAATTAATGGAGAGGCTGTGCAGAAAGTTGGGGGGTGGAATTGATTTATCAAGTTATTTGCCAATTTTATAGCACTTTTTAGGTTTATAGAATTAAGAGCAATATGAGGATGTGACTTTAGAGAGGGAGATTGACATATATTTGTCCTTAAAACTGCTTTGAGGAATATTGGCAGTGTCAGTGTGTCTCTATTTTGACAACTTGAAGAGGAGAGGAGTCCGACTCCCAGAATCCCCCAGCCAGCTATGCTTTAAGAGGGGTGGACTTCCACTCCCAGAATCCCCCAGCCAGAAAGCTTTAAGAGGGGTGGACTTCCACTCCCAGAATCCCCCAGCCAGCTATGCTTTAAGAGGGGTGGACTTCCATTCCCAGAATCCCCCAGCCTGCATGCTTTAAGAGGGGAGGACTTCCATTCCCAGAATCCCCCAGCCAGCATGCTTTAAGAGGGGAGGACTACAACTCCCAGAATCCCCCAGCCAGCATGCTTTAAGAGGGGTGGACTTCCACTCCCAGAATCCCCCAGCCAGCTATGCTTTAAGAGGGGTGGACTTCCATTCCCAGAATCCCCCAGCCAGCATGCTTTAAGAGGGGTGGACTTCCATTCCCAGAATCCCCCAGCCAGCATGCTTTAAGAGGGGAGGACTTCCATTCCCAGAATCCCCCAGCCAGCATGCTTTAAGAGGGGAGGACTACAACTCCAGAATCCCCCAGCCAGCATGCTTTAAGAGGGGTGGACTTCCACTCCCAGAATCCCCCAGCCAGCTATGCTTTAAGAGGGGTGGACTTCCATTCCCAGAATCCCCCAGCCAGCATGCTTTAAGAGGGGTGGGCTTCCACTCCTAGGACCCCTTTTTGTGCACAGAAGGTAGTTGGTCGTTTCGCTTTTAAATGAAAGAACTTAAAATAAGGGAGCGCCACGAACGGTTGCTTTAAGTCCAAGTTGTCCTGGTTTTGGGCTTCGCATTGTTTTAATCATTAATAATGTTATATAAGCAACCCAGAGTTCATTCTGGTAGGTGGCTAGATAAAATAATAATTATTATTATAATAGCCTGCCCTTTGAAACGGGTATCAGTGTGCATGCTGTTATTTATGTCGATCAGAGGTTGAGATGTTTTTAGTAAATGTATGAAGCGCTCAAGTTCTAGGAAGAAAATACATAACAGTCTTTCCCAACCTTGGCTGCTGGAAAATGCGTGAATTTCAATTCTCAGAATTCCCTAGGCAGCATGTTTTTTAAGATCGAAGGACTTCAACACCCATCTCCAAGCTGCCAAGGTTGGCCAATACTCTCCTAGTCTAGAAGATCAGAAAATATGCCTCTCTCGGTGTTCAGATATAAAAATATAAATGTCCAGATATATAGATACTGTATACATAGATATATAATCTCTCTCCTCTTTCTTTCACTCTTTCATTCTTTCTTTTGTTATTTTGTTCTTTCGTTTTCATTCTTCCTTCCTTCCTTTGTTCCTATCTTCCTTTCACTTCCTTTCTTCCTATCTTCCTTCCTATCTCCCTTCCTTCCTTTCTCTCTCTCTTTCTTTTTTCTTTCCTTCCTATCTTCCTTTCACTTTCTATCCACCATATCTTCCTTCCTCTCTCTCTTTCTTTTTTCTTTCCTTCTTTTTTCCTTCCTTCCTTCCCATCTTCCTTTCACTTCCTTTCTTCCTATCTTCCTTCCTATCTTCCTTCCTTCCTCTCTCTCTCTTTCTTTTTTCTTTCCTTCTTTTTTCCTTCCTTCCTCTTCTTTTCACTTCCTTTCTTCCTATCTTCCTTCCTATCTCCCTTCCTTCCTTCCTTTCTCTCTCTCTTTCTTTTTTCTTTCCTTCCTATCTTCCTTTCACTTTCTATCCACCATATCTTCCTTCCTTCCTCTCTCTCTCTTTCTTTTTTCTTTCCTTCTTTTTTCCTTCCTTCCTTCCGATCTTCCTTTCACTTCCTTTCTTCCTATCTTCCTTCATATCTCCCTTCCTTCCTTCCTTTCTCTCTCTCTTTCTTTTTTCTTTCCTTCCTATCTTCCTTTCACTTCCTTTCTTCCTATCTTCCACCATATCTTCCTTCCTTCCTCTCTCTCTCTTTCTTTTTTCTTTCCTTCCTATCTTCCCTTCACTTCCTTCCTTCCTATCTTCCTTTCACTTTCTATCCACCATATCTTCCTGCCTTCCTCTCTCTTTTTTCTTTCCTTCTTTTTTCCTTCCTTCCTTCCGATCTTCCTTTCACTTCCTTTCTTCCTATCTTCCTTCCTATCTCCCTTCCTTCCTTCCTTCCTTTCTCTCTCTCTTTCTTTTTTCTTTCCTTCCTATCTTCCTTTCACTTCCTTTCTTCCTATCTTCCACCATATCTTCCTTCCTTCCTCTCTCTCTCTTTCTTTTTTCTTTCCTTCCTATCTTCCTTTCACTTCCTTCCTTCCTATCTTCCTCCCTCCCTTCCTCTCTCTCTCTTTCCTTCGTTTGTTTGTTTATTAAATTTATACTGCCGCCTTACAGAATATAAAACCTCATTTAAAACAATAAAACTAATTTTTAAATAATCAAATAATTAATATAATATAATAAAATCACCCCCTGCCCCGGCGTCAGCCGATCACACGAGCCGTTTCATGGGCTCCCTCCCGCTCTGTGTTCCCCAGGCCCGCTGGCAGAACAAATGTCTTCAGCGCCTTCCGGAAGAGAGTTAAGAGTCGGGGGGGGCGTTCTAATCTCTGGGGGGATGATGGTCCAGAGAGAGAGGGAGCCACCACGGAGAAGGCCCTTCTTCTGGCTCCCACCAGGTGTATCTCCCTCAAGGATGGGATCCACAGCATTCCCTGCCTCCCCGCTCTGATGGGTCAGGTAGATGTGACTGGCAAGAGATGGTCCCTCAGATCACCTGGTCCCAAGCCATGAAGGACTTTAAAGGTGACAACCAGCACCTTGAATTGCACCTGGAAGCACATCGGGAGCCAATGCAGCTCCCGCAGGAGAGGTAATACATGTGCACACCAAAGCGGCTGCATTTTGCACCAACTTTCCTTCCTTCCTTTCACTTTCTTACTTTCCTCCTTTCATCCATCCTCCCTCCCTCCCTCTCTCCCTCCCTCCCTCTTCTTTCTTTCTTTCTTTCTTTTCTTTCTTTCTTTCTTTCTTTCTTTCTTTCTTTCTTTCTTTCTTTCTTTCTTTCTTTCTTTCTTTCTTTCTTTCTTTCTTTCTTTCTTTCTTTCTTTCTTTCTTTCTAAAAGAACCCAAAATCTCAAAAAATCCATTTTATCAGCCAGCCATCTTACCACAGAGATAACTCTGGGCGGCTAAATCAGTGGTGGGTTCCTCCCGGTTCAGTCCGGTTCGGCCGAGCTGGTAGCGGTGACGATATGATGTCACCGAACCGGTTCTCCCTCTCGCCCTCCCATCCCCCCTACTCACCCACGTTATTCTTACCTTTTATTTGGTCCCACCCCCAATCTATTGCTGCCTCCTGAGTCCCAGCTGATGACTAGAGGGAAAAAAACTCTTGCCGCGCGGGCTTCAAAGGGCCGTCCCACAGCTGATCAGTGTTAAAAGCAAACAAATGAGTCGGGTCGTAAGTGCGAGGACTGGTCGTAAGTGCGAGGACCTTCCAGAAATGACTCTGACCAGCTAGTCACGCCCACCTAGTCACATGACCTCCAAGCCACACCCACAAAATAAGCCACACCCACAGAACCGGTAGTAAAAAAATTTAGAACCCACCCCTGGACTAAATCACTTGGATTTCAGAAATATTTCCCCAAAATAAGACATCCCCTGATAATAAGCCCAATCAGGCTTTTGAGCGCATGCACTAAAATAAGCCCTCCCGTGAAAATATTTAAATGACCTCCCTGAAAATAAGGCCAAACGCTTATTTTGGGGTTCAAAAAATATAAGACAGGGTCTTATTTTCGAGGAAACACGGTAGGTTTTCAAGAAGGTGAATGCGATGGACAGAATGTCTGCCTTTCCTCTGATTCATGGATAAATTTTGCTGAAAATTTGCCTGTGGGAATCTCAGCGGACCGGAGATCCAGGAAAATAAATGGACATGTCGCTTGGCAGTCTAGGAATCAATCGATCCTTTAAACAAATGACCTAGAAGTGGAAGGGAAAAATTTAAAAGAGAGAGAGAGAGAGAGAGATCATAATATATAGGTAGTCCTTGACTTACAACCATGACTGAGCCCAACATTTCTGTCGCTAACCAGAGAGCGGTTAAGTGAGTTTTGCCCCGTTTTACAACCTTTCCTGCTCCGTGGTTAAGCGAATCACTACAGTTGTGAAGTTAGCCACATTGTGGTGGAGTGAATCTGGCTTCCTTATTTGACTTTGCTTGTCAGACGGTCGCTAAAGGGGATCACATGATCCCGGGACCACCAGTGGAATTCACCCAGTTCAGGCCGGTTCGGGCAAATCGGCTGGCCCCTCCCTTCTCCTCCCTGCCCATTCCAGGAGTCCCCCCTGCACCCCGTTTTGGCTCCCTGATAAGTGCAGGGAGGCCTACTAGGCCCAAAACGGAGCGCAGGAGGGGCGGCGCCCCCCCCTGCCCATTTTTGCTCCCAGGGGGGTGCAGGTGGCCGAGTGCTGCCTGTCACACCCCCTGGCCACACCCACCATGGCGACGCCTACCCAGCCAATCATTAGGGCAGAGAACCGGTTTTTAAATTATTAGAATCCCACCACTGCCCAGGACAACGCAACCGCCATAACTACGAATTGCCAAGCATCTGAATTTTGATCTCGTGACCACGGGGATCAGTGGTGGGTTTCAAATCTTTTTACTACCAGTTCTGTGGGTGTGGCTTGGTGGGTGTGGCGTGGCTTGGTGGGCGTGGCAGGGGAAGGATACTGTAAAATCCCCATTCCCACCCCACTCTGGGAGAAGGATACTGCAAAATCCCCATTCCCTCCCGATCAGCTGGGACTCGGGAGGCAGAGAATAGATGGGAGAATTTTTACTACCGGTTCTCCGAACTACTCAAAATTTCCGCTACCGGTTCCCCAGAACTGGTCAGAACCTGCTGAAACGCCCCCTCTGACGGGGATGCAACAGTGGTTGCAAGGGTGAAGAACAGTCATAAGTCTCATTTTTCCAATGTGCTTATAACTTTGAACAGTCATTAAATGTATAAGCCATTTTCGCTGCAAGCCATCTGAAGAAAGACCAAAAGCTAACTTAGTTTGTTCCTCTCTCTATTTTTACTGCAAACCACACAACGAACCCGGCCAAAAAAACTTGACTGTTTAGCAATGTTCTAATTTTATCCCTTTTCACCCCTGTTTTCTTCTTCTTCTTCTTCTTTTTATACCCTGTGTGTTTATGACACCATGATTATAGCTTTCTGTCCTGGGAAAACAAACTGGTTTTATTTAAACTGCAAATGAGAGTTGCAAAGAACAAACTCGGCTTTCAGAGCAGCTGGGAAGAAACCGGCTTGCTAATTACAACCGAAAAGGGAGGAAGGCTCTTCTAAATTCACCCCTTCTAATTTTGGGGTGCGGCAGAACAGCGGTTCAAATTTGGAGATTGTAGCTTGTGGGCCTCCTCTATGTGTTAGTGGCCTGGTGTCAAAGTGGAGGAAAGTGTGGCCTGTAATCACTAAAATAGATGTTCCCGTTAGCTTAAAAAAGGACATTCCTGCCCCAACACAGCAATAAAAAGGCTTGTTGTCTTCACGCAGTGGTGAAGGACTCTTGGGAACTTCTAGGAGTCATCCACGAGGATTGCTCTGGATAGAGGAGCAGTCTTCGTAGCTCAAGGTTCAGCGGCAGGGTCCTCTGAGCTTAGGGGTTTCCTTGCAGACGTTTTCACGGCCCAACTAGGGAACATCATCAGTGCTGGAAGGAAGGGGGGCTTTGTGGAGAGGAGGAGAAGGAGGATTGTGGGGTCCTTGATGCTCTATGAGCTGGGTGGTTTCTTGGAGACCACTCATGACAAAACTAGGGAACAACATCAATGCTACAAGGGAGAAGGGTGTGCAGAGAGGAGGAGGAGAAGGAGAAGGAGGAGGAGGAGGAGGAGAAGGAGGAGAAGGAGGAGGAGGAGGAGAAAGAGAAGGAGGAGGAAGAGGAGAAGAAGGAGGAGAAAGAGAAGGAGGAGGAGGAGGAGGAGAAAGAGAAGGAGGAGGAAGAGGAGGAGAAGGAGAAAGAGAAGGAGGAGGAGGAGGAGGAGGAGAAGGAGAAGGAGAAAGAGGAGGAGGAGGAAGAGGAGGAGGAGAAGGAGAAGGAGAAAGAGAAGGAGGAGGAGGAGGAGGAGGAGGAGGAAAAGGAGAAGGAGAAAGAGAAGGAGGAGGAGGAGGAAGAGGAAGAGGAGGAGAAGGAAAAGGAGAATGAGGAGGAGGAGAAGGAGGAGGAGGAGGAGGAGAAGGAGGAGAAAACAGAGATGGAGAAGGAGGAGGAGGAGGAGAAGAAGGAGGAGGAGGAGGAGGAGGAGGAGGAGGAGGAGAAAGAGAAGGAGGAGGAGGAGGAGGAGAAAGAGAAGGAGGAGGAAGAGGAGAAGAAGGAGGAGAAAGAGAAGGAGGAGGAGGAGGAGGAGAAAGAGAAGGAGGAGGAAGAGGAGGAGAAGGAGAAGGAAAAAGAGAAGGAGGAGGAGGAGGAGAAGGAGAAGGAGAAAGAGAAGGAGGAGGAAGAGGAGGAGGAGGAGAAGGAGAAGGAAAAGGAGAATGAGGAGGAGGAGAAGGAGGAGAAGGAGAATGAGGAGGAGGAGAAGGAGGAGAAGGAGAAGGAGGAGGAGGAGAAGGAGAAGGAGAAAGAGAAGGAGGAGGAGGAGGAGGAGGAGAACGAGGAGAATGAGGAGGAGGAGAAGGAGGAGAACGAGGAGAAGGAGGAGAAGGAGGAGGAGGAGAAGGAGGAGGAGGAGGAGGAGAATGAGGAGGAGAGAGGAGGAGGAGAAGGAGGAGGAGAGAGGAGGAAGGAGGAGGAGGAGGAGAAGGAAAAGGAGAATGAGAGAGGAGGAGGAGGAGAGAGGAGGAGAGGAGGAGGAGGAGAGGAGAGGAAGGAGGAGGAGGAGGAGAAGGAGAACTGTGGGGGCCTTGGTGCTCTTTGAGCTGGAGAGAGGGAGAAGGGAGAGGGGTTTGCGAGAGGAGGAGAGGAGGAGAGGAGAGAGGAGGAGGAGAAGGAGGAGGAGGAGGAGGAGGAGAATGAGGAGGAGAAGGAGGAGGAGGAGAAGGAGGAGAAGGAGAAGGAGGAGGAGGAGGAGGAGGAGAAGGAAAAGGAGAATGAGGAGGAGGAGGAGAAGGAGGAGGAGGAGGAGGAGGGAAGAGGAGAGGAGGAGGAGGAGGAGAAGGAGAAGGAGAAGGAGAACTGTGGGGGCCTTGGTGATCTTTGAGCTGGAGAGAGGGAGAAGGGAGAGGGGTTTGCGGAGAGGAGGAGGAGGAGGAGGAGGAGGAGAATGGCGGAGGAGGACTGTGGGGTCCTTGGTGTTCTCTGAACTTGATTGTATTATTGTTGACGTTTCATGACCCAACTAGGTAACATCATCAGTGTTAGAAGGGAGGAGGAGGAGGAGGACAACGATAACAACTGTGGGGCCCTTGCTACACTCTGAGTTTGGTGCTTTTCTTACAGATGTTTGCAAAAATTAGTTCCAGTCTCCGGCCAAAAAAAAAACCCCTTGGGGCCAATGGATTTGCTTAACGACCTCAATCTTCGTTTAACAACCATGGTGTTCGCTTAATGACAGCCGGTTCACTTAGAAGCCATTGTCAAAACCAATCACAACGTCGAATCTGACCCTACGGTTCCTCAACTTACAACCGCCATGACTTACGACCGTGATTCCGGGCTCCCTTGTGGTCGTAAGTCGAGGACTACCTGTAGATCCGTTTTAAAGAGTCTTCGCTGGTTCTTGCCTTCAACTTCCACCTCGTTATTCTCCTGCGCAGTCAGCAAATCTGGTCTTTCGGTTTCCGCCTTGACTTATGGCCACTTCACGCTTCCCTCCTGTTATTTTAAACAATTATTAATCAGACAGTAATGCTTCAGTCTCATTCTATCCACAGAGTGGGGAAAATCTGTGCTTTAATTCCTCTTAATGCCACTTAGGCCTATATTTCTGATTGATTTGTTTATTGAATTTTTGTGCTACAAGGAAAATCTTAGGAGAATTAGCACAAAACACACAAACCGCTTTGCTGTTTGATACACAGGCAGTCCTTGACTTACAACGGTCCCCTTTACTGACCATTCAAAGTTACAAGTGCATTTTTTTTAAAAAGCGACTTATGGCCGTTTTTCACACTTAACGACCGTTGTACCATCCCTGATCAAAATTGAGAGGCTTGGCAACTGACTTATGACGGTTGCAGTGTCCCTGGTGAGGGAGGGGGGGTGTCACGTGATCCACTTTTGTGACCTTTCGAGAAGCAAAATCAAGGCGGGCAGCCGGATTCACTTAACAACCGTCTTACTATCTTAACCACTTAAGTGATTCACTTAACAACAGCAAGAATGGTTGCAAAAAGAGTCAAAATTCCCTTAATAACTGTCTGGCTTAGAAATGGAAATTTGGGCTCAAATTGTGGTCATAAGTCAAGGACTACCTGTACAGAGTTTAGGCCCCGGTAGGCGTTTAGCATTGATTCTAATCAGGGTTTGTGGACAATGCCCTCATGAGCTGATTCGGCTGTTACACCAAGCTGTAAACCAAGGTTGACTTCGGGCAATCTAGCTAAACATCACAATGGTTTAACACAATACAAGAGTTTAACCGTTTAACAGAGTTGGCAGCATCTGGAGTGAAGCTTTCTCTGTGTACCTGGTTGGACCTGAGACCTTCTGGTTGACTTAAGAGGAAGCTTCAAGGTCCCTGAGGATTGAACCTTTTGGTTGACTTTCATCTTCAAGGCCATCAAGGTCTGAAACTGAGACTTTCTGGTTGATTGGAGAAGAATTTTTGAGGTCATCAAGGATTGAACCTGAGACCTTCTGGCAGATGTGGATCTTTGAAGTCATCAAGGATTAAAGTTGAGACCTTCTGGGTGACTTGTAGCTCCAAGGTCAACAAATACCAAATCTGAGACCTTCTGGTTACAGGAAGGACCTGTGAAGTTATCAAGGTTTGAATCTGAGACCTTTGAAGTCATCAAGGACGAAATCTGGTTGTTGAGGTCATCAAGAATAGACTTTGAGATCTTCTGGTTGATTTGGATCTTCAAGATCATCAAGGACCAAATCTGAGACCACCTGGTTGATTTGGAAAGAATTTTGGAGGTCATCAAGGACTGAACCCAGTTGACTTGAGTGGGATCCTTGAGGTCCTCAAAGACTGAGCCTTACATCTTCTGGTTGGTCTTGGGAGAATCATTGAGGTTCTCATGGACTAAACCTGAGATCTTTTGGTTGACTTGGCAGAGATCTTCAAGATCATGTAGTCCAACCTGTATTCACACAGCAACACTCCATAAACCTATCCCGAACCAGAAGACTCCAACCCCTGTGGTGGAAACACAAACACACAATCACACATAGGTTCAGCAGACTATCCTGTGCTTATCTGCTCTTCCTATCAAGATGTCCCTTCTGGTATTCCACCTACAACATGGATTTGGCTACAAGAGGTTGTGAGGCAAGGAAGAATTCCTGATTCGACCCCTTCGTGGTGTTACTACCACTCTAAATTTTACTTATCCATGTGCAATATTTATTCACTCCTACACACATACACCACAACAAGGAACAGAAGAATTGTGTAGACTAAATAACAATATCGGCTCATGAAATATGTAACAGGTTAGTCCTCTTCTTACGACCACAACCGAGCCCAGAATTTCCATTGCTAAGCAAGACGATTGTTGTAAGCGAGTTTTGCTCCTTTTTACAACCTTTGTTGGCACAGTTGTTAAGCGAATCACTGTGGTTGTGAAGCTAGTCACAACGGTTGTTAAGAGAATTCAGTTTCCCCGTTGACTTTTCCTATCCCAAGAGGGGATCACGTGGCTTCCCCCCTCCTCCCTCGGGACATTGCGACCGTCATAAATACGTACCGTTTGCCGAGCATCCAAATTCTGATCACGTGTCCATGGGGATGCTTGCTTGCAACGGTCGTAAGTATGAGGCGTGCTTGTAAGTCACTTATTTCCATGCCATTGTAGCTTTGCTCACTAAACGAATGGTTGTTAAGTTGAGACTGGCCGTAATTTATATGGAGTTTGCTACCGGTTATCCAAGTTACAGCAAGCTCTGAGAATCCAGGATAAAATTAGACATTTTTCAAGCACAAATCTGGGTCCAAATTTCAAAGTCATTTCAGTTAATGACTTAACACATTCCTGGTTTTTTTTTTTCTTGTTTTTTTTTTTTCACCAATGTATTTAAAGAAGGAAAAAAAAAAACTTTGTTCCGGCTTGCTGCATAGAGGCCAAATTACACATTACACAACAATTTCTTCTTTACCACTTTTCCTCACTATATTTTTTTTTTAAAGCTTCTTTTTAAATGAAAAACAGCTGCAGCAGAAGGCAGACCCGGGACCTAGAATTTAACCCCTTCCCGAACAATTTATTCAAAATAAATCAAAGCTGCCCGCAATTTGAAACTCAGGTTTTCTTGCTGGCAAATTCTGTCAATTGAGATTTCAGAAAACCGAGCTTCATACAGCTAGTCCTTGACTTATGACCACAATTGAGCACTGAACGTCTCTTGCTAAGCGAGGCATTTGATGACCTTTCCTGCCACAGTTGTTAAGCGAGTCACTGCAATTTTTAAGTTAGCAACACCTTGCCGTTAAGTGAATCCGGCTTCCCTCTTGACGTTGTACGTCAGACGGTCGCAAAAGGGGATCAAGTGACCCCAGGGACATATTTGCGACCGTCGTAAATATGAGTCAGTGGCCAAGTGTCTGAATTTTGATCATGTGACCCCCACCCCCGGAGAGGCTGCAAGGGTCACACGTGTGAAAAATGGTCCTAACTCATTTTTTTTCCAGTACTGTTGTAACTTGGAATGGTCACTAAATGAACCACCTGTACTTTGTCGTGGGGATGCGGCCCCCACTTGGAAACTCACATTTCCAAGCCTCTCTGTCTTTTCTTTTTCTTTTTTCTTCTCTTTGCCAGTTAGTGTGGAATCCGGTCTGAATTCATTGACCCTCGAAGTTGGTTTTGAACCAAAGGGGAAATATTAATCTGTTTAACTTTCTCCTTTCGGCCATAAATCACACCCTTTCTTGGAAAAAAAAACAATACCACAGGCCGAAGGTTACCACTATCTCCAGCTGAAGGATATGCCTGATCCAGGACTTTGGGCCTCTTTGCAACATCGATTGACTTCTTTATCTCAAAGGGCTTTGAAGGCAACTTGTAAAAGAGGAGGTTGAAGGAAAGCAGGGCTCTCAAAACTGGACATATTCTGTCATTCTGTTATGCCGCCTGCCTGTCTGTCCATCTCCATCTACCGGTATATCCAGTGGTGGGATTCAAGTAATTTAACAACCGGTTCTCTGCCCTAATGATTTCTTCCAACAACCAGCGTGACAAACTGCTCAGAAAGTTAACAACCGGTTCTCCCGAAGTGGTGCGAACTGGCTGAATCTCACTACTGGGTTTATCTATCTCCATCTATATATCTATATCTGTCCATCCATCTATCCAATCCAGTGGTGGGTTTCAAATTTTTTTACTACCGTTCTATGGATGTGGTGTGGCTTGGTGGGCGTGGCAGGGGAAGGATACTGCAAAATCCCCATTTCCTCCCCACTCCAGAGGAAGGATACTGTAAAATCCCCATTTCCTCCCGATCAGCTGGGACTTGGGAGGCAGAGATGAGGGCAGGGCCAGTCAGAGGTGGTATTTACCGGTTCTCCGAACTACTCAAAATTTCCGCTACCGGTTCTCCAGAACTGGTCAGAACCTGCTGAAACCCACCTCTGATCCAATCTACACATCTGATCTATACATCTCATCTATCTATCAATCATAAGAAAGGCTGAGCGCCAAAGAATTGAGGCCTTTGAACTCTGGTGCTGGAGAAGACTCCTGCGAGTCCCTTGGACCGCAAGTTGATCAAACCTAGAGGAGATCAACCCTGACTGCTCTTTAGAAGGCCAGATCCTGAAGAGGAAACTTAAATACTTTGGCCACCTAATGAGAAGGAAGGACTCCCTGGAGAAGAGTTGAATGCTGGGAAGGATGGAGGGCAAAAGAAGAAGGGATGGCAGAGAAAGAGGTGGCTGGATGGAGTCACTGAAGCAGTAGGCATGAGCTTAAATGGACTTCAGAGGATGGTAGAGGACAGGAAGGCCTGGAGGAATGTTGTCCATGGGGTCGCAATGGGTCGGACACAACTTCGCAACTAACAACAACAAAAATCTATCTTCCTTCGATCAACCATCAATCAACCAATCAACCATCGATCATTTACATCTATATCTAACTCCATCTATATATTTATATCTGTCCATCTATCTATCTATCCAATCTATTCAACTATCTAATCTAGATCTCTCTATCTCTCTATCTCTTCATCTCCATCCATCTGTCCATCCACCCATATCTATCCATCTATCTCCATCTATCTATATGTAGCTCCCTATATATTTATATCTGTCCATCCATCCACTCTACCCAACTATCTAATCTCTCTCTCTCTATCTATCTATCTACCTATCTCCATCCATCCACCCACCCATATCATCCATCCAGCCATCATCTACATCTATATCTAACTCCATCTATATATTTATATCTGTTCATCCTCTATCCATCCAATCTACTCAACTATCTAATATCTATCTCTCTCATTCTATCTATCTATCTCCATCCATCTATCCATATCATCTATCCATCATCTACATCTATATTTAACTCCATCTATATATTTATATCTGTTCATCCATCTATCCATCCAATCTACTCAACTATCTAATATCTATCTCTCTCATTCTATCTATCTATCTCCATCCATCTACCCATATCATCTATCCATCATCTACATCTATATTTAACTCCATCTATATATTTATATCTGTTCATCCATCTATCCATCCAATCTACTCAACTATCTAATATCTATCTCTCTCACTCTATCTATCTATCTTCATCCATCCACCCATATCATCTATCCATCCGTCCATCATCTTAATGCTGCCACATGTTTATTGGACCCGTGTCCCTGGTTGGTACTGTCCTCCCGGGAGGTTACACGAGGCTGGCTCCAGGGGATTATAAATGCTTCTCTGAGTGAGGGTATCTTTCCCGCCGCCTTGAAAGAGGCGGTTGTGAAGCCCCTCCTCAAGAAGCCTTCCCTGGACCCGGCTATATTATCAAATTATCGTCCAGTCTCCAATCTTCGCTTTGTTGCGAAGGTTGTTGAGAGTGTGGTGGCGTGACAACTACCCCGATACCTGGATGAAGTTGTCTATCTGGATCCGTTCCAGTCGGGCTTCAGGTCACGATACAGCACGGAAACGGCATTGGTCACGTTGGTGGATGATCTCTGGAGGGCTCGGGACAGAGGTTGCTCCTCTATCCTGGTCCTATTAGATCTCTCAGCGGCTTTTGATACCATCGACCATGGTATCTTACTGCACCGGCTGGAGGGGTTGGGAGTGGGGGGCACCGTGCTTCGGTGGTTCTCCTCCTTCCTCTCTGACCGTTCGCAGTTTGTGTTGGCAGGGGGGCAGAGGTCGACCTCGAGGCACCTTATTTGTGGAGTGCCGCAAGGGTCAGTCCTCTCACCCCTTCTGTTCAACATTTATGTAAAACCGCTAGGTGAGATCATCCGTGGTTTCGGGGTGAGTGTTCATCAGTATGCTGATGACACACAGCTATACATCTCCACCCCAGACCACCCCAATGATGCCCTTGCTGTGATGTCCCGTTGCCTGGAGGCCATGCGGATCTGGATGGGGAGAAACAAGCTCAGATTCAACCCCTCCAAGACCGAGTGGCTGTGGCTTCCGGCGTCCCGGTATAGTCAGCTAGTACCATCACTGACAATAGGGGATGAGATCTTGCTCCCCACAGAGAGGGCCCGCAACTTGGGTGTCCTCCTGGATTCACGGTTATCTTTAGAAGATCATTTGACGGCCGTGGCCAGGGGTGCCTTTTATCAGGTTTGCCTGATCCGCCAGTTGTGTCCCTTTCTGGATCGGGACGCCTTGCGCACGGTCACTCATGCCATAGTTACCTCCCGTATGGACTACTGTAATGCTCTCTACATGGGGCTCCCCTTGAAAAGCACCCGGAGGCTCCAACTGGTCCAGAACGTAGCCGCGCGGGTGATTATGGGCGCAGCTCGTTACGCCCATGTAACACCTCTCCTACGCGAGCTGCACTGGCTCCCGGTGGTCTTCGGGGGGGGGGGTTCAAGGTGTTAGTTATCACCTTTAAAGCGCTCCATGGCTTAGGACCTGGGTACCTACGAGACCGTCTTTTGCCACCAATAGCCTCCCACCGACCAGTTCGTTCTCACAGGGAGGGACTACTCAGGGTACCGTCAGTCAAATTATGCCGACTGGCGACTCCCAGGGGGAGGGCCTTCTCTGTGGGGGCTCCAACCCTTTGGAATGAACTGCCCCCGGAGATACGGAATATCCCTGATCTCCGTGCTTTCCGCCGTGCCCTCAAGACCCTGATGTTCCAACAGTCGGGGCTAAACATATGAACATGTGAATGATTTTTTAAATGTGATCTAATTCTGGGTTTTATTTAATTGACCAAACTAAGTAATAATTTTAATTAGCAATTTTATGATGTTTGTGTGTCTATATTTTTCTTGACTGTACACTGCCTTGAGTCCTACGGGAGAAAGGCGGTATAGAAATATAACAAATAAATAAATAAATAAATAAATAAATCTACTATATCTAACTCCATATATATATTTATATCTGTTCATCCATCTATCCATCCAATCTACTCAACTGTCTAATCTATATCTCCTATCTATCTATCTATCTATCTATCTATCTATCTATCTATCTATCTATCTATCATCTATCTATCTTCCATCCAACATCTATCTATCTATCTATCTATCTATCTATCTATCTATCTATCTATCTATCTATCTATCTATCTACCATCCAACATCTATCTATCTATCTATCTATCTATCTATCTATCTATCTATCTATCTCCGTCTGTCTATCTATCTATCCATATCTGTCCATCCATCTATTTATCCATCCATGCATCTATACATCCATTCATCCATCTATCCATCTAACCGTCTGTTCATTTATCCATCTGTATCCATCCATCCATCCATCCATCCATCCATTTCTTCCTTCCAAACTGGTGGCTTCTCCATCAGGCTCCTAGCTTTCCCACAGAGACTCTCAGCTGGCATTAGGTTTATTCCAACATTCATGGTCTACTCTAGAGAGATTCTGCAGTGGTCGTAAATGTGAAACATGGCCATAAGTCCCTTTTTTCAATGCCATTGTAACTTTGAACAGTCGCTAAACGAATGGTTGTAACTCGAAGAGTCCCTGTATTTCAGGCCGCTTTGATTCTTGCCAGACTCTTCCAATCCTTCTACCCCAACATTTTTTCTTAGCAGAAGCCACAATTGATGGTTTCTCTCAGGCAGTGATCAAAGCCACACCAGACATGCCTTGAAGGGGCTTGAATTTCCAGAGAGGGTTGAGACCCAGATTTTTTGGTCTGTTTTCTTGCAGGATGGTTGAGATTTTGCAGAGTATGCAAAAATGTGGGAAACCTTCTGGAAGCAAATCCATTTTCTTCCCACTCCCCCTTTAAGGGGCGCCCCCTCTCGCCCGTCCAGCCCCCTACTCACACTTTGAACCTTCCTCAAAAATCCTCATTTTCTCCCCAAATTTCGACAGCAGCATCTACAGCTGAATCGGGTGCAAATGACACCACTGAGGTGCTGACTTCACAGGTAGTCCTCGACTTACGACCACAGCTGAGCCCAGCATTTTCGTTGTTAAGCCAGATAGTTGTTAAGTGATTTTTTCCCCCCCGATTTGATGACCTTTCTGGCCACTGTTGTTAAGTGAATCACTGCAGTTGTCAAGTTAGTCACCCGGTCGTTAAATGAATCTGGTTTAACCAATTGATTTTGCTCATGAGAAGGTCGCAAAAGGACGCTGCAATCGTCATAAATATGAGTCAGTTGCCGAGTGTCTGAATTTTGATCATGTTTCCATGGGGATGGTGCAGCCGTCATAAGTGTGAAAAATTGGTCATAAATTGCTTTTTTCAGTGCCGTAATTTCAAATGGCCACTAAACGAATGGTTATAAATTGAGGACTACTTATATTGTGCAAAAGATGTCCAACGGGGCCTCTGGGCAAGATGTACCCAAAGCAATTTATATATACACCTGCATTCTAAACCATGATGTGGTCATAGGGTAGTCCTCAGCTCAGGACCACAATCGGGGTCTGAATTTCCAGTGCCAAGCAAGATGGCTGTTAAGTGAGTCGCGCCAAATTTTAGAACCTTTTCGGCCATGTAGTTAAGTGACTCACTGTGATTGTTAAGTGAATCACAGAGTCATTAAAGAAACCTGGTTTCTCCTATTGATTTTGATGGATTTCAACCTGTATCTCTCCCTCACCTCTCTTTCCTTTTTCCCTCCCTCTCTCTTTCCTTCCCTCCCTCTCTCTCTTTTCCTTTCTTCCTTCTTTCCCTTTTTCTGCATTTATCTCTCCCTCACCTCTTTCCTTCCTTCCTTACCTTCATCTCTCCTGCCTTCCTTCCAACTTTCCTTTCCTTCCTCTCCCATTCCTTCCTTCCTTACCTTCATCTCTCCTTCCTTGCTTCTTTCCATCCTTCCTTCCACCCTTCCTTCCTTCCCTTCCTCTCTCCTTCCTTCCTTCCTTCCATCCTTCCTTCTTTCCCTCCACTCTTTCCTTCCTTCCTTCCTTATCTTCATCTCTCCCTCCTTCCTTCCAACTTTCCTTCCCTTCCTCTCCCCTTCCTCTCCCCTTCCTTCCTTCTTTACCTTCATCTCTCCTTCCTTCCTTAATTCCTTCCTTCCTTCATCTCTCCATCCTTCCTTTCTTTTCCATTCTTCCTTCCATCCTTCCTTCCTTCCCTTCCTCTCTCCTTCCTTCCTCCCTTCCTAATAAAAGTGAATTTAGCAACCAATTACTTCAATAAATAAGATAAGGTCCAATCTAAAAAAACCAACCATATTAATAAATATCCTAAAACCGAAAATATACAGGTAGTCCTCCACTTACAGCAATCCACTTAGTGACCGTTTGTAGGTATAACAGCACTGAAAAAAGTGACTTATGACCGTTTTTCACGCTTACGACTATTGCAGCCTCCCCAGGGTCACATGATCAAAATTCAGATGCTTGGCAACTGACTCTTACTTACGACGGTTACCGTGTCCCAGGATCACATGATTCCCTTTTGCAACCTTCTGACCAGCAAAGTCAACAGGGAATCCAGGTTCACTTAACGACCGTGTGACGAACTTAACAACTGCAGTGATTTGCTTAATGACTGTGGCAAGAAAAGTCATAAAATGGGGCAAAACTTGCTTAACGAATGTCTTCCCTAGCAACAAAATTTTGAGCTCAATTGTGGTTGTAAATTGAGGACTACCTGTAAATCACAGGTAAGAGAGAGAGGATTGAAATGGCCCTTCAACCACGGAGGCATCCCAGCAACATCCCAGTAGTGTCCCAGAGCAAAATCTCTGAAACTCAAGAACGTTTTGTAATATCAAAATTTACTTTGTTGAATTTTCCAATGCAATCAAAAGTTTCTTTGCTTTTGATTCTTGCATGAGTGCATGTTTTGTTCCACGCTTCCTTGAATATAATCAAAGCCTAGATTAAGCTGCAAAGTATATTTTTGCTTAGCAAGGACAAAGGTTTGCTATCAAGCAAAGAAGAGCGAAGCAGATCTCTGATGAGAGGTGACATTTCGTTTTAATCACCTCATCTCTCACCTTTCCCAGAGATGAAACAGAGCGCGATAATCATCACTTGACAGCAGATTTTGAGAAAACGCATCTGATGCTTGACTGACACAGCTTTCCCTCACTGAAGCAAAGATGTTGTGGTTATTTTTGTCGATGGCATTGCGATAGCCTCAGGGAAAGGGGGGAAAAAAATCATTTTTCAGTTTGCCGGAGGCTGAGGACATCAAGAGAAGGATTTTTCAAACTTGGCAAATTTAGGAGGGGTGGACTTCCACTCCCAGAATCCCCCAGCCAGCATGCTTTAAGACAGGAGGACTTCAACTCCCAGAATCCCCCAGCCAGCATGCTTTAAGACAGGAGGACTTCAACTCCCAGAATCCCCCAGCCAGGATGTTTTAAGAGGGGAGGACTTCCACTCCCAGAATCCTCCAGCCAGCATGCTTTAAGACAGGAGGACTTCAACTCCCAGAATCCTCCAGCCAGCATGCTTTAAGACAGGAGGACTTCAACTCCCAGAATCCTCCAGCCAGCATGCTTTAAGACAGGAGGACTTCAACTCCCAGAATCCCCCAGCCAGGATGTTTTAAGAGGGGAGGACTTCCACTCCCAGAATCCTCCAGCCAGCATGCTTTAAGACAGGAGGACTTCCACTCCCAGAATCCTCCAGCCAGCATGCTTTAAGACAGGAGGACTTCAACTCCCAGAATCCTCCAGCCAGCATGCTTTAAGACAGGAGGACTTCAACTCCCAGAATCCCCCAGCCAGCATGCTTTAAGACAGGAGGACTTCAACTCCCAGAATCCCCCAGCCAGCATGCTTTAAGACAGGAGGACTTCCACTCCCAGAATCCTCCAGCCAGCATGCTTTAAGACAGGAGGACTTCAACTCCCAGAATCCTCCAGCCAGCATGCTTTAAGACAGGAGGACTTCAACTCCCAGAATCCCCCAGCCAGGATGTTTTAAGAGGGGAGGACTTCCACTCCCAGAATCCCCAGCCAGCATGCTTTAAGACAGGAGGACTTCCACTCCCAGAATCCCCCAGCCAGCATGCTTTAAGACAGGAGGACTTCAACTCCCAGAATCCCCCAGCCAGCATGCTTTAAGACAGGAGGACTTCAACTCCCAGAATCCCCCAGCCAGCATGCTTTAAGACAGGAGGACTTCAACTCCCAGAATCCCCCAGCCAGCATGCTTTAAGACAGGAGGACTTCCACTCTCAGAATCCTCCAGCCAGCATGCTTTAAGACAGGAGGACTTCCACTCCCAGAATCCTCCAGCCAGCATGCTTTAAGACAGGAGGACTTCAACTCCCAGAATCCTCCAGCCAGCATGCTTTAAGACAGGAGGACTTCAACTCCCAGAATCCCCCAGCCAGGATGTTTTAAGAGGGGAGGACTTCCACTCCCAGAATCCCCCAGCCAGCATGCTTTAAGACAGGAGGACTTCCACTCCCAGAATCCTCCAGCCAGCATGCTTTAAGACAGGAGGACTTCAACTCCCAGAATCCCCCAGCCAGGATGTTTTAAGAGGGGAGGACTTCCACTCCCAGAATCCCCCAGCCAGCATGCTTTAAGACAGGAGGACTTCCACTCCCAGAATCCTCCAGCCAGCATGCTTTAAGACAGGAGGACTTCAACTCCCAGAATCCCCCAGCCAGCATGCTTTAAGACAGGAGGACTTCAACTCCCAGAATCCCCCAGCCAGGATGTTTTAAGAGGGGAGGACTTCCACTCCCAGAATCCCCCAGCCAGCATGCTTTAAGACAGGAGGACTTCAACTCCCAGAATCCCCCAGCCAGCATGCTTTAAGACAGGAGGACTTCCACTCCCAGAATCCCCCAGCCAGCATGCTTTAAGACAGGAGGACTTCAACTCCCAGAATCCCCCAGCCAGCATGCTTTAAGACAGGAGGACTTCAACTCCCAGAATCCCCCAGCCAGGATGTTTTAAGAGGGGAGGACTTCCACTCCCAGAATCCTCCAGCCAGCATGCTTTAAGACAGGAGGACTTCAACTCCCAGAATCCCCCAGCCAGGATGTTTTAAGAGGGGAGGACTTCCACTCCCAGAATCCTCCAGCCAGCATGCTTTAAGACAGGAGGACTTCAACTCCCAGAATCCCCCAGCCAGGATATTTTAAGAGGGGAGGACTTCAACTCCCAGAATCCTCCAGCCAGGATATTTTAAGAGGGGAGGACTTGCAGCATTCCCATGGTTACGTGATTTACATTTGGATGCTTGACAACTGACTCATATTTATGACGGTTGCAGTGTCCCGGGGTCCCCTTTTGTGACCTTCTGTCAAGTCATGGGGAAGCCAAATTCACTTAACAACGGTGTGGCTAACTTAACAACTGCAGCGATTCACATAACAACTATGGCAAGAAAGGTCGTAGAATGGGGCAAAACTCAATAATTGTCTCGGTTAGCAGGAGAAATGTTGGGGGTCAGTTGCGGTCATAAGTTGGGGACTACCTGTACTTGAAGGGGTGCCCCAAAGAAGAGGGGAGTCCATCTATTCTCCAAAGCCCCTGAAGGCAGTACAACAAGCAACGGATGGAAACTAATCAAGGAGAGAGAAGCAACCTGGAATTAAGGAGAAACTTCCGAACAGTGAGAACAATCAGTGGGACTCCTTGCCACCAGAAGTTGTAAACGCTCCAACACTGGAGGCTTTTTAGAAGAGACTGGACAGCCAGCTGTCTGAAACGGTGTAGGATCTCCTGCTTGAGCTGAGGGTTGGACTAGAAGACCTCCAAGGTCCCTTCCAACTTTCTTATTGTGTTATTCCGCACCAACTCAGAAGCTGAATAAAAATCAAAGCCCTTATCAGGGAAGCTGATAAGGGCTTTATCTGGGCACAGCAGGTGAGACCTTCTCGGGGGGGGGGGGGGGTTTCTCCCGTGTGCCAATTCAGGCAGAAGAGAGCCAAGTCAGTCAGGGAGCGGGGACTTTGGGCGGCTAAATGAATTTATTCAGCGGCTGTAACTGATCTCCCTGCTCGATCAGGAGTGGAGAAGGAGATAAAATGAAGGACAGCCAGAGAGATTGCACCGCTGGAGAGAAAGCGAGAGAGAGAAAATGGAAGGGAGGGAGGGAGGGAGGGAGGGAGGGAGGGAGGGAGGGAGGAAGGAAGGAAGGAAGGAAGGAAGGAAGGAAGGAAGGAAGGAAGGAAGGAAGGAAGGAAGGAACATTTTGTAAAGCTTCCCTCCTTCCTCCTTTCCTTCGTTTGCTTCCTTTCCTTTTCTTTCTTCCTTCCCTTCTTTCTTTCCTCCCTTCCACGCTTCCTCTCCTTCTCCTCGCTCCTTCCTTCCTCCCTGCCTTCTTTCCTTCTTCTCACTTTTTCCTTCCCTCTCCCTTCCTTCCTTTTTTCTTTCTTTCCTTTGTCCCTTCCTCATCCTTTCCTTTTCCTCCCTTCTTCCTTCTGTCCTTCTTTCCATCCTTCCTTCCTTCCTTCCTTTCCTTCTTTCTTCCCTCTGCCTTCCTTCCGTGACTTCTTTCTTTCCTTCCTTCCTCCCTCCCTTCCTCACCCTTTCCTTTTCTTCCCTTTTCCTTCTTTCCTTCCACGCTTCCATGCTTCCATGCTTCCTTCCTTTCCTTCTTCTCACTTCTTTCTTCCCTCTTTCTTCATTACATGACTTTTTTCTTTCTTTCTTTCCTTCTGCCCTTCCTCTCATCCTTTCCCTTTCTTCCCTTCTCCTTCCTTCCTTTTTCCTTCTCCCTTCCTTTCCTTTTCTTCCCCTTTCCTTCCTTCCTTCCATGCTTCCATGCTTCCTTCCTTTCCTTCTTCTCGTTTCTTCCTTCCCTCTTCCTTCCTTCCTTACCTTCTTTTTTATTTTTTTCCTTCCTCCCATCCTCTCATCCTTTCCTTTCTTCCTTTGTCCTTCCTTCCTTCCTTCCTCCCTCCCTCCCTCTCTCTCTCTTTTTTCCTTCTTTCTTTCTTTTTCTTTCTTTCTTTCTTTCCTGTTTCCTCCCTCCCTGTCCACCCTTCCTTCCTTCTTTCTTTCTTTCTTTCTTTCTTTCTTTCTTTCTTTCTTTCTTTCTTTCTTTCTTTCCTCTTTCCTCCCTCCCTGTCCACCCTTCCTTCCTTCCTTCTTTGTTTCTCTTTCTTTCTTTTTCTTTATTTCTTTCCTGTTTCCTCCCTCCCTCCCTATCCTTCCTTCCTCCCATCCATCCTTTCCACCTTCCCTCCCTCCCTGTCCATCTTTCTTTCTTTCTTTCTCTTTCTTTCTTTCTTTCTTTCTTTCTTTCTTTCTTTCTTTCTTTCTTTCTTCCCTTTATAACATAAATACGTTCCTCTTCCACAACTGGCAATCTCCCCCATTCTGGCGGCCGGGAGCAGAACAGGCGTTCCTTGAAAGAACCACAGATGTGTCTATTTCAGGCCGAGGCAACCTAAATAAATATGTACTTAAGAACCGTGGGCTGTTTAAGATGAGAGACCTCCGTAGAAAATCCGTCCAAACCGCTTGCTCCAGAGAAGTCCTATTGACGTCAGTGTTGCCAGCAGTGGATCAAATCTCCAGATTCCTTCCTAATCACTGCAAAGGGTTATAATTTCCCATAAATTCAAGATTGCAAGGGAACCGTACGGGCTGAATCACATCACAGATAGACACAGAGAATTTTGGGGCATCACAGAGAATTTTGGGGCTGAATTTTAAGACTTGACTCCCACATTTTTTGTGACCCACAATGTGTTGCTTGTTGGTTGACAACAACTCTTCCTCTGCCCACCCCCCCTCCACCCAACGGTCTTTACCAAACCAAATTTTTTTTAAAAATATGCATGTACAGAAAGTCCTCAACTTACAACAGTTTTGTTTACTGGCTATTCAAAGTTACAAAAACACTGGGAGGGAGAAAAAAGTGAGTTATGACCGTTTTTTCCACACTTATGACTGTCGCAGCATCCTACAGTAACATGATCAAAATCCGGAAGCTTGGCAACTGACCGGTATTTATGACAGTTGCAGAGTCCCTCCCTGGGTCATGTGATCTGCTTTTGTGACCTTCTGACGAGCAACGTCCATGGGGAAGCTGGATTCACTTAACGACCGGGTGACTAAGTTATCAACTGCAGTGATTCACTTAACAGCGGTGGGAAGAAAGGTTATTAAATGGGGAAAAGCTCACTTAACAACTGTCTCGCTTAGCATTGGAAATTTTGGGCTCCATTGTAGTCATAACTCAAAGGTTACCTGTATTTGTTTTTAAATTATATTATATATATATATATGTTATATATATGTTAGTGAAAAGCATTGACATACCTTTTTCTGCAAAAGCCTATTTGAATCACTCCTCAGTAACTGAGTTTGAATTTTCATGAATTTTGTCCATCATAGACAGAAATTAAAAATTAAATTAAAATTACAGGCAGTCCTCGATTTATGACCACAACTGAGCTCAACTGCTAAGCGAGACAGCTGTTAAATGAACTTTGCCCCATTTTACCACCTTACCTGCCACTGTTAAGCTGTTGTTAAGTGAGCCACATCGTTTTTAAGCGAATCCAGTTTCCCGTCATAAATGCGAGTCAGTTGCTAAACATCCAAATTTTTATCATGTGACCCTGGGGATACTGCACCGGTCGTAAGTGTGAAATACAGGCATACGTCGCATTTTTCAGCACCGTTGTAACTTCGAATGGTCACTAAACGAACTCTTGTAAATAAAGGACTACCTATAGTAAAGTACAATAATAGTAACTAAAAACAATAAGTTAATTAAAAGGAAAGCAAAAAACGTGATTCTGGGATGCTGCGTCCGTCATTCCTACATGCCTGTTGCCAAGCAACCAAATGTGGACCACATGACTCTTCTGGATGCTACAACGGTCATAAGTGCGAGGACCCATTATAAATCACTTTCTTCGGTGCGGTTGTAACTTTGAATGGTGGTTGTAAGTCGAGGACTATCTATATTTAATTTGAAGGCTAAATAAGGACTTGCTGAATGTCGGTTAACCCTACATCTGGATGAAAGGAAACCAGGTTGATCGCTTGCTTGGATGTTGGTTAAGCGGAATTCTTAAGTAAGCTGATAATTTTATTTAAGCAAAGTAAAATGTTATTCGTCTTTGTTCTTCGGGATCCTAAGAGAGAAGTCCACCTGCCTGGCATTCGAAAGCAAAGGTTGCTTTGTCAAGTGCAGCCATAACACACCATGTTACACAACCACAACAGCTTGGTAAATAGTTAATTTTTCCAAGATCTGCTGATCGACAAGTTTTCTCCGTTTGCGGATGAAAGTTGAAGAAGGGGACAAAGGAACAAATCTATTTCTGGAGGAGGTCAAAGATCTGACACCCTCCGACCTACCGACAAACCAACATTCTCAGTCACACGTTCTCAGATTCTTCTGTCAGATTTTGTGCGGGGTTTATGATTTTTTTACTCTTTTTATATACAGACAGTCCTCGACCTTACGACCACAAGTTTTCCGTTGCTAAGGGAGACAGTTGTTAAGTGAGCTTTGCCCCGTTTTACAACCTTTCTTGCCACAGTTGCTAAGTGAATCCTTGCAGCTCTTCAACTAATCACATGAATCTGGCTTCCACATTCTGACGTTGTCAGATGGTCGCAAAAGGGGATCCTGTGACTCTGGGACACTGCGACCGTCATAAATACAAGTCAGTTGTGCCAAGCCTCTGAATTTTGATCACATGACTATGGGGATTGCTGCAATGGTCGTAAGTGTGAAAAATGGCCGTTATAACTTTGAATGGTCACTAAATGAACTGTTGTAAGTCGAGAACTACCTGTATTGGGTTTTTTTTAAAAAAATTGTAAGCTGCCTAGTCACTGAAAGTGAGGGGGCAGCCATATAAATTCTAATTAATCAATCAATCCACTTGATAATTAATTCACTGGTTTGTTTGGCTGAATTTGAACCCATGTGTTAAGGAGAAGAAATGCTGCTTGGTGTGAATTTGTATTATTCAGTGGAATAATGCTAACCTCTTTCCCTGAAACACTGAAATAAGGAAAGAAAATGTTCAATTTATCCTCAAAAAGACCTCCAGTTTTGGGGATTCATTGGGAGGTGTATAAATTTACTAAATGGTTATTAAAATTCCAGAGATGATGGAGGCCTTAGATTTTGCTTTTCAAAAAATATTTACAATTTCTACCCCTCTCAAAACATGCCGGCAGGGAATTCTGGGACTTCAAGTACGCCCATCACGACAGTCCACACATCTTCAGATTGCCCAGGGTGAAAAACACTGTCTTAGGATGTTCCATATTATCCCTGAAAATTAAATTCTCAACTGCCAGGAAAACCTCCATTATCTGCCTAAAATGCATTCATTTCAATGCATTCTTGCTGGAAAGCGATAGGAATTTATTCAGGAATAATAATTCTAACCTGGCTTGGATAAAACCCTTTTCATTCTTCTCTTGGCCATCCATTTAGGATCAGGCTCTGCAGAGAACGTGAGGGGTAAAATCGTATTTTTAATCAGCATTTGGCTTCCTGCATTTTAACAATCAGTGTCGATTTTTCTTGTGTGAGGGTTTTATTCCCAGGTTTTCAGTGTTTTCTTTTCTCTTGATTGATCCACCAGGAGAAAAAGTCTTACTGAGAAGATTAAAAATGTGAGAAATATAAGAGAACAAGTCTCACAAATTGGTCTGTTCGCGAGAGACCTTTGAGTGGTTCCAAATCGATCTTTAAAATGCCAGAAGACTCTTTAGATTCTGAATATTCACTTCTTCGAAACACCTGCCAGTTCTTGGCTACAAAAAAAGGTTGCTGGGGTACGTTTATATCCCTTGCACGTTTTTTGCCATGTTAGAAACAAGTTACCGTAATCAGACTGAAAAGTGGATTTAGAAAGCGGATATTATTAGCCCATCGGTTACCCGAGAGAGGCTGGGACCTGGCTACAGGCAGTGTGCAAAGAAGTAAAATGACAGTTGGGCTTAATTATTATTATTTTGGGTAGAAGTTCAGTAATAGAAATACCAGACCTGCAGAGTTTATCAATTTCAGTTGGAAAATTAGTCAGTTTCAGGCACCAAGTCTGGAAAGCTGGTCAGTTGCAAGGGTTTAGCCTGCAGAGCTGGTCAATTTCAGGTACCAGGTCTGCAGAATTGGTCAATTTCAAGCACTATGTTTGCAGAGCTGGTCAATTTCAGGCATCCCATTTGTAGAATTGGTGAGTTTCAGGCATGGAACCTGCACAGCAATCAATATCTGTCAATTTCAAAAGTCTGGTCAATTTCAACATCAGGTCTCCAAAGCTGGTCAATTTTAAGTGCCAGTTTGCAGATCCAGTCAATTTCAGTGCCAGGTCTGCAGAATGAGTCAATTTCTAACCCCACAGATCTGCAGAGCTGGTCAATTTCAGTGTTGGGTTTGCAGAAGTAATCCATTTCAGACATGGAGTCCACAGAGCACTTCTGCATCAAGTTGTAAGTCTGCAGAGTCAGTCAATTTCAGAGCCAATCAATTTCAGTGGAGGGGCTGGAGAGCAGGTCAATATAAAGCTCCTGGTCTGCAGATCTAGTCAATTTCAACATTAGATTTGGAGAACCAGTCAATTTCAGACATTGAGTCTGCAGAGTTGGTCAATTTCAAATGTTGTGTCTGTAGATCCAGTCTATTTCAATACCTGGGAAACACACCTTGTCAATTTCAGAAATGAGGTCTAAAGAGTAGCTCAGTATCAAGTCCTGGGTCTGTGAATCCAGTCAATTTCAGACAAAAAGTCTGGTTGCAGAATTATTAGTCAATTTCAGACAGAAAGTCTGGTCAATATCAGTTCCTCTTCTGCTGATCTCATCAATTTCAAGTGCTAGGTCTGCAGAATTAGTAAATTTTGGGCACTGGGTCTGCAGAATTGGTCAATTTCAGACACTGAATCTGCAGAATTGGTCAATTTCAGACACTTCCAAATCTGCAGAGTCGGTCAATTTCAGACACTGAATCTGCAGAACTGGTCAATATGAAGTCCTGAGCCTGCAGATATTTTCAATTTCAGTTCCCCCCCCCTCTCCGCCAGCCCTCCCCCACCAAGCTGTAAAATTAGTCAATTTCACACAGGGAGTTTAGAGAGCAGTCAATATGAAGCTGTGGGGTCAGCAGAGCTGATAAATTTCAAGTGTTTTGTTGCAGATCCAGTCAATTTCAGCTTGGGGGGGTCTCCAGAATTAGTCAATTTCAAAGACAGAAGCTAAGAGAGTGGTCCATATCAGCTGGTCTGCAAAAACTGGACAATTTCATTCACGGAGTCTAGAGAGCTGGTCAATGTTAAAGTGTTTCGTTGCAGATCCAGTGAATTTGCAGAATTGGTCAATTTCACGCGAAGTCTACGGAGCGGGTCGTTTTCCGCCGTGGCGCGCCGGAGAGCCGGCTCTCCTGGCGGGTTTCCGCGCGGACAACGCGAGGCTGAAAGGCGGCGATTGAGCTCCGGCCAAGCGGCGGAGGCCAGCGGGAGGCTCCAGAGATGCGACCGGGGGAACGGCAGTTCCGGACGGAGGGCGCCTGACCTCTTTTTCCCTTCCTCCCTTTAAGAAGAAGAAGAAGGGGGGGAAAGGATATAAATCTGCCTTTCTGGGCCGACCTGGGAGACTTCCGCAGCGGCTGGAAGAGCAGCAGGGAGGCCGGGGAGCCCCGGCTGCCCCCGGCCACTTTTCCCCGGTTCCTCCCGGCCTTCGGCCCGGCAGGCGATGCTGGCGAGACAGCCGAACGAGTGGCGGGCGGGCTTGGCGGAGCGGAGCGGTCGACTTCGGCGTTGTTTTCCTCCCCGCCACCGCCGCCGCCGCCTCCTTCTCCTCTTCCCCGGCGCCTTGGGGCTTCCGAAGCTGCCAGCTCTCCGCTTCTCCTTCCTCTGAGCCGAGCTCGGAAGCGGCCGGAGGGAAAGAAAGAAGGAAAGGAAGAAAGGAAGAAGAAAAGAAGAAAGGGAAGAAGAAAGGGAAGAGAAGGGAAGGAAGGAAGGAAGGAAGGAAGGAAGGAAGGAAGGAAGGAAGGAAGGAAGGAAGGAAGGAAGGAAGGAATTTGGGATTGGGAGCTATTGGGCGCCACGCGCTGTCCCAGGGCGCTCCGCTGGCCCCGCCGGACTGCTCGCCTTTCGCAAAGCCGAGGGTGTGAAGAGGGTACGTGTGAGTGTGTTGGGGTTGTGGGTCGCCGGGGACTTGCGGTGAACGTCTCTCGGCCTTTCGGAAAGCTACTTCCAGCTCAGGGGACATGAGATATCCAACTTGTAGACGTTGAGAGTTCTTGGAAAAACTCAGCCACTTCCTTCCTTCCTTCCTTCCTTCCTTCCTTCCTTCCTTCCTTCCTTCCTTCCTTCCTTCCTTCCTTCCTTCCTTCCTTCCTTCCTTTTTTCTTTCTTTCCTTGTCTTTCTCTCCCTTCCTTTTCTTTCTTCCTTTCCTGTCTCCCTCCCTCCTTCTTTCCTTCCTTCTCTTCCTCTCGCTCCCTCCCTCTTCCTCCCTTCCTCTCTCCCTTCTTCCTTTCCCCCACTTTTTCTCTCCCTCTCCTTCCTTCCTTCCTTTTTCTTCCTTCCTATCTTTCTCCTTTCCTTCCTCCCTTCCTCTCTCCCTTCCTTTTTTCTTTCTTCCTCCTTTTCCCTCCTTGCTTCCTTCTTTTCTTTCCATCCTTCCCCCTTCCTCCCCTCCCCCTCCTTCCCTCCTTTCTTGTTTGGCGCAAATCGTCCAAGAAGGATTCTCTCTCCCTCCCTCCCTCCCTCCGTCCTTCCCCCTTTCTTAATTGAATCGCCCAACGACTAACTTTCTGCAGCTAAAAATAAATTGGGTGGTTTTCCAGCGATTTCTCCCCACCTTCTCTTGCCGGCCCCTCCCCTTTCGCTTTTCCCCACCTTCCCCGGGGCTTGACAAATAAATTATCTGAACTCCCCCCTTGCCTCATTAAAAAAAGAAAGAGAGAGGGAAGAGAACAGAAGTGGGGGGGCAAGGAAACCCATTCGGGGATTTGACACATGGGTTTCATTTCTCGGCTGCGGGGCAGATGCGCGGCTCGGAGAGAAGTCACCAGCAGGATCTGATGCTCCTTGCGATCTTCGGGGATCGCCCCCCACCCGGGAATATCTTCCTTTCCTGTCTAATTCAGCTCCTCCCCACCTCACCGCTGCAGTTTTTTAAACTCTCTGGACTTTAGATCGTGTGAACGTGCCCGGAGACTTTGTAGTTGGGCTAATCCAACTTTGACAGCGAAGAAGTGCAAGAAAGATCCACTGGATTACAGGATCGACTCCCTCCCTCCGCTTGGATATTTCCAGAACCCCCCTCGGCTATGGGATCCCACTTGATCTATCACGGTCTGAGATTCCTCCTGTGCTGCTCCGCTTTAACGTCCGTCTTTGCGCTGGTAAGTCAGGCAGCTCCATCCCTCTTTTCTTGCCTTGTCTCTGGTTTTATTTTCTTTTTGGTTTAAGTATTGTGAGCAAGGGTCTTTAATCTGTATCTCAAGGGCTGAGTTTAGCCCACGCGTGGAATCAGCCCGGGAGCCGTCCTGTGACTTGCGAGATGGGTTTAAACTTGGTTAGGGAGCTCGAGTGTGGGTGAATTCAATCGGTTCACTATAGTTATATCTTCAATTTATTGGAGGGATTATAATAGTCTAATCCAGGGATAGGCAAAAAGTGCTTGGTGCAAAATTGATCCTGGAGTAAAAAAAAAATGTGGCTGTATCAAGAATATACACAGATTTTTAAAATTGCTGTCAAATACATTCTTGTTGGAGCTGGTTGGTGTTAGCAAATGTTCCTCACTGTTGCACTTTTGCTAAGAAATCACAAGTTTATTTTTTTCTAGTTTTCCACCTATCCTTCCTTCCTTCCTTCCTTCCTTCCTTCCTTCCTTCCTACCTATCTACCTCTATTCCTTCCTCCTTCCCTCCCTCTTTCTTTCTTTCTTTCCTTCTTTCCTTCCTTCCTTCCTTCCTTCCTTCCTTCCTTCCTTCAGACTTCAACAACAGGTTGCAATCGCCAATCAATCCACCTTTAATTTCTGCAAATATACTGTATTTTTCCATCCTGGTGTTTGAAGTGTCCAGCATCTTTCAAAAGATTGTGTGTTACTTTTTCAGCTGACTTTGTCATACTTTAAGACTATTGCCACAAACCAGTTATGTGTGTTTGTGTCTGTGTGTGTGTGTGTGTATCCGTGCACACGTATGCATGGTATGCGTGTGTATGCGTGCACTTTTACAACCCCACTTCATTGCTGGAGAAGAGTCATAAAAGAATTTTTTTTAAAAAAGCTTTTATTGAGTTTTCAAAGTCACAATAGGATTTGGACTTAGCCCCTCTCATTTAGCACTGATTGTCCTCTGATAAACTCGTTACTGTTCTAAAATCAGAAATAAATGAGAATATATTCTGAAAGTCAACTAAAACCATCGCCCTTCATAAATTCATTTCGAAAGATAAATTGGTAAGATACCAAATTGCAAGCGAGCGGCCTCTTAAAAGTCCTATTTACGGATTGGGCATAAAATGACACAATATTGAAAAGCCCCAAATTTCTGCATTTTTGCATCCATAACGTCCCCTCCAATAAGTTTATTTCCCCAACAACTCTGCAAAACCGTGCATGTCTTATGTGAAAGACGCAACATTAAACACGTACACATTTTAGGGAACGCCGTAAGAGCTAGAATAAAATGTGATGTGGCTTCTGTTAATCTTAAACCAGGATTAACCTGATTAAAGGAATTTAGCATCAGGTGGTTAAAGGAAGCCAGATGTTCTGCACAACTCAGAGAACCTGGTTTGCAGAAAACTGAGTTCTTCAGATCGTGTAGTAATCGTTTATTGAAACAAGTCAGAAACTATTCGTTGTCTTGGAAAAGAATTGCAAGATTGGCTAAATACGGAGCTAGCTGCAGAACAGGGAGCTTCTCCAAGGATGAAGTCTATGTGGTTAGACATCCACGTTGACCAAACCACTCAAGTGTACCTCACAATTCTCAGAAAAGTGTCGTCTTGAATTCACTATATTCACGAACCCTATACTTGTGTCAACTTGTTTAGCAAAAATGCATAACGCATGTGAAAATGCTCTTCTGCCTCACTTTGGCTGGCTTTACTGAGTCTTTTTCAGCCTGGTGGTCTTCTGGAGACCCCCAACATTTCTAGGTCAAAATATTCAAATCAAGACATGGCTTTGTGTCACTGGAATTAGAGGCTATGATGATACTCCATGTTTCTACTAAGGGATAAAGTTGGTTGGGTACGTTAGAAAGAATTGTACCTCTGTTTCTTTCCGATGATGGTCCTCAACAATTAGAAGATGTGTGGACTTCAAATCCCAGAATTCTTCAAGATGTCACGGTTGAGGAACATGGCTTTCAACACTGTTGTGCCCGCTCTTGAGGACAGAATAACAGCAGAATATACTTGGAAGGGACATTAGAGGTCTTCTAGTCCAACCCCATATTCAAGCAGGAGACCCTACATCAATTATGGAGCAACTGCAACTTCTGGAGACAGTTCAATTCTTTGGAGGTGTCCTCCTTAGTCTCTCAGGTGGACAATTGTACGGGTGATAATATCAGGACTCTATGTGTGCTTTGAACAAGCGTACAACCTCTTGGTCTTTTCAATCTGATGGGATCCAGAACAGAAATGAAACATTAAGAGGTCTTGAGGAAGAGGACTTCAGATGACATGGTAGCACTATTCCAGTATCTGAGGGGCTGCCACAAAGAAGAGGGGGGTCAGCTTATTTTCCAAAGCACCAAAAGGCAGGAGAAGAAGCAATGGATGGAAACTCACCAAGGAGAGAAGCAACCTGGAATTAAGAAGAAACTTCCTAACAGTGAGGACAATTAACCAGTGGAAGAGTTGGCCTTCAGAAATCGTGGGTGCTCCATCACTGGAGGCTTTTTAAGAAGAGACTGGACAGCTCTCCAAGGTCTCTTCCATCTCTATTCTGATTGATTGATTGTCGGAGGAGACCAAATAGATCCTGTCAGTTTGGCCAACATTTGTGGGACCCAAAAATAAGGACAAAGATCAAACATCCACCCAAAAGCACTAGTTGAGTTGACATCTCAATTTAGGACTTTTAAGTCTAAGATCAATGAGTTGATCCTGGTTCCTTTACCAGTCTCCGTGGAGATACGAATAAAAGTTTTTGGTGTTTTTCTTCTGGCCACAGCTGGCAGGTATTCAAACTATCTTGAAGAACATTTTAAATTTGTCTTCAAGTTGAGTTAATGGAATGGCATTGATAATGAGTACCTTTAAAGGTACTCCTCAACTTATGACCACAATGGAGCCCGAAATTTATGTTGCTAAGTGAGAAAGTTGTTGTGAGTTTCTCCCCATTTTATGATATTTCTTGCCACAAATCCCTGCAGTCATTAAGTTAGTAACACTGTCATTAAATGAATCTGTCTTCCCTATTGACTTTGTTCATTGAGAGATTGCAAAAGGGGATCAGGTGACACTGCGACCGTCATAAATACGAGTCAGTTAACAGCATCCCTGTGAATTTTGCATCACAGGGATGCTGCAACGGTCGTAAGTATGAAAAATGGTCATAAGTCACTTTTTTCAGAGCTGTTGTAACTTCAAAAGGTCACTAAACGAACTGTTGTAAGTCGAAAGCTACTTGTATTTTATAATAGAACAGCCACTTATTTTATAGACAGGTATTTTCTTGATCTCGCTGGGCAAAATCTTCCTTGCAGAGTCTTTGTCTTGTTTTTTTTTAATTTATATTTCGATTGAGTTAATGGAATGGTATTGACAGAGCTTTATTTTACAATAAAATACTCGCTTATTTTGCGAGAGTTATTTTCTTGACCTCGGTGGAGATGTGAGGAAAACTTTCCTTCTTGTTTTTCATTTCTATTTCGATTGACTTCAGGGAATGGCCCGGATAAAGCTTTATTTTATTTTATCCTTTCCTTGGTGTTCTTTAAGAGACTTTGAAAACATTTCTAAGAGAAATGAGAAAAATAACTTGCCTCTTGGATAGGACAGGAGGGACTTTTTCCCACCTGAAATTTTGTTTGCACATCGCCCAGAATTGGTCTGTAAGGAAGAAAAGTGTTTTTCCAATGTGATAAATAAAATAATAAAATAAAACAAAAACATCAATTGATGTTTCAAAAGCATCTTTTTGCCAATTTGGTAGTTATAGACCCTGTTTCTCAAGCACCACCAGTTCAGACTTTGAACTGTAGCATCTCTATCTCTATCTATCTTCCTTCCTACCTACCTACCTACCTACTTACCTATCTATCTATCTATCTATCTATCTATCTATCTATCTATCCATCTATCATCTCTTATCTATCTTATCCATCCATATCTATCTATTATCTATTATCTACCTATCATCTATCTATCATCTATCTATCATCTATCTATCATCTCTTATGTATCTTATCCATCCATATCTATCTATTATCTATTATCTACCTATCATCTATCTATCATCTATCTATCATCTATCTATCATCTCTTATGTATCTTATCCATCCATATCTATCTATTATCTATCATCTCTAATCTATTCATCTACTTAAGTAACCATCTATCTATCTGTATCTCTTTCTGTGTATGTCTCTCTCTCTCTATTGTCCATCTATCTGTATCTATCTATCTATCTATCTATCTATCTATCTATCTATCTATCTATCTATCATCTATCTATCTCAACTCTCTTTCTCTCATGTATGTATCATCTCTCATCTGTCTATCTGTCTGGTTTTTTTCCTCTCTCTCTCTCTCTCATCTATCTGTCTATTTGTATGTATCTATCTATCTATCTATCTATCTATCTATCTATCTATCTATCTTCTATATCTATCTATCTATCTATCATCTATATCTATCTATCCATCTATCATCTATATCTATTTATCTATCTATCTAATCTATGTATCTATCATCTCTATTTATCTATCTATCATCATCCATCCATCCATCTCTATCTATCTATCTATCTATCTATCTATCGGTATCTACCTATCTACCGGTATCTACCGGTATCTACCGGTATCTACCGGTATCTACCGGTATCTATCTAATTATCTATCTCTATCTATCATCTTCTCATGCATTTTATACAGCATGTTGATTCTTCCTGCCGTTTTTCCGTCTCTAGTCTAAAGCTCTTTGAGGCTGCCAGATGCCAGCCCTGCTACAGAAGCGTCTTTCTCATTGAGCTGAAGTGAACACCTGAGCAGGTTTCAGAGCAGGAACTTAGCAACTGTTTCTCGGAGATGTGCAAAGGATGTGCAAAGCGTACGTAGGCAAGGAGGAGGAAATAGATCTTCATCACCCTTACTTCCAGCTTTGGAAGCCCAAGATTGAGGAAACCTGACACATTCTTCCTCATCAATGGTCAGGAACCATCCAAGGCTAAGTCAACCAACCCAAAATTTATTTTATTTTTTTAACCGAAATCCCTCTCTTTCATTAACTCCCAACTCCGGTGCTTTGCCTGAGAAAGCTCTTTGAAAGCCAAGTCTAAAAATGTGACACGTCTAATCTTGTAAAAAGAAACAACACACAGGTAGTCCTTGACTTACAACAGTCCATTTAGTGGCCATTTGAAGTTACAGCAGCATTGAAAAAAAGGTGAATGGAATGGGATGGGATGGGATGGGATGGGATGGGATAGAGTAGAATAAAGTAGAGTAGAGTAGAGTAGAAAATGAATAGAATAGAAATAGAAATAGAAATAGAAATAGAAATAGAATAGAATAGAATAGAATAGAATAGAATAGAATAGAATAGAATAGGAACGGGAATGGAATGGAATGGAATAGGAATGGAATAGGAATAGGAATAGGAATGGAATGGAATAGAATAGAATAGAAATAGAATAGAATAGAATAGAATAGAATAGAATAGAATAGAATAGAATAGAATAGAATAGAATAGAATAGAATAGAATAGAATAGGAACGGGAATGGAATGGAATGGAATAGGAATAGGAATAGGAATAGGAATGGAATGGAATGGAATGGAATAGAATACAATACAATACAATACAATACAATACAATACAATACAATACAATACAATACAATAAATATACTCTAATCAGCATACATTAAAATGAAATTTCATTGCATACAACTTTCAAAGGGTCACCATATCCAATATACACTACATAAGCATGACAAAATCAATCTATCAATCAATATTATGCCTATATTATACGACACAGATAAACAACACAGACTAGTTCGGTTGTATACACGTACGTGGCAAGGAGAATGAATCACAGTGGTCATAAGTGTGAATAACCATCTTAAGTCTCTTTTTTTCAGTGCCCTTGTAATTTCCGAATGGTCACTAATGGTTGTAAATCAAGGACTCATCTAAAAGGCTTCAGGGATTAAAAGCCACTTTTCCATTGGGGATGAATGGCTATTTTCCTTCCTTTGATGATAAGTGCTTCAAAAGAAAAATATCCAAGGGAGATTTGACCTTTCTTGGGGGAAAATCAGGAACAAATGAATTACTTATCAGTGATAATCATTGATTTTCTCCTCCCTGCGCTCCGGGTAAGTCAATAAATAGAGATCGAAGACTGAACAGATCAACTTTGGAGCACGAAAATCCATCCGTTTCTTTTCTTTGCCACTGACCGGCTTTTAAAATCTTTTCCCCTCTTGTTCAAGAGAGACTTTTGCAAAGTTCAATGCGTCTGTCTCCAAAGAAATCCATAGAACAAAATCTGACTCTTCTTCTTCTTCTTCTTTTTTATCGCCTCTCTCTCTGCAAAGTGGGTTCAAGAAGGAACCATTTAATCTTTTCTGTGGCTTGTCTGTACTTTTTTATTTTTATTTTTTAGCCTTAATATCCAAAATTGAATTTGCTAGTTTAGGGTTTCTGGGAAGGATCTCCTGTTAGCACCCCTTCCTCACATTTATTCTGTTCTATTCTGTTCTGTTCTGTTCTATTCTATTCTATTCTATTCTATTCTATTCTATTCTATTCTATTCTATTCTATTCTATTCTATTCCTATTCCTATTCCTATTCCTATTCCTATTCCTATTCTTCTATTTTATTCTTCCATTCTATTCTTCCATTCCATTCCATTCCATTCCATTCCATTCCATTCCATTCCATTCCATTCCTCTTTCTCTTTCTCTTTCTCTTTCTCTTCTCTTCTCTTCTCTTCTCTTCTCTTCTCTTCTCTTCTCTTCTCTTCTCTTCCCTTCCCTTCCCTTCCCTTCCCTTCCATTCCATTCCATTCCATTCCTGTTTTTTCTGTTCTGTTCCATTCCATTCCATTCCTTTCTATTCCGTTCTATTCTATTCTTCCTGCATTTTGTTTATTCTGTATTTTGGTCTGTTCTGTTCTAGTTTTATTTTATTCTATTCAACTTTATTATTCCATGTTATTATTTTACTTTATTTTTATTACAGGTGGTCCTCAACTTACGACCACAGTTGAGCCCGAAATTTCTGCCCCTAAGTGAAATATTTGTTTGCTCCATTTTATGACCTTCCTTGTTGCATTTGTTAAATGAGTGACCCAGTGGATCTAAGTGGATCTGGCTTCCCCGTTGATTCTGCTCATCAGAAGGTCATAAAAGGGTATCACAATTGCCCTCAAAATTATAAGAGAGTTGCCAAACATCGGGATTTTGATCTGGTGACCATGGGGATGCTGAAACAGTCATAAGTGTGAAAATAAGTCAATTTTTTTCAGTGCCATTGTAATTTTGAATTCACTCAATGAACTCTTGTAAGTCAAAGGCTGCCTGTAGCTTTTCTGATTCTTTATATTTTTGCAAAGAAAAAAAAAACATGGAGGATCATCTTTAAGAACGGGAACAACTAGAAATCGTTCTTTCTTGCCCTGGGGATTCTGCTTAACCTGGGTTTAAGGGTGTTGTGTGAACGCAGCCTCCGAGCATCCGAACCAATGTTGCATCTGCTAGTCTAGCAAATAATTAAATAACCAGAGGAACTTTCTGCTGAAAATTCAGGATCGTGTGTTTGTATCAGAGTTGTTGATGAGACTTTGCTGTTTTCGGGTTTTTGTTTTTTTTAAAAAAAAATCCTGGCTAAAAGTCAGTTCTAGCAGCTGTATTTATTACGATTGTCTCTGGAAAACCTCCGCCTGTTTTCCGTGATTTTGGCGGAGGGGAAAAAAAACGGCCAGAAGTGTAGAGCAAAGTCGAAGGTGCTTAACTCTGTATCCGTGCGTAAGATTTTGCAGCGTGCACCAAATGTGGCTTTTGCATTGCGGCGTTTGTGACCCTTCTGGAAATTTCTGTACCGTCGTCCCTTGCTGGAGAGCTGCCACGCTGGGAAATGCACATTGTCAGACAAAAGATGCTCAAAAATGTTTTCGGAGGCTGTTGCGGAAATGAAAGAGAAGGATTTCCTTATTTAGCAGATTTACACAGGTAGTCCTCGACTTACGACCATCATTGGGTTAGGGTTCGTAACCAGGTGAGGTCATAAAACAAGACATCATGTGACATGACCTGATTTTTTTTTAAAAAAAAAACAGTTGTTGTGTGAATCCCAGTGACATTTAAGTGGATTACATGGTTGTTAAATGAATCGCATTGTGGTTAAGCAAATCACATGGCTGTTAAGCGAATCACATGGTCGTTAAGCGAATCCGACTCCCCAAATTGATTTTTTGCTTGTCTGAAGCTCATATTCTGACTAAGAGATGCTACAATCATATTGTAGATGTGAGTCAGTTGCCAAATGTACAAATTGTGGCTCGATGATTGTGTGACATCATCATGGGTCATTAGTTAAATTTTCCAAGGCGGTTGTAACTTTTAAACCGTCATTAAGCAAACGGTCGTAAGTCAAGGACTGCCTGTATAGTCACCCATCTCACAGAAAAATGAATGAAGAAGCTTCTTGAAACCCTTCAAGTAGTCCTTGACTTACAACCGTTCGTTTAGTGACCATTCGAAGTTACAAGGCCCTGAAAAAAGGGACTTATTACCGTTTTTCACACTTATGACCGTTGCAGCATCCCCAAGTCATGTGATCCAAATTCAGACGCTTGGCAACTGTCTCATATTTATGACGGTTGCAGTGTCCTGGGGGGCGGGTCCCGTGATCTCCTTTTGTGAGCAAATGGGGGGGGGAGGCAGATTCAGTTAATGACCATGTGACTCACTTAACAACTGCAGTGATTCGCTTAACCATTGTGGTGAGAGAGGTCGTAAAATGGGACAAAGCACACTTAACGACTGTCTTCCTTAGCAATGGAAATTTTGGGCGGTCGTAAGTCGCGGACTGCCTGTATCTGCATGTGATCTGTAACGCTGGAGATAAAAGATCCACTTGAACTCAGAAAAAATGTTCATATATAATCAAGGCTGTCTCACAATCACATAAAACCCAGAAGAACAGGGAAGGGGGAAGAAATTGAATAAAATACACTATATATATCCTGATTGCTGGTTTTCTCCAGCACATCCCGCTTCATCTCAGAATGTAGAGAGAGAGAGAAGCTTCACAAATGCCTGATCTCGTCAAATCAAAAAATCTTTTCTAAGAAAAGAAAAACGAGAGTCAAAGTTGAGGGGGAAAAAGCCCTATACAACGAAGACCTTATACAACCTAAACGTATAAAACTTTTTAAAAGCTGGAAAGGAAAGAATTGCATAAAATACAGTAGAAAACATTTAAAAAACAGATCAATAGACAGACAGATAGACGGATGATAAATAGATAACTAGACAGGCAGACAGACAGATGATCGATACAATAGATAGATAGATAGATAGATAGATAGATAGATAGATAGATAGATAGATAGATGATAGATAGATAGATAGATAGATAGATAGATAGATAATGATAGATAGATAGATAGATGATAGATAGATAGATGATACATAGATGATACATAGATAGATAGATGATAGATAGATAGATAGATAGATAGATAGATAGATAGATAATGATAGATAGATAGATAGATAGATAGATAGATAGATAGATAGATAGATAGATAGATAGATGATACATAGATCGATCGATCGATAGATAGGCAGGCAAGCAGGCAGATAATGAATAAAATATAAAAATATAAAAATAATTTAAAATAATAATAATAATAATAATAATAATTATTATTATTATTATTATTATTATTATTATTATTATTATTATTATTATTATTATTAATTGGTTAATCTTTAGTGAGATTCACAGCCTTTGAGTCTGGTTAATAGCTCAGCAGCTCGAGTCCTAACCAAGGACCTAGGAACTGTTAAGGTATCGTCGGAGGATGTAAGCTGTTCCGAGTAAGGTGGTTTTTTGTAGAGTCAAAATGTTCAAGTCCGGCAAATTTAGAATTTCTAAATAGCGGGGTAGCCCTTTGGGTATTGCTCCGAGGGCTCCAATTAACAATCGGGACAACACACGATTTCTTTTTCCACAGTCGCTCAACTTCAATTTGCAAGTCCCGGTACTTTGTGATTTTTTTCTTGCTGCTTATCTTCAATCCGTGCATCACCAGGTATTGCAATGTCAATGAACCATACTTTTTTCTTTTCAACTATTGTTATGTCAGGTGTGTTGTGGACCAAGTGCCTGTCAGTCTGAATCCTAAAGTCCCACAAGATCTTGAGTTTCTCATTCTCTAAAACTTTCTCAACCTGATGTTCCCAGTGGGTTTTGCTGTACTCAAATCCAAACTTCTGGCACAATTTCCAGTGAATGATTTTAGCAACACGGTCATGGCGTTGTAGGTAGTCAGTTTGTGAAATTTTGCTGCACCCACTGATCAGGTGGTCGACTGTCTCATCTTTCTCATTGCAGAGGCGGCATTTGCTGTTGGTGGTAACATGTTGAATTTTATTATTATTATTATTATTATTATTATTATTATTATTATTATTATTATTATTTTATTTCTATACCGTCCTTCTCCCGAAGGACTCAGGGCAGTGTACAGCCAATTTAAAAGCACAAGATAAAATAAATAAATGATATTAGTAAAATACGAATTGAGCAGAATAAGAATACAGTGGAATTTTAAAAAAGAGGAAAAATAAAATCCATAATGTCTTCTTTCCAAGATTAGGAAGCTTTATACTTTCCTAAGGGAAATCTCCCTTAGATAGAAATTTAGCAGCTCGAATCGTTGGATCCCTGATCTCTGATCTGCAGAAAATTTGCAAAATAAATGGGTGTCTTTATCGCAGAGCCACGAACTGATTTGTGGGCAGCCGGGAGGCAGGATCAGGTCATAAAAGTCAAAATGGCCACTGCAAAGATTGGACGGTACGATTGCAGCCATCATTTTGACTCTTTTGACCAGCCTTCTATTCTCTTATTGTCCTGTTCATCCAAATTTTGATCCAGTAACTAACCATGGTTGGATCCTGGTTTAGCATCGGTGCAAGGGACAAGAGTGCAAATCTCAGTTCCGTGCAATTGCACACCCTCAAATATTGCTGCTCTTGTGCACAACAATTGCAGCCACCTTATATTTACAGAACATAAGAATTTTTTTTTCTGCCTTGTTTAGGGATTAACAAAGTTTTCCCTACTGTAAATATCCACTCGTTGCGGCTAACCAGCGGGGCTGCTGAATGGCTGTGATCTGTGTGTGTGTGTTTCTGCATTGTGATGTGTGGTCCTGTCTCGGCTTTTGCTGTCTTCAAATCAACCCCCTTGAAAAATCACTCACGGCTGGTATTTGGGAAGGTAAAAAGATAATAAAGCCGTCCTGCCTCGCAGGGGTGTTGCAAAGGGACAGGAGAGCAGGCACAGGGTTGCAGGGGAAGCCCTGGCCCTTTTAGTCACCAGAAGACGGTGAGTTCTAGACCTGCTTTAAGCACAAAAGCCGGGGGGGGGGGCGGTGAGTTTGGGCCGATTCATTCTGTCTCAGCCTAGCCTACCTCACAGGGTTGTTTTTATAGCTAAAATAGCAGGGGGAAGGAGAATTAGGTATGTTTGCTGGTTTGAGTTATTTATAAAAATAATAAAGAGGACAGACAGAAAGAAAAAAAGAGAGGGAGAGAGGGAGGGAGGGAGGGAGAGAAAAAGGAAGGAAGGAAGGAAGGAAAGAAAGAGAAAGAAAGAAAGAAAGAAAGAAAGGAAGGAAGGAAGGAAGGAAGGAAGGAAGGAAGGAAGGAAGGAAGGAAGGAAGGAGTGAGGGAGGGAGGGAGGGGGAGGGAGGAGGAAGGGAGGGAGGAAGGAAAAAGAAAGAAAGAGAAGGAAGGAAGGAAGGAGAGTAGGTGGGAGAGAGGAAAGAAGGGAGGAAAGAAAGAAAATGAAAGAAAGAGAAGGAAAGAAGGAAGGAAGGGAGGGAGGGAGGAGCAGGGAGGGAGGAAGGGAGGGGAAAGGAAGGAAGGAAGGAAAGAAAGAAAGAAAGAAAGAAAGAAAGAAAGAAAGAAAGGAAGGAAGGAAGGAGGGAGGGAGGGGGAGGGAGGGAGGAGGAAGGGAGGAAGGGAGGAAAAAGAAGGAAAAGGAAGGAAGGAAGGAGAGTAGGTGGGAGAGAGGAAAGAAGGGAGGGAGGAAAGAAAGAAAATGAAAGAAAGAGAAGGAAGGAAGAAAGGAGGGAAGGAAGGAAGGAACGGAGGAAGGGAGGAGCAGGGAGGGAGGAAGGGAGGGGAAAGGAAGGAAGGAAGGAAGGAAGGAAAGAAAGAAAGAAAGGAAGGAAGGAAGGAGGGAGGGAGGGAGGGGGAGGGAGGGAGGAGGAAGGGAGGGAGGGAGGAAAAAGAAGGAAAAGGAAGGAAGGAAGGAGAGTAGATGGGAGAGAGGAAAGAAGGGAGGAAGGAAAGAAAGAAAATGAAAGAAAGAAAAGGAAGGAAGGAAGGAAGGAAGGAAGGAAGGAAGGAAGGAAGGAAGGAAGGAAGGACCTCTGTGGAATGAGAGGCTGATCACCAGGGACACATCTGGAGGGGGAGTTTTCAGCTCAAACTGCTGCCACAACCGGACACCCCTCTCCTTCTTGCCACCCTGACATCACATCACATCACATGCCGGCTGGTTGTGTTGACAAAACAAATGAGCCGGCACAAACTCCGGTGTTGTTAGTTCACACAGATGTGTGGCTGAGGCCCGCATAATGCGCTCCAGGTATCCAGTGGTCCAGATTCTCCCCAAAACCGGTTTCCCAGGACTGTGAGGTCGGATTCTAAAAAATGGTTTTTTAAAAATTCCTCGACTTACAACACTTCGTTTAGTGATCATTCAAAGTTACAAAGCTCCTAAAAAAAGTGACTTAGTGACATTGCACCATCCCCAGCATCACTTCTCCGAATGCTTGGAAACTGACTTGTACTTATGACTGTTGCAGCATCCCAGGGTCACATGATCCCCTTTTCTGAGCTTCTGACAAGCAAAGTCCAGCGGGAAGCCAGTTTCACTTAACAACTGTGTGACTAATTTAACAACTGCAGGGATTCACTTAACGACTGTGGCAGGAAAGGTCGCAATATGAGGCAAAATCCACTTAATAAATGTCTCCCTTAGCAACATAAATTTTGGGTTCAATTGTGGTCATAAGTTAAGGATTATCTGAAGATGATGTCTTCAGGTAAGGAGGGAAGGAGAAAGAGACATGATAGAGGATAGAAAGAAAGAGACATAGAGGATGGATAGATAGATGATGGATGGATGGATGGATGGATGGATGGATGGAGAGAGAGAGGGAGGGAGGAGACAAAGATGGATGGATGGATGGATATATGGATGGATAGATAGAAGATAGAGATAGATAGAAGGAGATAGATAGATAGATAGATAGATAGAAGATAGAGAGAGATAGGTAGATAGGTAGGTAGGTAGGTAGGTAGGTAGGTAGGTAGGTAGATAGATAGATAGATAGATAGATAGATAGATAGATGATAGAAGAGTGAGATAGAAGATAGATAAACAGATAGATAGAAGATAGATGATAGATAGATAGAAGGAGATAGATAGAGAGAGAGAGAGAGAGAGAGAAGATAGAGAGATAGAAGGAGACAGATAGATTAGAGATAGACACATAGAAGATAGATAGATGGAAGGAGATAGATAAGATAGAAAATAGAGAGATAGATAGAAGGAGACAGATAGATACATAGATTAGATAGATAGATAGATATAGATGATAGATAGATAGATAGAGAGAGAGAGAGAGAGAGAGAGAGAGAGAGAGAGATAGAGAGATAGATAGATAGATAGATAGATGATAGATAGATGATAGATCGATAGATCTTATGATCACAAGTAACTTTGACCACAATTGAGTGCAATAGCCACTAAACGAATGGTTATAAGTCGAGGACTAGATCTATATCTATGTACTCCTTGATTTACAACAGTTTGTTTAATGTCCATTGGGCTCCATTGTGGTCATAAGTCGAGGACTAACCGTGTAATTGTGCGCATTTGCCCATGTTTAGCTTTTGCATCTAAATGGTGACCCTCCAGTTTTCCCCCTTTGCCCCTGAGACCCAAAGAGACGCCTCGATCCGTGGCCGGCCCCTCTGTCGGCATCCGATGCCCTGGATGGATCGCATGAATGAGCATAATTATTCCCATCCTGTGACTGCCAGCAATGCGCCCAGCCTCATTTCCAGTCATAATTTGGTCTCTTTTGCGTAATTAACTTTGTTTGTGTCTCTTTTGTCTTGTCCTTTCTCTCTCTCTCTCCCTCCCTCCCTCTCTCTCTCTCTCTCTCTCTCTCTCTCTCTCTCTCTCTCGTTCTTTCTCTTCCTTCCCGGTCCTGTTTTGGTCTGAAAAGTTGGAGTTTTCGTTCAAAACCCACAAATCAACTACTTTCCGGGATGTTCATGGACGTCCCATAGATACATCCCAGTTTGCAAACTCGGAGCGGCGTCCCCAAACCAGTGTGACCCACAATTATCTCTCATTCTGGCCTGTTTTGCAGCAGATTAAAAAAAGATTTCAAAGTTTACAAACTTTAAAAATCTCCCCACCACTTTTAGTAACTTCAAGGGATCCACTGGTTTCCCCAAAAAATAAATAAATAAATAAAGATAGTCCTCAACATACGACCAGAATGGACCCCAAAATTTTGGTTGCTAAGCAAGACAGTTGCTAAGTGAATTTTGCCTCCTTTTAACGATCTTTCTTGCCACAGATGTTAAGTGAATCTGGGCTTCCCTGTGAACTTTCCTTCTCGTGACCCCTGGACACTGCAACCGTCATAAATACGAGTCAGTCACCAAGGGTCTGAATTTTGATCGTGTCATGATGCTGCAACTGTCAGAAGTGTGAAAAAACAGCCCTAAATCGCTTTTTCAATGGCATTGTAACTTCAAATGGTCACTAAACGAATGGTTGGAAGTCGAGAACGACCTGAAACAGGACTTGGCTCTGCAGCAGGCTGGTCTAGATGTCCTCTAGGGCCCCAGCAGTTCCTCCTTCCTTCTCCTTTGGGACCTCGAGCCCAGCCTTATGGAAATGGAGTCTTTGGGGTGTGGGCGATTTCTTTTCTCAGAGAGCTTTGATAAACGGGGAAAGTGGAAGTTCTTTGATCGATTGGAAAATGAGCGACTTGCTCTGGCTGGATTTTTTAAAACACCTGTCCGTATCTCGGTGGCAGGGTCAAGGTCCAGATGGCACCAGGTAAGGGAGGAAGAGAGGCAGGTAACCAAGGGTTCAAGTTGCCAAGGAGCAGGGAGTCTTTTCACCCGGAGGCTGAATCAGCATTTTGCAAAGCGAGAAGCGATAAGAAGAGATTAAAAAAAAAAATTAGCAGATCAGCAAAATCGGGTCTAAAAAGAAATTACACCAATATAATTTAGTCATCCTGACCAGTTTGCGTCGGATTTTTATTTCATTTTAATGCATTGCATTGCACTTCTATTTCATTTTATTTCACTCCGTGGCATTCCGTTGCTATTAATTTTATTCTGCTTTTTTTTAATTTTTATTTATTTTATTGTTTTCCTTTCTTTGTGTTAATTTATCTTAATTTTACTTTTTTTATTTTAATGATGTATTTCATTTCCTTTTTGTTTTCTGATTTTTTTTTTTAAATTTTATTTTCTTAATTTCATTTTATTGTTGTTTTATTATCTTCTTTCATTATTTTATTTTACGGTTTATTTCATCTCATCGTTATTTTATTATTTTATTTCATTGTATTATTTATTTCATTTCACTTATCATTTATTGTTTTCTTTTGTTATTTTAATTGATTATTAATTTGATTTGTTAAAACAGCTTGCCTCCTCAAAGACCCAGGGCCATTTTGGAGTTTCCACTGTGCCATAAATCCCAGCACAGAATCCTGACTGGCTTTGAATAGCCCATCTAGCACAATCTTTTTTAGCCTTGGCTAAAAGATGTGTGGACTTCAACTCCCAGAATCCCCCAGCCATCATGCTTTAAGAGGGGTGGACTTCAACTCCCAGAATCCCCCAGGCAGGATGTTTTAAGAGAAGTGGACTTAACTCCCAAATCCCCCAGCCAGCATACTTTAACATGGGTGGACTTCAACTCCCAGAATCCCCCAGCCAGCATGCTTTAACATGGGTGGACTTCAACTCCCAGAATCCCCCAGCCACCATGCTTTAACATGGGTGGACTTCAACTCCCAGAATCCCCCAGCCAGCATGCTTTAACATGGGTGGACTTCAACTCCCAGAATCCCCCAGCCAGCATGCTTTAACATGGGTGGACTTCAACTCCCAGAATCCCCCAGCCAGCATGCTTGAAGATGGGTGGACTTCAACTCCCAGAATCCCCTAACATTAACAGCGGTGCTTCACTTAACAACCTTCACAAAACAATTGTACAATCAGTCCCAATGAAGCGTCAGCTCGCTTAGCAACAGAAATTCTGTTCCCTATTGTGGTCGTAAGTTGAGGATCAAGTACATTTTGCTTATTCGATAGATCTCCTCCCTCGATTTATCGCGGTTTCTGATCAGGTAGAGCCGTGAGAACAAGGATAATTAAAGTATTTCTCCCCAGCAGAGTCTAGCAGGCAGCCGATATATAAATCTTTTCGTTGCTGTGACACCACAAAAGTGGATATGATCCAAGACTTTTACGCCTGGGAAATTTAATGCTTGAAAGTGTTTGGGGAAAAAAATCCAGTTTGGGGTTGTAGAGGATGCCCCATTTTCAGCCATTTCTAGCAAAAAAGCCTAGTTGAATTTTTGACAATTGCTGAGTTAAAAAAAAAAAAATCTTTTGGGATAAAACACCTGTCCATTATCCGAGAGAAATTTAAAATTAAAAAGAAAAAAAAACCTGAAAGAAATATAAATAAAGTAAAAAGAACCATTATTCTGATTTACAAATTTAAAATGTTAAAAAAAAAAAACCTGAAATAAAAATAAGTAAAATGTAAAAAACGGTCATCCTGTGACAGAAATTTAAAGTAAAAAAATAAAAAATAAAATAAAACTAAATATAATAGTCATTAATAATAATAGCTAAATGAATTCAAAAGAAACAAAAATAAATAAAACAAATTTAAGGAGCAAATTTAATGGACCACTAACGTCTTTTTTCCTGTCGTCAGTTTTCTATCTTCTTACTGCTTAAAGTCAAAATTGCAAACTGGAAAACACTAAATTGCAAACACTTTTTAATAAATACAGATACTCCTCGACTTATGACCGCACTTGGGAGCAGAATTCCCCTTGCTAAGCGAGGCGGGTGTGAAATGAACCTCATCCAACTTTTACCATCTCTTTTTTTTTCCCTTTGGCCACAAGGGCTAAGTGAATCCCTGCAGTTATTAAGTGAATCACACGGTCGTTAAGCGAATCCGGCTCCCCCCCCTTTGACTTTGCTCAATCGGGAACCGGCTGGGCAGCTTGCCAATGGCAGTCATGTGATCTCGGGATAGCGACAACGGTCGCAAATCCATGAGGTGCCAGAGCACCTGACTGTGAAGATGCTGCTGTGGTCGTAAGTGCGAGAACAAGTCGTAAATCCCGATTTTTCACTCCGCGCGGTCGCTAAACAAATGGTCGTAAATCGAGGACTACCTGTATGGGCATCTCGGGGAGCTGAGCCGCCTTTCGCTGAGCATTTTAGCTCGATTCTTCCTTTCGTCTCCAAAATAAATTATGCTGACACAGACTTGAAGCAGGAGGAATGTGGCACGGCGGACGTCCCCCCCCCCGGCGACATAACTCCGAAACTTGACCCCGCGCGGAAAGTTGACGGAATTCGAATCACTCCAGGCCTTCACAACCTGGTCTGTCTCGCCGCCAGAACAAATAAATGCTTCTCCTGATTGCTGGAACGGTTTTTCTCCTCCGAACACGCCAGGGAACAGCCAGAGAGCAACGCAGGCACGTCGAGAATGCGCCGGTGTTCTCGGAAAGGAGGGGCCGCTGTGCAGGTTTTGGGGGTCCTGCAAGGTGGGTAGGCAACGGGGAAGGATTCCTGGGCAGGTCCCGAGGGCAATTGCTGGATATATTCAGCGGTCCTCGATTTACAACCATTTGTTTAGAGACGGTTCGAAGTTGCAACCACACTGGGGGGAAAAGGGGGACTTAAGAACTGGGCCCTCACGCTTGTTTCAACGTTCTTGCACTTACGACCGTTGCAGTATCCTTGCAGCTTGAGGCAGTCCTCGACTTACAACTATTCGCTTAGTGACCGTTTGAAGTTACAACAGCACCGAAAAAAGGGACATGACCGTTTCACATGCTATTATGGATGTTGGCGTTATCCTCCTGGTCACATATAAACAGAAATTCAGACGGTTAGCAACTGACTCGTATTTACGACGGTTGCAGCATCCCGGGCGGGGAGGTGTCACGTTCAGTCCCTTTCGCGACCTTCTGACGAGCAAAGTCAAATGGGGGAAGCCGGATTTGCTTAATGGCTGCTTGATTCGTTTAACAGCTGCGGGGATTCACTTAACAACCGTGGCAAACAAGGTCGTGAAATCAGGCATGACTCGCTTAAGAGCCGCCTTGCTTAGCCGTGGAAATTCTGGCCCCGATTGTAGTCGTAAGTTGAGGATTAATTATAAGTCCTTTGGTCAAGGACTGGAAACCTTTTATGGATCTTTGGCTGATAATGGGGGGGAAATGAATAGGTGATTTACGGGTTTGCTGATTAAAAAGAGTAGAATAAGAAAAGAAAGGAAGTATGATATAGAGGGAGGTGAAATAAGATATGTGGATTTCAGTACCCAGAATTCCCAGCCAGTGTGTTTGGACTTCAACACGCAGAATTCCCCAGTTAACATGAGTGGACTTCAATTCCCAGAATCCTCCAGTCAGCATGAGTGGACTTCAATTCCCAGAATTCCCCAGTTAACATGAATGGACCAATTCCCAGAATTCCCCAGTTAACATGAATGGACTTCAATTCCCAGAATTCCTCAGTCAGCATGAGTGGACTTCAATTCCCATAATTCCTCAATCAGCATGAGTGGACTTCAATTCCCATAATTCCTCAGTCAGCATGAGTGGACTTCAATTCCCAGAATTCCCCAGTTAATATCAATGGACTTCAATTCCCAGAATTCCTGTCAGCATGAGTGGACTTCAATTCCCAGAATTCCCCAGTTAATATCAATGGACTTCAATTCCCAGAATTCCTCAGTCAGCATGAGTGGACTTCAATTCCCAGAATTCCTCAGTCAGCATGAGTGGACTTCAATTCCCAGAATTCCCCAGTTAACATGAATGGACTTCAATTCCCAGAATTCCTCAGTCAGCATGAGTGGACTTCAATTCCCAGAATTCCCAAGTTAATATCAATGGACTTCAATTCCCAGAATTCCTGTCAGCATGAGTGGACTTCAACTCCCAGAATTCCCCAGTTAATATCAATGGACTTCAATTCCCAGAATTCCTGTCAGCATGAGTGGACTTCAATTCCCAGAATTCCTCAGTCAGCATGAGTGGACTTCAACACCCAGAACTGACCCTGCTGCAAGGAGAATTCTGGGAGTTGAAGTCCGCTCCATCTTAGAAGTGGCCAAGCTTGAGAAACTCCGATCCAGACTGTCCTTCCTCTGTGACGGACACTATCCAGGAGATGACAACCTCAGAAGGCAGTAACCGTAACAAGAGTTGGAAGGGACTTTGGAGGTCATCAAATCCAACCCCCTGCTCGCGCAGGAGACCTACACTAGGGATTCGAACCGCCGAACTGCCCACCTTTCTGATCGACCAGCTCAGTGTCTTAGCCACTGAGCCACCTAGCCAGGCTTTCAAGAGGATCTCGCGGGGCCTTCCGGAGGTCACACCTGGTCCAAGGTCCTTTGCTATGCATTCTGGGAAATCTCCTTGGAAAGCTCAGCTGATCCTCGGCCATTCCAGAGTTGCAAATTTGGCTGAAAGTCTCCAATACGAACACTCTTCAGTGGCATGCACACAGAGAGGAGAAAACATCGGAGCACATCTGGCGGGTTGTGTGTCACCCCCAAAGAATGCACCCTCCTCCCCTCTGGACCCACAAAAAATATCAGCTTTTTCTGCACAGCCAGAGCAAAAATCCTTCGCTTGTTAGGAATGAGGGATGGGATGGGTGCATGGCGTACTTTGAAATGGATCTTCTAAATACCCACCCCAACTCCTGGTCCTGAGAATCTGTATCTGTTTGGCGTGAAGCTGCTGTTCCCCAGGGCTTCAATCAGAATAGAGCTCGAAGAGACCTTGGAGGTCATCTAGTCCAACCTCCAGCTCATACAGGACCTTTAGAATCAGGGGTGAAATCCAGCAGGTTCTGAACAGGTTCTGGAGAAATTTTGAGCAGTTCGGAGAACCGGCAAATATCACCTCTGGCTGGCCCCAGAGTGGGGTGGGAATGGGGATTTTGCAATATCTTTTCCCCTGGGGTGGGGTGAGAATGGGGATTTTGCAATATCTTTTCCCCCTGGAGTGGGGTGGGAATGGGGATTTTGCAATATCTTTTCCCCTGGGGTGGGGTGGGAATGGGGATTTTGCAATATCTTTTCCCCTGGGTGGGGTGAGAATGGGGATTTTGCAATATCTTTTCCCCTGGAGTGGGGTGGGAATGGGGATTTTGCAATATCTTTTCCCCTGGAGTGGGGTGGAAATGGGGATTTTGCAATAACTTTTCCCCTGGAGTGGGGAATGGGGGTGGGAATGGGGATTTTGCAATATCTTTTCCCCTGGAGTGGGGTGGGAATGGGAAATTTGCAACATCTTTTCCCCTGGAGTGGGGAATGGGGATTTTGCAATATCTTTTCCCCCGGAGTGGGGTGGAAATGGGGATTTTGCAATATATTTTCCCCTGGAGTAGGGTGGGAATGGGGATTTTGCAGTATCCTTCTCCTGCCACACCTACCCAGACACGCCCACCAAGCCACGCCTATAGAACCAGTAGTAAAAAAAAAATTTGGATTTCACCACTGCTTAGAATCATGGAATCATAGAGTTGGAAGGGACTTGTGTGATCATCCAGTCCAACCCCCTACTCAAGCAGGTGACCCAATCCTGTTTCAGATAAGTGACAGTCCAGTCTTTTCTTTAAAAACAAAAAACTCCCAGTGATGGAGCCCCTACTACAACTTCTGAAGATTAGCAAACGTGACTTTTAAATTATGCCTTGGATAGCCAGAGGGGGCCCATATGGTTTCAATGAGGATAGGGGATATTTATGCGCGCACGGTACACGCATGTGAAATAAATAGACATGCATGTGTGTTTTGTCTCCCTCGTTGCACTGTCCCAGAAAAAACATCTGTTGCATGAAGATCGTTAAAATTTCCCAGCGGGGTAATAAAGGACATTTTCCAGTTTGTGGGAGCCAGAGTAAGTACATATAGTTCCCCACTTATAACCATTCATTTAGTGACCGTTCGAAGTTACAACGTCAGTGGAAAAAAAAGGACGGACCGTTTTTCACACTTTGCAGCATCCTCCATGGTCATATGATCGAAATTCAGAGGCTTGGCAACTAACTCATACTTATGACCATCACGGTGTCCTAGAGTCCCCTTTTGTGACCTTCTGAAGCCCAGATTCACTTAACAACCATGTGACTAACTTAGCAACTGCAGGGAACCGAGGGGAAGACAGGTCGCAGAATGGGGCGAGACTCACTTAGTGACCATCTTGCTTAGCAGTGGAAATTTTGGGCTCCGTTGTGGGTCATAAGTCGAGGACTTCCCTGGATGTTATAGCTGAATCTATCTCCATGCAACGAGACTGTGTTTCTGATGTCCTGTTGTGGAGACACACCAACCAAGAAGCAGCGTAATAAATATTCTTCCGGCTTTATTTTCATTCACACCGGATCCCAAATCCCTCTTGTTCTCCTCCGATGTTGTCAGAGAAAGAATGAAAAGCGCCTGGAACTGTGAAATCCTATTTTTTTGTTAATTCTCTCTGCCGATTCTGACAAAGATGTGGGTTTTTCACTCAGGATCCAATTTAAACTACCCTCAGGTCACAGAGACAATTCTAAGTCCTCGTCTTCCACAAAAGTCTATGGCAGCTAGTCCTCGGCCTACAACCGTCTTCCCTGCCCTTGCCCTGCTTTTCAAGTTATCAGATGTAAAATTTACACCGGACACAGGAGAGGAATAAGTGCATTGCAGCGACTCACTTAACAAAACAACTGTGAACAGAAAGGCCGTAAAATTATTAGGTTATCTGAGGGACCGTCTCTTGCCGGTCACATCTACCCGACCATAGGTGGAATTCACATACTGTAGCAATTGGTTCGCCCAGCACTAGGAAATGTGAGCGCATGAGCTATCCGTCTGTGCATGTATGCGGCGTCACAAAATACAGCGATATATTATTTATTTATTTATTTATTTATTTTATCATATTTGTATACCGCCCTACTCCCGCAGGACTCAGATATAGAACAGGATTGCACCCGGGCGGGTGGGCAGGTCGTCAGGCCCACTCGGGCTCACCCACAGGTCGCCACTACCAGTTTGCTCGAACTGGTCCTGAATACCAGCTCTGTACCCGACCCGCCAGAGCGGGGAGGCAGGGAATGCTGCGGGTCCATCCCCGAGGAAGATACACCTGGTGGGAGCCAAAAGAAGGGCCTTCTCCGTGGTGGCTCCCTCTCTCTCTGGACCATCATCCCCCCAGAGATTAGAATGCCCCCCCCCCACTCTAACTGTCTTCCGGAAGGCGCTGAAGACATTTGTTCTGCCAGCGGGCCTGGGGAACCCAGAGCGGGAGGGAGCCCATGAAATGGCTCGTGTGATCGGCTGTCGCCGGGGTGGTGGCGGTGATTTTATTATATTATACCAGTGGTGGGTTCCAACCGGTGTTACTACCAGTTCTCTTCGCGCACATGCGCCAAACTTGCGTCCACGCCAGTGCGTTAGGTTTCTGGCCAGCTGAGGTGTGGCAATCCACTCTGCCGCACCTATCAGTTGGACTAAAAACCAAGAAATAAAGGTAGAAATAAAGCAGGGGAAGGCAGGGGGCCCCAGCTCCCAGTCACAGAGAACCGGTTCGATGACGTCACATCGTCATCGCTACCGGCTCGGCCGAACCGGGCCGAACCGGGAGCAACCCACCATTGTATTATACCATATTAATTTATTTGATTCTTTTTATTAGTTTTTATTGTTTTAAATGTGGTTTTATACTCTGTAACAGAGGTGGGTTTCAGCAGGTTCTGACCAGTTCTGGAGAACCGGTAGCGGAAATTTTGAGTAGTTCGGAGAACCGGTAGTAAAATTTCTGAGTGCCCCCCCCTCCCCCATCTCTTCTCTGCCTCTCAATTCGCAGCTGGTCGGGAGGGAATGGGGATTCTGCACTATCCTTCCCCTGGAGTGGGTGGGAATGGGGATTTTGCAGTATCCTTCCCCTGCCACGCCCACCAAACCACGCCCACGGAATCGGTAGTAAAAAAATTTGAAACCCAACACTGCTCTGTAAGCCGCCTTGAGTCACCGTGGATGAATAGGCGGCAATATAAATTCAATAAGTAAATAAGTAAGTAAGTAAGTAAGTAAGTAAGTAAGTAAGTAAGTAAGTAAGTAAGTAAGTAAGTTAGTAAGTTAGTAAGTAAATAAGTAAGTAAACAAACAAACAAACAAATAAATAAATAAGGCAAAATTTACTTCACCAAGTTCTCACCTATCGAAGGAAATTTTGGTCGTAAATCGAGGACTGCCTGTAGGAATTTCCTTCTTCCCATTTCAAATGGAAACAGACCCCCTACTCCACCCCCCCCCCCCCGGCATGAAATGGGAAATCTTTTCACCCTAAACAATCGGGTTTCTTCTTTAATGAACGCCAAAATGGAAAATGGTGAAAAACGAGTCAGAACTGGGAAAAGTACAGGGTGAGAAAGGTGAAGCCGTAAATTTATTTGCAGCAAGAATCTATTTTTTAAAAAAGGGGATATGGAGGCCTCTGGGTTTAAAAGGTTTCTAGCTAGAAGGTGCCGGGTGAATTTTAAACAGGGATGCATACAGCACAAAATGAGTAGATTCGGGGAGATTTACATGGGGCTCATGCAGGAGGCGAATTACAAAAGGGCTTTTTTTTTATTTTTGTACTTGGAAAGTTGAAGAAATCAAAAGAGTGCAAGAGGCTTTTCAGATTTTGGCTGAATCTGAACTCTTGACTCCCAGAATTCCCCAGACAGGATGTTTTGAGAGGGGTGGATTTCAACTCCCAGAATTGAGACTGCTGGCAGGAGAATTCTGGGAAGTGAAGTCCCTTTCCCCTTATCCTCCCTCCTTCCTTCCTTCCTTCCTTCCTTCCTTCCTTCCTTCCTTCCTTCCTTCCCCTTCCCCTACTCCTTGCTTCCTTCTTTTTTCTTTCTTTTTCTCCCTTTTCCTTTCCTTTCAGTACCTTTCAGTTCCTTTTTTTCCTTTCCTTTCCTTTCCTTTCCTTTCCTTTCCTTTCCTTGTTTTGCCTTCCTTCCTTTCTTCCATGCATCATCTTCCTCCCTCATTCCTTCTTTCCTTACCATCTTATTCCATCTGTAATCAATCCTTCCTTTCTTCCCCTTCCTTCCTCCCTCCCTCCCTTCCCCTTGCCCTTGCCCTTCCCCTACTCCTTCCTTCCTTCTGTTTTCTTTCTTTTTTCTCTCCCTTTTCCTTTCCTTTCAATTCCTTTTTTCCTTTCCTTTCCTTTCCTTTCCTTTCCTTTCCTTGTTTTGCCTTCCTTCCTTTCTTCCATGCATCATCTTCCTCCCTCATTCCTTCTTTCCTTACCATCTTATTCCATCTGTAATCAATCCTTCCTTCCTTCCCCTTCCTTCCTCCCTCCCTCCCTTCCCCTTGCCCTTGCCCTTCCCCTACTCCTTCCTTCCTTCTGTTTTCTTTCTTTTTTCTCTCCCTTTTCCTTTCCTTTCAGTTCCTTTTTTCCTTTCCTTTCCTTTCCTTTCCTTTCCATTCCATTCCTTGTTTTGCCTACCTGCCTGCCTTCCCCTTCTCCTTGCTTCCTTTTTTCTTTCTTTCTCTCCCTTTTTCTTTCCTTTCAGTACCTTTCAGTTCCTTTTTTTCCTTTCCTTTCCTTTCCTTTCCTTTCCTTTCCTTGTTTTGCCTTCCTTCCTTTCTTCCATGCATCATCTTCCTCCCTCATTCCTTCTTTCCTTACCATCTTATTCCATCTGTAATCAATCCTTCCTTTCTTCCCCTTCCTCCCTCCCTCCCTCCTTCTGTTTTCTTTCTTTCTTTCTTTCTCTCCCTTTTCCTTTCCTTTCAGTTCCTTTTTTCCTTTCCTTTCCTTTCCTTTCCTTTCCATTCCATTCCTTGTTTTGCCTACCTGCCTGCCTTCCCCTTCTCCTTGCTTCCTTTTTTCTTTCTTTCTCTCCCTTTTTCTTTCCTTTCAGTACCTTTCAGTTCCTTTTTTTCCTTTCCTTTCCTTTCCTTTCCTTTCCTTTCCTTGTTTTGCCTTCCTTCCTTTCTTCCATGCATCATCTTCCTCCCTCATTCCTTCTTTCCTTACCATCTTATTCCATCTGTAATCAATCCTTCCTTTCTTCCCCTTCCTCCCTCCCTCCTTCTGTTTTCTTTCTTTCTTTCTTTCTCTCCCTTTTCCTTTCCTTTCAGTTCCTTTTTTCCTTTCCTTTCCTTTCCTTTCCATTCCATTCCTTGTTTTGCCTACCTGCCTGCCTTCCCCTTCTCCTTGCTTCCTTCTTTTTTCTTTCTTTCTCTCCCTTTTTCTTTCCTTTCCTTTCCATTCCTTCCTTCCTTCCATGCATCATCTTCCTCCCTCATTCCTTCTTTCCTTCCCTTCTTATTCCATCTGTAATCAATCCTTCCTTCCTTCCCCTCCCTCCCTCCCTCCCTTCCCCTTCCCCTTCCACTACTCCTTCCATCCTTCTGTTTTCTTTCTTTCTCTCCCTTTTCCTTTCAGTTCCTTTTTTCCCTTTCCTTTCCTTTCTTTTCCTTGTTTTGCCTTCCTTCCTTCCATCCATCCAACCAACATCTTCTTCCCTCATTCCTTCTTTCCTTCCCTTCTTATAACATCTGTAATCAATCCTTCCTTCCATCATCTTCCTCCCTCCCTCTTTCCTTTCTCCTTCTTTTTTTCTTTCTTCTTCCCTCCTTCCTTCTTTCCTTCCCTCCTTATTCCATCTGTAATCCTCCTTCTTTCCTTCCTTCCTTTCTTCCTTCCTTCCCCTAACCCTTCAAAACCTTGCCACTTAGGGAGGCTGGCTGTGGAATTCAGGGAATTGAAATCCAGACGTCTTAAAGTTCCCATGGCTGAGTCTATTTGATGAGTTTGCTTCTTTAATTTCCCGTGGAAAATTATATCTAATTTATGACAAGATTCCCTTAACAATCCCCTTGTTTAACACCTGACCCAAACTGGGTCGTATGCCGAGGACTGCCTGTGCCTATAATTGCAACCACGTTTTTTTTTTTTTTAAACCAATCAAAATTGACACAGGAGATTGTGCACAGGAGGTTTTTGTTGACTGGTGTGTCAGGCAGTTGTGAGTCCAGAGAGTTGTGTGAAAATAGGAACTGGCTGAGAGTCTCCTCCCATTGCTGCTGTTCCGTGTGTGTGTGTGTGTGTGGTTTTGTGTGTTGGATCTTGGGGCTGAGAAAGCCTCTTCTTCGCTCCAAAGCTGGGAAGTTTTGTCACCTGGAAACAATTTGCTAGTTGTGATTTTGTTCTTTAATGTGGATTTGTGGGTTCCACTGCCCTCCGTAGCAAGGAAGGGCCGAAGTTCCCTTTTGGGTCCTCAAATTAAAGACTTCCTGGTGTCTTTTGGTGTTTTTGGCTTTCTCAAAGTACTTCCTCCTCTCCTGACTCTGTAATTGAATTCAGCTTTATCCAGCTTGGCAGCTGTAAGACTGGTGGACTTCAGTTCCCAGAATCCCCCGGCCAGCATGCTATAAGAGGGGAGGGCTTCCTTTCCCAGAATCCCCCAGTCGGTATGCTTTAAGAGGGTTGGACTCCAACTCCCAGAATTCCCCATCCAGCAATGCAATGATTTGCTTAACAACTGTGGTATAAAAAAGTTTTTAAAATCAGCCCCAACTCAGTGGAGATTCTGCAGACCAGTCTTAAGTCATTTTTTCATCACCGTCGTAACTTCAAACGGTGGCTGAACGAATTGGTCGTTAAGTCGGGGACTCCCTGTAGAAAAAAAGATTCTCTGACACTGGGGAGTTTTGGCTTCACAGCCATGTGAGTCACTTAACGACTGCAGTGCCTCTCTTAACAACCGTGGGAAAAACAGACATGAAATTCAGCACGACTCGCTTAAGAACTCCCTTGCCCAGAAGCAGTAACTCTGGTGCCAAGTGTGGTCGTAAATCGAGGACCACCTGTAGTGCACATGTTTGGAGAACTGTCTGCAAAATGCTCCTAATGCCATGATGCAACCTTTAAATTTTACAAAGGAGAAACTGAGTTAAAGCAACGGATCGGAGTTCAGAATTCTCCAGTCTCAGAATGACTCTGAACCAGAGCAGAGTTCACTGCGAGGCCGATAAGGTTAAAAATTAATGGATGATTAAACTATCGTAGGAATTGCACCCCAATACAAAAAAAAAACAAAAACCAGGCAGTCCTCGAGTTACGACCACCATAGAGCCCAACATTTCTGCTTCTAAGGGAGACAGTTGTTCAGTGAGTTTTGCCACAATTTTATTACCTTTCTTGCCGCAGTTGGTAAGTGAATCCATGCAGTTGCTATGTTAGGAACATGGTTGTTAAGCGAATCCCTCATTGCTTGTCAAAAGGTTGCAAAAGGGAATCATGTGAGCCCAGGACACTGTGACGGTCATAAATATGAATCAGTTGCCAAGTACCTGAAATTGGATGATGTGACCATGGGGATGCTGTAATGATCATAAGGTCATAAGTCACTTTTTTCAGTGCCTTTGTATCTTTGAACAGTCACTAAATGAATGGCTATAAATCAAGGACTAAGAAAGAAAGAAAGAGAGAGAGAGAGGAAAGAGAAGGAGGAGGAGGAGGAGAAGAAAAGAAGAAAAAGAAAGAGAAAGAAAGAAAAAAGGCAGGGAGGGAGGGAGAAGAGAGAGAGAAAGAAAAAGAAGGAAGGAAGGAAGGAGTCACCCCTCTTTCCACTACTTTGAACAGTCACTAAATGAATTGTCGTAAGTCGAGGACTGCTGTACATTAACACGATGGAATTAATTTTGATTTCTTTTTCTAATATTGCCATCATTTTTGGCTCTGGACTGTGAAAAAATAATCCCAAAGTTATACAACTGGGTGGATTATTTTATTTTATTTTATTTTTCGGTGTTGCCATCCTTTGGGTCCAGAAAGTGAGGGGGGGAAAAAAATACATTTTCCCGTAGCATTGTCGAAAGATTTATCCACTTTATATGCCCGAATAAAACAGGACAAGGCATTAGCAAATTAAACAAATAATCTGACAATTTATTTCCTCCCCAAAGTGCTTTCATCTGCAGAAAAATGTGCTAATGAGAATCTCAACGATATGCAAATTCCGTATTGTGCCGAAAAAAAATGTATAATTGGATTTTACTACAACAATTGGTGAATAACCTATCCTTCTAATCTCCTGTAATTTTTCTAGTGATGGAGTTGCGTAACATTTTAATTTTGCTATGTCTACCTGGTTTAATAACTCAGGATAATTTATTCCTCCGAAGGCTGTGGCCATGTCACCATTTCAATAAAACATAGCAAAAGTCTAAATCTCAGAATTCTTTTTTGAGATTTCAAAATGCAGGAAGGAAAAAAAAAACCCTCAACATGCAACCATGGTAGAAATCAAGGGCTACCTGTAATCTGCAGGTAACAGCCGGCTGCAGACCGTTTTAAAGAGCCCCCAGCTGGATCTGGCTGGAAGGAACAATGGAGGCAGCCTCAAGCCAGACAGCCAGATCCCAGGAATGCTCACCCTGAGGTCACGGGTTCAATTCCTGCTGGGGAGGGGGACTGAAAGCCATTGTCCTTTTAAACAGCTGCATAGGGCTCGGTTTGTTCCCAGCCCCAAAAATGGAACTATAACGCCACCTTGCAAGAATTCAAACAGCTTCTTAAACTCCTCCTGAATTCCTCGCTGAGATGTAAAAATGGATTTATTTTATTTTACCGCTTTTGTTTCGTTTCGTTTCATGGTACAGGCAGTCCTCGACTTACGACCGCAATGAAGCGCAGGATTTCCGTGGCCAAGTGGTAAAAGTGAGCTTTCCCCCCGTTTTACGACCTTATCTTGCCACGGTTGTTAAACCGAATCGCTGCAGCTGTTAAGTTAGCAACACAGTTGTAAATCCCTGAAGTGAATTGCTGCAGGGTTGTTTTTTTTTTTTTAACAGATTAACAAAGTTGGGAGGGACCTTGTAAGGTCATCTAGTCCAACCCTCCACCCAAGCAGGAGACCCTACACTGTTTCTGACAAATGGCAGTCCAATCTCTTCTTGAAAGCTTCCAGGGATGAAGTTCCCACAACTTCTGAAGGCAACTTCTGTTCCATCGGTTGATGGTTCTCACTTTGTTAATAGTTGTTAAGTTAGTCACATGGTCGTTAAATGAATCTGTCTTCTCCATTGACTTTGCTTGTGAGAAGGTCGCAAAATATGATCGTGGGACACTGCAACTGTCATAAATATGAGTCAGCTGCAACCGTCCAAAAGTGACTATGGGGATAACTGCAGCGGTTGTAAGTGTGAAAAACGGTAATATGCCTGGGACATTTCCTTCTCATTGTTTTATTCTGGAATAAGTTTTGTTTTTCTGGTCTAGCTTGCCCTCCTTACAGTCTTCGCATCGTGCGATTCACTTAACGTCTGCGATGATTCGTTTAACAACTGTGTGAAAAAAGGTCATAAAATTGAATCCCAATTGTGGTCGGAAGGTGAGGACTACTAGTATATCTCCCCTTCCCGCTGGTCTTCTCTTTCTTTCCATCTTCCCCAGTATTATAAAATTCTCCAAAAGATCTTCTCATAATGAGTTCGGTCTACTACTGGTAGTTTAAGACACCAGACTAAAAGTAGGAGACAAGGAGTTCTAGTCCCACCTTAGGCATGAAAGGCAACTGGGTGATTTTGGGCCAATCACCAGGAGACGGTGAGTTCTAGTCCCACTTTAGGCGTGAAAGCCAACTTGGTAACTTTGAGCCAATCACCATGAGATGGTGAGTTCTAGTCCCACTTTAGGCGTGAAAGCCAACTGGGTAACTTTGGGCCAATCACCAGGAGACGGTGAGTTCTAGTCCCACTTTAGGCGTGAAAGCCAACTGGGTAACTTTGAGCCAATCACCAGGAGATGGTGAGTTCTAGTCCCACTTTAGGCGTGAAAGCCAACTTGGTAACTTTGAGCCAATCACCAGGAGACGGTGAGTTCTAGTCCCACTTTAGGCGTGAAAGCCAACTGGGTAACTTTGGGCCAATCACCAGGAGACGGTGAGTTCTAGTCCCGCCTTAGGCATGAAAGCCAGTTGGGTGACTTTGGGCCAATCACCAGGAGACAGTGAGTTCTAGTCCCACTTTAGGCTGAAAGCCAACTTGGTAACTTTGAGCCAATCACCAGGAGATGGTGAGTTCTAGTCCCACTTTAGGCGTGAAAGCCAACTGGGTAACTTTGGGCCAATCACCAGGAGACGGTGAGTTCTAGTCCCACTTTAGGCGTGAAAGCCAACTGGGTAACTTTGGGCCAATCACCAGGAGACGGTGAGTTCTAGTCCCACTTTAGGCGTGAAAGCCAACTGGGTAACTTTGGGCCAATCACCAGGAGACGGTGAGTTCTAGTCCCACCTTAGGCGTGAAAGCCAACTGGGTAACTTTGGGCCAATCACCAGGAGACGGTGAGTTCTAGTCCCGCCTTAGGCATGAAAGCCAACTGGGTAACTTTGGGCCAATCACCAGGAGACGGTGAGTTCTAGTCCTACCTTAGGCGTGAAAGCCAAGTGGGTAACTTTGGGCCAATCACCAGGAGACGGTGAGTTCTAGTCCCACCTTAGGCGTGAAAGCCAAGTGGGTAACTCTGGGCCAATCACCAGGAGACGGTGAGTTCTAGTCCCACCTTAGGCGTGAAAGCCAAGTGGGTAACTCTGGGCCAATCACCAGGAGACGGTGAGTTCTAGTCCCACCTTAGGCGTGAAAGCCAACTGGGTAACTTTAGCCTGTCCCTCTCTCTCATCCCACTCAAACTCACAGGGTTGTTGCTCTGGGGAAAAGCAGACCAGGAAGGAATATTAGACATGTTCGCCATCTTGAGTTATTAATAAAAATAATAAAGTCAGGATACAAGCAAATAAATAAATGTTCCAAACAGAATTCTTGTTGCCAAACGTGGCCATTTATTATCATAAAATGAGCACAATGTTTGAAATCCTCAAGAATTACAACAGCTCCAATTGTGCTCCTAAAGTTCCAGCAATTGCTACTTTCATCGGTCCAGACCTATGCTTTTTATCGTTCAGTTTGTGGCTTCATCCCTAGAGACCCCTTAAAAAGCGCCCTTCGTCTCCTTTGTTGTTGGCAAATCTTCTCTGAAATATTGGGGAGCTGTTCTCCTCAGGTTTTGCACCCCATAATTCTTTGAATGAGGCAAAAGGGGGATGGAAAAGGAAGAAAATAAGAGGATAAACCTCATTTTCATCCAAAGGTGTCCAGTGTTTACATCTCCTTGCCAAAAACTCCACCACTGTCTTTGAGGAGAACATCTCCAGATGTTTGGATCTCAATACATGAGGAAATTGGAAAGAAAAACACTGGAGGAAACTGGTCCATAAAGCTAGTAATACCCATAAAACATCCCCTTATCACATCCCAAATACATGTAGTCCTCGACTTACGACCCAACTGAGCCCAAAATTTCCATCGCTAAGCGAGACCTTTGTTAAGCGAGTCTTGCCTCATTTTACGACCTTTCCTGCCACCATCGCTGTTTCAAAGGCCCTTGAACTGGAGGTGAGCAATGATTAGCCAAGTTAAATCTGCAGGGAATCCTTGCCAAAGCTGTTAAGTGAATCACTGTGGTTGTTAAGTGAGTCACAAAGTTGTTAAATGAACCTGGCTTCCCCCTTGACTTTGCTCATCAGCAGGTTGCAAAAGGAGATTACATGACCACGACAACCGTCATAAATATGAGTCAGTTGCCAAGCGTCTGAATTTTGAACATGTGGCCTGGGGTGTGAGTATGAGCTGCAATGGTCGTAAGTGTGAAAAACAGTTTTAAGTCACGTGTTTTCAGTACTGTTGTAACTATGAATGGTCATTGAATGAACAGTTATAGGTTGAGGAGTACGTATGCAGTGAGAGACAGGGGAGAAAGAGGGAAAGAAAAAGAAAGGAAGGAAGAGAAGAAAGAAAGAAAGAAAGAAAGAAAGAAAGAAAGAAAGAAAGAAAGAAAGAAAGAAAGAAAGAAAAAGGAAGGAAGGAAGGAAGGAAGGAAGAAAAAGAAAGAAAGGAAAGAGGAAAGGAGGAAAGAAAGAAGAAAGAAGAAAAGGAAAGGAAAAAAGAGGAAGGAAGGAAGGGAGGAAGAAAGAAAGAAAGAAGAAAAGGAAAAAAGGAAGGAAAGCAGGAAGAAAAAGAAAAAGAAAAGAGGAAAGAGGAAAGGAGGAAAGAAAGAAGAAAGAAGAAAAGGAAAAAAGAGGAAGGAAGGAAGAAAGAGAAGAAAAGAAGAAAAGGAAAAAAGAGGAAGGAAGGAAAGAAGGAAGAAAGAAAGAAAGAAAGAAAGAAAGAAAGAAAGAAAGAAAGAAAGAAAGAAAGAAGAAAAGGAAAAAAGAAAGGAAGGAAAGCAGGAAGAAAAAGAAAGAAAGAAATGAGGAAAGAGGAAAGGAGGAAAGAAAGAAAGAAGAAAGAAGAAAAGAAAAGGAAAAAAAGGAAGGAAGAAAAGAAAAAAGAGGAAGGAAGGAAGAAAGAAGAAAAGAAGAAAAGGAAAAAAGGGGAAGAAAGGAAGGAAGGAAGGAGGGAAGGAGTCACCTCTTTTTTGCAAGAGTTGTTAAGTGAATCCGGCTTCTCCACTGCTTGTCAGAAGGTCGCAAAAGGGGATCACATGACCCGCAGGGGACACTGGGACCGTCGTAAATGTGAGTCAGTTGGCAAGCATCTGAATTTTAACCCGTGATCCCAGGGAGATTGCAACGGTCATTAAGTACAAAAAAACGCTCATTCGTCCCTTTTCCCAGGGCCGTTGCAACTTCGAACGGTCACTAAACGAACTGTTGTAAAGCGAGGACCCCCTGCCGAGAGCTGGGGGTCCCTAGGTCGAAACTAAACAACACCTTTTTGTTCCCAGAAGTCAGCACAAGAGCCCATGCCCATGTGTGGAATTGTGCGGATGTGTTTGCCGAGATACGAGTCCTTCCTAAGTGATTCCAGATTTGGCTTTCGTGAAATTTCTCAGGGCCGAGAGCGTGTTTGGGACACGTGCCCAGATTTTGCCTTTTGTGATGTTGTTTCTCTGCTCAGAGGAGGGCTGTTGTCAATTTCGATGTGTGGCATTCCTTTTTGTGTTTGATTTGTGTTGGGAACGGCTGCAATCCCACTCGCCATAATAAGCAGCAGACCGAAATATTACAGATGTAAGCAGATTTATTCCTACACTTAAATCCTCGCGTAGAAATAAATTTAGCGACCGTCCCAAGATACAACGGCACTGAAAAAAGGTTTCAGTGGTTTGTTTTTCACACTTATGACCGTTGCAGCATCCCCCGTGGTCACATGACGCTTGGCCACTGACTCGTATTTATGACGGTCACAGGGGACACGCAGTCCCCTTTTGCGAACTTCTGACAAGAAAAATCAATGGGGAAGTAAGACTCACTTAAGGACCGTGTGACTAATTTAACAACTGCAGTGAATCACTTAACAACCGTGGCCAGAAAAGACGTAAAATGGGGCAAAACTCATTTAATAAATGTCTCATAGAAATGTTGGGCTCAATTGTTGTCGTAAGTCGAGGACTACTTATATATACTTATAAATATAACAGCCCTCTGCCCTCTCCCAATTTTTAAACAACTATTTGAAGATTATTAACCTGTCATCTCTCTATTAATGACAAAGTAGTTAACAGATAAAACCCATAGCTAAAGAAAGCAAGATAAAAATTTCTATTAAGAAACCTATTGGTAAGGATGATTGAATGGACTTCTGAGCATGGAATTAACCTGAATTTAAGCCTTTGAATCGAATTGTGGGCAGCCATAAGCATCGCGTGCCTGGCTCTGTTGGAGCCACTGAATCAGATCGAGATGATGGATCAGATTCAGCTGGGGATCCAAATCAGATCAGAATTGATCCAGATGCACCTGGCATTTAGCTTCTCGTTTATTTTATTTACACATCTTTCTTTTTCCAGTGTGCTTTATGTAGCTAACAAGCTAACACTGACACAAAGATGGGAAGGTGCAGGGAGGAGGAGGAGGAGGAGGAGGAGGAGGAGGAGGAGGAGGAGGAGGAGGAGGAGGAGAACAGAGGGGTCCTCGGTGCTCTGTAAATTTGGTAGTTTCCTTGCAGACATTTCATGACCCAACTAGGGAATGTCATCAGTGCTGGAAGGGAGGAGGAGGAGGAGGAGGAGGAGGAGGAGGAGGAGGAGGAGGAGGAGGAGGAGGAGGAGAACAGGGAAAAGAGCCTTGGTAGTACAGTGGTCTAAGGCAGCCTGTTATTAAGCTGGTTATTAAGACCAGCTGCCTGCAATTACTGCAGGTTCGAATCTCGCCAAGGCTGAAGGTTGACTCAGCCTTCCATCCTTTCTAAGGTAGGTAAAATGAGGACCTGGATTGTGGGGCAATAAGCTGACTTTGTATAAAATATACAAAAGTATGAAGGCTATTGCTTAACGCATTGTAAACCGCCCTGAGTCTCCGGAGAAGGGCGGCATATAAATCAAATTTAAAAAAAAAAAAAAACAGAGGGGTCCTTGGTGCTCTGTAAATTTGGTAGTTTCCTTGGAGACGTTTCATGACCCAACTAGGGAATGTCATCAGAAGAAGAGAGGGGTCTATGGATCGGAGGAGAAGAGGGGGAGGAGGACTGGGGGGGTCCTAGATGCTCTCTGAGTTCAGTTACTTTCTTGCAGACATTTTCATCACCAAAGCAAATAACGTCATCAGTGCTAGAAGTGAGTGGGGTTCTCTCAGTCAGTGTTAGACTGATGATGTTATCTGGTTTGGTAACAAGATGTCTGCAAAAAAAACCCCCAACTAAGCTCAGAAAGCAGCAAGGACACCATAGTGTGGACTTATGTAATCGACAAAGTTTTCTTCAATTCGGTGTTCCCACCAATTTATCATTCTTGGCATACGATGATTTTGACAGATGTTACCGCAATTCATTTCGACAACTGTTTTAAATCCTATTATTACGGCAGGTCCCAGAAATCAACCAGATGTTCAGGCTGTATTTGGCAATTTTGTCCACCTCTCGAGTTCTTCCCAAGGACCTGGACTAGACAGATGTTAGGTTGTTAAAAGTTTTTGTCGCAGGATGTCAGTGGTTCTGAGTAAACCTGCCTTTTGCATTTGACTGAGCCCCAAATTTATGTCTTCCTAAGCGAGACAGTTGTTAAATGAGTTGTGCCCCATTTTACGACCTTCCTTGCCACTGTTGTTAAGTGAATCACCGTGGTTCTGAGTAAACCTGCCTTTTGCATTTGACTGAGCCCCAAATTTATGTCTTCCTAAGCGAGACAGTTGTTAAATGAGTTGTGCCCCATTTTACGACCTTCCTTGCCACTGTTGTTAAGTGAATCACCGCCGCTGTTCAGTTAGTAACACGGTTCTTAAGCGAATCTGCCTTCCACATTGACTTTGCTTGCCAAAAGGGGATCATGTGATTCTGGGACACTGCAGCCGTCATAAATACAAGTCAATTGCCAAGCGTCTGAATTTTAATCATGTGACCCTGGAGATGGTACAACGGTCGTAAGGGTTAAAACAGTCCCAAGTTTTTTATTTTTTTTTTTCATTTTAGTAAATTCGAACACTCACTAACCAAATGGTTTTAAGTCCACTACAGTGGCTAGCTTATGGGACACGGAGGTTCAGTGGCTAAGATGCTGAGCTTGTTGATCGGAAGGTCGGCAGTTCAGCGGTTCGAATCCGAGTGCCGTGTAATGGGGTGAGCTCCCGTGACTTGTCCCAGCTTCTGCCAACCTAGCAGTTCGAAAGCAGGTAAAAAATGCAAGTAGAAAAATAGGGGCCACCTTTGGTGGGAAGGGAAGAGCGTTCCGTGCGCCTTTGGTGTTGAGTCATGCTGGCCACGTGCCACGGAGACGACTTCGGACACCGCTGGCTCTTCGGCTTTGGAACGGAGATGAGTACTGCCCCCTAGAGTCGGGAACAACTAGCACGTATGTGCGAGGGGAACCTTTACCTTTACCTTACAGTGGCTAGCAGTGCATTATAAGCTCTGAAACACACTTTCTAAGGCCCTTCGTAACTTTGATTTAGCCACTAGTTGTAAGCTGACGACTCTCTATCGGTGGCTCTTTTTGCAAAAACTCCAGCTGAGCGCAGCCAATTAGGCCAATCCCAAATCATCTTTCAGAGTTACACAAAGACACACAAAAATAAGATGTTTTCCACGGACGAAAGAACGGTGGAAGGCTGCGATGAATCAGACAGACACACACACAGGAGAAAGAATAAATTTCCTACCATGCGAGCCAAACCTTCACCAGTTTTTAACCCCTGTTTACAGCTCATCCCTTTTTTCCGGCAAACGTTGTGTTGCAATCCCTCATCCTCCATCGGGATCGACTTCACTTCCCGCTGTGATTTAGCCACAGTTATCGGCTGGGTCTTATAATCTGAGGTTAGTTTTAGGATAGCTAGCATGCGTCATGAAGTCAGGGGGGAAAAAAAAAACAGAATAAACATGATGACCCGTTGATTCATTCCTCTGTTAAATCACCAAAAAAATCTGAAGACTTTAACCCAGAAATTGAATTGTTTGACTCAAAAGAATATTTGGCATCGCTCGCCTTAAGTAAACACGGACATTTTTTCTCCAAAGATTTGAATTGCATTTTGCTGGGAAACTTGGAGAGCATTCAAGTCTCTGCTCTTAAAAAAAGAAATGAAGAGATATTATTTTTGTAACGAGGAAAAAGAAAAAAGCCATCGTCTGTGGTTTTGCAGCCGCTGATTTCCTGTAAAAGTTAAGGCTGGAAAGACGTTAAAATAAATACATCTTTGTCAGCCAGCTGGACATACTGGGGTTATAATAGTAAAACAGTAGCAGGATTTACCCGGGAACTAGAGAATTACTTGGCGTGAATGTCGTACCAGAAAAGCTTCCAGAAAGAAGATGAAAAGAAAGACCTAGAACGGGATCTAAACCAGAATTTTTCAACCTCGTCGATGTTGAGATGAGTGGACTTCAACTCCCAGAATTCTCCATCCACATCCAGATGTTGAACTCCAGTCCACACCTGCATGAGCAGGGGGTTGGACTAGATGACCTCCAGAGGTCCCTTCCAACTCTGTTACTGTTAACCTCCTGGTGGGGGAACTGTGGGAGTTGAAATCCACACATATTGGCAGAAGCAGAAGGAATTTCTGACTTCCTGCCGGCTTCCCCAATGACTTTCCTTAGGGGAAGCCGGCTGGGAACCTTGGAAAAGATGGTTGACTATGACAGCGTAATGGCCCACAAAATTTGGCAAATTTCAATCCCTGTGGGAGTCACAGGTTCTGGATTTGGGATACGTTCTGTAAGTTATCCTATTTTGATTTACTTTCGTTCAAAAAGCTGTTGCCTTACGAGGCACCATTTCTCACGACGGTTACAAATAGATGCAAGCGTCCGGTAAATGAAGGCAAATCTCTAATGATCCCTTTTTAGAGCCTGGCCATCAAAATTGCAATGCCAGGAACAACAGACCCTAGACCAGTAATGGCTAACCTTTTTGCCGTTGTGTGCCAAAAGCGGGAGGAGTGCGGAGGGTCGCACGCACGCATGCCCCCACCCATAATTCAATGCGCCCCACCCACCCCCGGGCATGCGCGTGTGACCCCCCCATGCTCTTCTCGCTTTTGGCACGCAATGGCACGGTGGGCCAGAAGGTCCCACCGGAAGTCAGCAAAACAGCCATTTCCGGCCTCCGGAAGGCCTCCGCGGGGGCGGGGGCATGAGGAAGGCCGTTTTCGCCCCCCCCCAGGCTCCTAGAAAGCCTCTGGAGCCTGGGGAGAGTGAAAAACGGGCCTTCCCCACTTCCCCGGAGGCCCTCTGGAGGCCGGAAACAGCCTGTTTCCCGACTTCCGGTAGGCCCGGAAGGCCTGAAAATCAATTGGCCAGTGCGCGCATCACGCTGGAGCTGAGCTAGGGCAACGCTCGAGTGCCCACTGATATGGTTCTGCGTGCCACTTGTGGCACGTGTGCCACAGGTTCGCCATCACGGCCCTAGGCTGTCTCGTCCGTTGCTCTGGGTTGCCGGATCAGAGGAGAACGAAGGAAAAGGGAACGTAATTCGTATCCACTGGTCTCCCGTGCACGATTTCTTCCCTTCTCCCCTCTGTATGTTTCTGTTATGTAAACCACAAATGATCCAAACTTTACACTCAGGTTTACAGCAACGATACCTCAGGGAGAGGAGGAAGGAGAAAGAGGTCAGAGGTGAGGAATTGGAGAACTCCGAAATGCCATTTTGCGAAAGGAGCAAAATCAGAAATCCAGGCACTCTTTCCGTCAAACAATTGAATTTTGCCCAAGGAGCAATCAGGGCTCCCTGTAGTTGAGCACGGCTCTTGACGAATTCAAAATTGCATCCTTTACCCCCATTTCTTGCAAGCCGGATCTGTCAATCTTTGTCAGCAGCCTCATCTGTAGGCGTGAGGGCGATGCTTGACATCCAGGCGCCTGCATTGCAGGGGCATCGTTGTTTAGAATTGCAGAGTGCAGATGTGGTTCACCCAAGAGGTTGGTTGTTATTCCTTTGGGCCAGGGGTGAAATCCAGCAGGTTCTGACAGGTTCTGGCGAACCGGCAGCGGAAATTTTGAGCAGTTCGGAGAACCGGCAAATACCACCTCTGGCTGGCCCCTGAAGTGGGATGGGAATGGAGATTTTGCAGTATCCTTCCCCTGCCACGGCCACCAAGCCACGCCCACAGAACCGGTAGGGAAAAATTTTGGATTTCACTCCTGCTTTGGGGATTTTGCTGGGATGTGGGGGGATGCCACATGAAAGAAATAGCTGTGGGCAGTGCTGTGGAATTTTATTGTTTTTTTACTGCCAGTTCTTTGGGCATGGCTTGGTGGGCGTGCTGTGGTGTGGCATGGCTTGGTGGGCATGGTGTGGTAGGCGTGGCAGGGGAAGGATACTGCAAAATCCCCATTCCCACCCCACTCTGGGGTCAGCCAGAAATGGTATTTCCCGGTTCTCCGAACTCCTCAAAATTGCTGCTGCCGGTTCGTCAGAACCTGTCAGAACCTGCTGAATTTCACCCTCTGGCTGTGGGGTTATTGCAAAGGTTGTGTGTGGGGGGGGAGAGGTTTCTCACATTTCTAACCTCGTGGACTTTTGGGGAGAGCAGAGAAGAAGAAGCTTCCGGAAGCTTCCTTCCTATAGATCAGTATTCTCAGCCTTGGCAAATTTAAGATGGGAATCGCCAAACCAGCTTTTGTGCCTGAAGTGGGACTAGAACTCACCCTCTCCTGGTGATTGCTCCAAATTCACCCAGCCGGTTTTCATGCCTAAGGCGGAACTAGAACTCACATCTCCTATTGATTGGTCTAAGGTCTCTTAGTCAGCTTTGTACCTGAGGCGGAACTAGAACTCACCATCTCCTGGTGATTGGCCTAAGGTCACCTGGTCAGTTTTTCTGCCCGAGGTGGGACTAGAACTCACCATCTCCTGGTGATTGGCCAGACTCACCCAGATGGCTTTCCTGCCTAACACGGAGCTAGAACTCACTGTCTCCTAGTAATTGTCCCTAAGTCACTCAGCTGGCTTTCACGCCTATGTGGGACTAGAACTCGCCGTCTCCTGGTTTCTAGCCCAGTGCCTTAACCGCTAGACTGCTAGATCTTGCCTTTCGTAGCACATTCTCTCCCTTCTTGCTCTTAAGGATTGATTGGCAAGCAGTCATATAGCATCACGTCCTTAGTCCTTGCACACCCTGAAAAAAAAAAGAATGGCTGTAATCAAAGTTTTCTTTTTCAAAGCACGTTGTGACCCATGACTCTCTTCTCCATATTGCAAAGTTGGAGCCCAAGGAAGGCAAAAGGGCAGTTTTCTCCCTTGTTATCATAATTTACTGCTTCATTAGCAGCCGCCAATGGGGGGAGGTGGGAGTTTCTCTGCCTTCCATCTAACTAATGGAGCCAGGCACAAGGGAAAGAGCGATGCCCCCACGGTTAAGAAAAGGCCTTTTGAGAGCAGAAGGCAAAACCTGCATTAATCCTGCTGCACCTATCCCGAAGAAACCCAGTGAAAGCAAAGCAGAGCTATGAGGGATCCTCGACTTACGACACGAAAAAATATTTGCCAATGGACAAGATGGACAATGGGATGGGATAGGATAGGGGTGGGATAGAACAGAACAGAACAACAGAACAGAACAGAGAACAGAGAACAGAGAACAGAGAATAAAATAGGAGGAGAACAGAACAGAACAAGGTGGGGAGAGGAGAGGACAAGACAAGACGAGAACAGAATAAAGAATAGAGAACAGAGAATAAAATAGGAGGAGAACAGGAACAGAACAAGGAGTGGAGAGGAGAGGACAAGACAAGAGAACAGAACAGAACAGAACAGAACAAAGAAGAGAGAACAGAGAATAAAATAGGAGGAGAACAGAACAGAACAAGGAGGGGAGAGGAGAGGACAAGACAAGACGAGAACAGAATAAAGAAGAGAGAACAGAGAATAAAATAGGAGGAGAACAGGAACAGAACAAGGAGGGGAGAGGAGAGGACAAGACAAGACGAGAACAGAATAAAGAAGAGAGAACAGAGAATAAAATAGGAGGAGAACAGGAACAGAACAAGGAGTGGAGAGGAGAGGACAAGACAAGAGAACAGAACAGAACAGAACAGAACAGAACAAAGAAGAGAGAACAGAGAATAAAATAGGAGGAGAACAGAACAACAAGGAGGGGAGAGGAGAGGAGAGGACAAGAGAACAGAACAGAACAGAACAGAACAGAACAGAACAGAACAAAGAATGGAGAACAGAGAATAAAATAGGAGAACAGGAACAGAACAAGGAGGGGAGGGGAGAAGGGAAGGGAAGAGAAGAGCAGAAGAGAAGAGAAGGGAAGGGAAGGGAAAAGAAAAAATTTTATTTGGCCAAGTGTGATTAGATACACAAGGAATTTATCTCTGGTGCAGGAGCTCTCAGTGTCCATGCAAAGCAACAGAATTGCAACAACAGCAACAACAACTTTAGCGCCAGTCGATGATATCATATTTGTGATATATTTTTTAAATGTTCAGTAGACTGAGTTTCATGTTTAATGAATAAAAGAGTATAATAATAATAATAATAATAATAATAATAATAATAATAATAATAATAATAATAATAATAATAATACCAACAAGAGGAGGTAATAAAGAAGATAATAAAAAAGGATAATGATAATACTACAGCCTTGGGTAAATAGAGGTAGGCATTAGACGGTGCTGTTGGGGTTAGGTGTAGAGGAGAGGGATGGCATGGGGGAAATAGCTGTCTATTGGGTCCAGTTGTTTTGGCATGCAGTGCCCTTCAGCAGTGCCCCCAGGGGAGGAGTTGAATGTCCAGGGTTCGGTAAATATTTCCTCAGCCCTCCTTCTGACCCAGAAGGATCCCCATAGAAGGCAAGCTGGTTGCCACTGTTTTTTCTGCCATCCTAAAAGTCTTTATCTGTCCTGTTGGTTGCTGTGCCAAGCCAGACAGATGACAGATTCAATAGTGCTGACTGGGGAATTCTGGGAATTGAAGTCCACACTTCTTCAAGGGGTCCAGCTTTGTCCCTAGGCTTTTGTGGGTCTCGGGGAAGCAATGAGATATTGAGTGGCTCCATTGTTGATCAAATCTCTTGTGACTTTTTCTTTTAATTGACCATGTTTGACACATGTATAGCTTTTATGCCCTTTTTTTTGCAGAAAAGGAATAAAGAGAGGATAATTTGTTATGGGGGGGCAGCCTTATAAATTGGATATATATATATGTGTGTGTGTGTGTGTGTGTGTGTGTGTGTGTGTGTGTGTGTTTTATTCAGGTTTTCTCCCACGTAAAATTGGAGGTGTCTTGGCGATGCTTCGACGAAGTCATCTTCAGGCTGGTGTTTTCTGCTTCGTGCTTCCAGGAGCAATGTGTGTGATCGCAGCTGTTTCTTCCTTTTAACTGCCAGTGGGGGTGTGAACTGATTGGGTGGGAGCTTGGCTGTGTTCTGATTGGGTGGAGGTGTGTTCTGATTGGGTGGAAGTGTGTTCTGATTGGTTTGGGGGTTTGGCACACCTCCACCCAATCAGAACACACCTCCACCCAATCAGAACACAGCCAAGCTCCCACCCAATCAGTTCACACCCCCACTGGCAGTTAAAAGGAAGAAACAGCTGCGATCACACATATTGCTCCTAGAAGCACGAAGCCGAGAACACCAGCCTGAAGATGACGAATGAGACTTCGTCGAAACGTTGCCAAGACACCTCCAATTTTACGCGGGAGAAAATCCAAATAACCAAAGACCTACATACAAACACCCGCGAAAACCTCAGAAAATATATATATATGCCTGGAGTCTTTATAAATCAGAAGAAAACTGGCATTAGATGGATAACTCTTGGCCTCTTTTCCTGAAAAACAGATTGCCTTTTTATCTACTTATTGAAAAAAGCTCATTATAGCACTCTCAGCAGTGGGATTTCATAGCATGAAACGGACAGCTTGTTCATGTAACGGATAATTTGACTTAAACTTTAGGGAGTATCTTTTTTTCTTTTCATTGTTCAGTCTATTTTTGCTGTTTCCTTTTAACAATTTATTTATGGCTGTGGCTGGAGTTTTATAATCTGGGTTTAAAGCCAACTGGGTGATTTTTTTCTACGGAAAACTGCACAGATAGATGTATGTGTGTGTGTGTGTGTGTGTGTCAGAGAGACGGAGAGAGAAAAATATGTGATGGGTGGATGGATGATGAACGAAGAGATACAGCAGATTAACAATGGATGGACAGATATTGATAAGGGCTGTAGAGATAAATTAGAGAGGGAGAGAGATGGATGACACAGACAGGAATACAGAGAGAAGGGAAGAGAGAAATATGGATGAATGAAGGGAGGGAGGGAAAGGGGGAGGAATGGAGAGAGGGAGAAAAAATAAGGATGGTTGGGGTGGATGGAGAGAGAGAGAGAGAGAGACGATGAATGAGATGATGGACAGACAGGAAGGCAGCTGCATGGAAAGAAAGAGAGGGAGAGATGGATGGATCGATAGATTAGAGAGGGAGACAGAGCGAAAAGAAAATTGGTAAGACGTGTATTAGGTAGGCAGAAAATTCATTAAATAGGCATGTCTATTAACAGTTTTGCATGCAGTGTAAAGAATTGAGAATTCTGTATGAAGGCAATTAGTTGGAAGCTTAAATTATTTAATAGATATAAAGGTTCCCGCTAACATTCGGGAAAGTAACATTATTAATGTCTAATAAATCATTACTATAGTGAAAATCATTATCTTCCAGCACCTCTTCAGACTCTTTAAAATTGCCCTGGGTAGACATCAAATACTTTTCACATAAAAGTTATAGAAAGTACTTTGGCAAAACATTAAGAGGCAATGAATAGTGATTTTAATTCAAGCAATTCAGAGCTATAGCAGGTCACCAGGAGCAAACTTCAAGTGGAGACAGGCTTTTTAAAAAACGGTTTTATTGAACCCCGTGGTTTTTGTTTTTATTTTTTAATTATTCTGTTTTTAGAACAGCCAGGGAGGGAGGGAGGGAGAGAGAGAGAGAGAAGAGAGAGAGAGAGAGAGGAAAGAAGGAGGAAGGAAGGAAGGAAAGGAATATAATGGAAGGAAAGCAAAGGAAGGAAGGAGGGATAATGGAAGGAAAGAAGGCAAAGGAAGGAAGGAGAGATGGAGGGAAGGAAGGAAGAAGGAACGAGAGAAGGAAGGAAGGGAAAAAGGAATATAATGGAAGGAAAGAAAGAGAAGAGGAAGAAAGGAGGGAGGAAAGAAAGAAAGAAGAAAGGAAAAAAGAAAGGAATAAATGAAGGAAGGAAGGCAAAGGAAGGAAGGAAAGAGGGAAGGAAGGAAGAAGGGAGGGAGGGAGGAAGGAAGGAACAAAGGAAG